>OX155980.1:1733846-1771788 GCA_944548615.1 Micropterix aruncella
ATTACTTCGTAAGAAGTTAGTACTAAGAGTTACGCTGTTTTATAAACACAAGTTTTCGAAACTGTAAACTTAACCCCAAAATGTAAATAGATAATAGACGGCTTGTTTGCCTTAAATAAATGTATTGGTTGAAAGCAGTTTATGGTAGTCACCTTTAGTTTACTCGGACTAGGTGATTTATTGAGAATTTATATTTATTGGCTAATTGCTGAAATAAAAGATTTCAAATAAATTGTTGATTGTGAAAGACTCGTTCCAGAAACTCGTTTTCTAGGTATAAAGCAATAGTTCAAACCCCACTCACGTATATAACGACGTCAATGACCCACCTACGTGAGCCGATCACTGCGTCATTACAATTAGTTTAATATATACATTGCAGTGCAAACATGAATCTGAATCAAATAATATTAGGTTTACGCGATTAAACAATGGTATAAACATTTAAGTTTAAGTTTTATTTTCTCCCCTCTGCGCGCCGGCTTAAGGAAGACAACTTAGACAAGCTGGAAACAAGGACTGGCAGAGCAGAAATCGGTGTATCTACATCCCCTAATTCCACATTTGGTGACCTCGTCAAGGTCACACAAAAAATATCGAAATTCTAATATTTCGGAAAAAATGTACTAAATGTTATGCTGGTTCGTGAACACTGTTACGTACAGAAGCATATCATAGATAGTAAATAATTACAGTTAGAATTGACGTGTTGATTGAGGAAATGGTTCTCTCAGGAAAAAGATTATCTCAGGAGTAATAGGTCGCTGAGAATATTTGTATGCACCATTATAAGCACCTAATAAAATAACAAAATATCGCTGGTATTCAGAATTTCGACATGGACACCGTACTATCCTCAGGTCGACCAAGAACCGATGTTGCACATGATTATTTTTTCCTATTCTTAGTCATTTCTGTGTGTCTCATTTATAAGGACATTGACGGTTTCTATCACATTGACGGTTCTGTTCACATTGACGGTTTTGTCACCGCACGTATCGTTCTCGCTACGGACGATTCATCAATACACGGATCTGGCACGTGCTGCGGATACAAATAACTTATGGATAAAAATATTTTGACAAAATGATCGGTTCAGAAGAAACCCTTTAACCCTATAAAACTAGCGTTAGTCGATTCGTAGATAATTCAAAAAATAAACGTAACTAGCTATTTTGTCCGACACTGACGCATTTTCGACCACCTCGCTTCGGTACGTATACTGAGTGATTGATTTACCCCTTTTCCCTACTTTCTTAAATAAATACGCTCCTCAATCTCAAAATTGTACTTCCTGGTGTATTCGGTTTACCGTCTCATGAGCACTACTAGCTGGGGGCACAATTATTTCATTCTAGAAGAGAATCAATCACGTTTTCTTTCCATTATCAGGGCGTTGTTTTAAAATTTAGGTTATACAAACGACGAGTAAAATGAAATTGGTTAAAGAAATACCAAAAATATCACCAAAAATGAGAGTACCACAGTGATAGCAAATCCGACGTTTAATCTGCGTAGATTCGCCATATTTGTGTGCTGCCATTCAGTTCCGATATATTCATATCATCCTGTATTCCATTAATCCTTATAATTCCTGTATTCGACCTAGCAAATAAAATTACTACAAAAACCTTGTCAGCAATGAATCTACAAGTGCCATGCATCAGGTGATGAATACCGAATGA
The DNA here is from genome assembly GCA_944548615.1 of Micropterix aruncella. Classification (NCBI taxonomy): domain Eukaryota; kingdom Metazoa; phylum Arthropoda; class Insecta; order Lepidoptera; family Micropterigidae; genus Micropterix; species Micropterix aruncella. The sequence goes on from OX155980.1 coordinate 1,735,532, forward strand.
GTTCGTTATTGCGCGGTGATGTAAATACATAAGCTCTTTTTCATCATTTCTTTTGATGTGCAATATTTTAGTTTATTTTATTCAATACTCAATTACGAGTAAAATATTATCAATATTTTTCCTGTTATGATATTACACGGTTGCATGATTACCTCCGTAACAATGTCCTAGAGCAAAAAAAAAGCTGTAGATTATGTTAAATAAAAATCTCCTCACTTCATAAAAATCAGAAGAAAACATACCTTTCATTCTACATTTTTTTTTTATTTTTATGGATAATGTATATAAAAACCTTTGAAAATGTCCATTACTTTAACTAAGCGCGTGGTTTGTTAACGATCAAAAAATATCCATACCTACCTATGCTTAAAAAATTAATACACAATAGTATTGCTAAGATGTAACGGCCGATATCGGACATTTGACAGGCGAAGAGTTAATATAAGCTTCATATAGTAGATGGTACGATACTTAAGGAGAAGCAGAAGCCTGACACAGTCGTCAAAATGATCCATTAATGTTCTACCAGTACGACAACCTCTTCTTTACTCGTTAAGGTTGCCAGACGGTCGGAATTTTCGTGAAATTTCTCTCGTCCATTATTAACAATAGAATCGAGGGTTTGCTTTTCCGGAACCGCAGCTGGGTCACTATGACCCACCTTATTGTTTCACAATTTTTCTTATAAAAATGAGAAACTCACTAAAATCATTTTAACATTTCATCACGTCCTTCTTCTTCTTCTTTTCGTCTCCTGGTGGTGGAGAGTGATGGTGTGAACTCCGCCTGATAACTCCGGAATCAGAAGAGAGCACTGTGTCAGCCCACGTGTTCGGTATATGGACGCTCACAGTGGTCTTGAAGATGGCACTTAACAGCTTGGGCCTGATGACCTACTGTGTTTTTAAGGTCGGCCCAACTCACGGTTAATCTATACGGTAGCCTCCTCGAAGAGGGACTAACCTAGAAATGCATCTGCGAACTCTGCTTGCGAACTTCTTCTTTTTATCTCCTGGTGGTGGAGGGTGATGGTGTAAACTCCGCCTGATAACTCCGGAATCTGAAGAGAGCACTGTGTCAGCCCACGTGTCCGGTATATGGACGCTCACAGTGGTCTTGAAGATGGGACTTAACAGCTTGGGCCTGATGACCTACTGTGTTTTTAAGGTCGGCCCAACTCACGGTTAATCTATACGGTAGCCTCCTCGAATAGGGACTAACCTAGAAATGCATCTGCGAACTCTGCTTGCGGTTGTAAGTCCAGTCGTGGGCAGTTAGGAACTTTGGTTCGATCTGGGGGACACCTCTGGCGGAACCGAGCGATTTGAGTACCATGCGGCCTAAGCCAATCGATTATGCACTCTGTTGAATAACCGCGAAACTCTGGAGACTCACGTTTCGTAACAAGCGGGGAATGCTGTTGACCTAGCGCAATTTATACTTAGAAAGATTTATTGGCCAACCGATCCCGAGTGAGCTTGATATACAAAGATAAATTTGATATATGAATTACCGATAACGTCAGGTACAGGCCGCGCAAGCTACCTCGAATATGTGACCAGACTGGAGGATGGAGAAGTCCGTCCAAATCAGGTAGAAATGATGCGACGATTACCCGCTGGATACACTTCCCAGTGCCTTGCGGTAAGGAGTAGAACTCTTATGGGCCGTCGGTTTAGTTTGACTGTGGATTGAGTGGACTATAAAGATTTACGTTCACTCCAAGAGAGACTTAATAGCCTGATGTCGATATAACTATCTGAAATTGACAACTACCAATGGTCTTGAGGATCCTCAATCCGAGCTCGGTAGCGGAGCCTTGGAGGGTAAGGCGATCACAAAAAATATTAAAACCTACATGATGAATATTACTAAAATAAGATAGTTTGTAGAAGTTCACCGTGTATACTTACATCAGCATAGATATACTTAGCAAGTTAACGCCAAGAAGACAGAGCCAAACGGAAGACCGATATAGACACAGAAAGATTCCCTTAATTAAGTGATTGAAGTAGAATGACACAGCGAAAGAGGAAAGGGAAGTATTGGCAGAAGACAAAGGCAAATTGTGGAGAGTAGTGCATGAAGTATCATATATAAAATTAGGAAAAAACTGGCGAAGATGAATAGACAAACAAAAGACAGAACAGATTAAATAACAAAAGACAGTACAGAAATATACAGAATATACTAAATATGTATGAAAGAAGTGAGAAAGATATATACAAATGTTACTGTTTGCTGCCCTCCTCACAATCCTAGATCACTACACTCCTACTTTCTTATATCAGTTATAAATTGCTAGTATACTGGTTGAATAATTTATCTTTTCCTTCCTTTTTTTATAGACAGATAATCCGCAACCTTAAGAACGTCTCATCTGGTGTATTCGAATTACTGTCTCAGGAGCACTCCTCCTGACTAGGTTGGTGCAATACGTTCGTTCAAAAAATATTAGAGAGGAGCGAATTGAATTATTAATAACATCGAAGACCCAACTGCGGTTGTAGAAATATAGGTACATTAGCCATGCAGCCATTGCACAATTTAAATCCTATTTTCCGATTATTTTAGCAGTTGTAAGATGTACGGCCCGGTGGCATAGTGGTTAGGTCGCCTGATCTTACATTGTAAGGTCCCGGGTTCGATTCCCGGCTGGGTCACCATTTTCCGTTGGGATCAAATTAACGGAATTTCATTTTCAATTCTGTCGATCGAATGCAATAACAAGACACACTTTTACAGATATGTTACACGCACACATACATATAACACGTCATAGTAGGGTTGGTTGTAAGAGATTGTCATATGACAATAAACCCGCCCATTGTGACATTTTCACGATAAAGAGTATAAACAACAAACAAACAAACGATCGGAAGATATACCAACTAGATAGGTAGTACATCGTACAAAATTAGTTACATTTTGTTTTTTTATAATTCCTAAGATTTGTTGTAATACGTAAGTATCGGCAGGTAAAGAAGATGACAGTTATTGACATTTCGATTTTTAATATGATTATTTTTTGTCGTATCGTAGATAAGCAAGTTTTGAAATTGGTTATTCAACATTGGATAATTTGTATTTCTTATTTTTAAGCTATTGCATAGCTTTTATCGCGGGCCTAGCTAGGCCAGCGCGGCGACCGAATGAAGAAATTTCTTAACGAAAATTAATGATTTTAAACTGATAATTATATCTAAACGAGTACTGCTTACGATTCGATAAAAATATATGTTAAACAAGAACAATTTCCTAATATTCTTAGCTTTGAATATTTTAGATTTTGTTTATATTACATAGTGTAATTAATTTGTGAAATTAGGTCTAACCGAACACAAAAACGACTACTACGTAAATACTATCTGGCGTATTATTATGAAACCTGCACTATTTTAAAGATAATTTAATTATCTATCTTTTTATCTACGTTTTTTTTCGAATAATCCGGTTTTTTTGCTTCGTTCGCGGCGCTCTATCGAAGACGTTTAAATTATTCCAAATCATTTGCTACCGCAGCCGCAAATGTCTGAGCGCAGTTATCTGATATCGGAAAAAATATAATAAATAAAATAAATATATAATTATAATTGCATAAGTTGTTAAAAATGCTATGCAATAGCTTTACCGCGGCAGTCCCCGAGTGCCACACGTATTTTTTCTTTATTTAATTTATATTTTAATGTTTGCACAATGTAATGTTTAATTTTTTCAGTGCCCTACTATTGATTTTAAAAGTACTTTTATTTTGCGGATTTTATTCAACTTTTTTATATACTTGTATAAAAAAAAGAAAAATACGTGTGGCACTCGGGGACTGCCGCGGTAAAGCTATTGCATAGCATTTTTAACAACTTATGCAATTATAATTATTTATTTATTTTATTTTTTCTGATATCAGATAACTGCGCTCTATCGGAAAACGTTGAAATTATTCCGAATCATTTGCGGCTGCGGTAGCAAATGATTCGGAATAATTTAAAGGTCCTCCGATAGAGCACGAATTTTTTATTCGATAAAGAAAAAAAAACGGATTAATAGAAAAAAAAATCGTAGATAAAAAGGTAGATAATTAAATTATCTTCAAAATGGTGCAGGTTTCATAATAATACGCCAGATAGTATTTGCGTAGTAGTCGTTTTTGTGTTCGGTTAGACCTAATTTCACAAATTAATTACACTATGTAATATAAACAAAATCTAAAATATTCAAAGCTAAGAATGTTGGGAAAATGTTCTTGTTTAACTTATATTTTTTTCGAATCGTAAGCAATACTGGTTTAGACGTAATTATCAGTTTAAAATCATTATTATTCGTTAAGAATTTTTTTCATTCGGTCGCCGCGCTGGCCTAGGCCCGCGATAAAAGCTATGCAATAGCTTAATAAGAAATTATAAATTATTAAAATTATTAATACTCTATTTACGGCTGGCAACCTTAAACTCTCGCCCTTTAGGAAGCATAGTGGCACACGTCTTTCTCGACGTTATTGCTAACGCGCGCCCTTTTTAGTACATTTTCTAGCTCTTCCGTTACTTAGCTAGGTTTTCATTTTGTATGACATAAGACAAATAAGTGGTTACGACCTGAAATGGTTGCCTTGTGATATTTTATTTATTCTAAAGCAACGAACATTTTGTTAGATAAGTTAGATACGGCGAGACTGGTCGGTTCTGGGATGAACTGAGGAGTTTAGCAGAAATTAGTTTGAATTGCTTGGGTGTTTACACAGCGTGAATGAGTAAAAAATTATCCGTGACAAAGTAAAAATTTATTTAAAATCTATCTCGTGAGTGCCGTGCGTTTTGGAAGACATCATCGGGATCTACACCAGCGTCTAGGGTAGCCATCAGCAGAGCAACCAAGGAAGACCAGGAAGAAGAAGAGTTTAAAGGTATTCCTTTTCTGTTCCTGGCTTTCTCTACACTTGCCTGTCCAACTCTTACCAGCTCTTGTTAAAATTTACAGTCCGCTGTTTGACGTTCAAGATATCAATCAAAAAGAGGCATGTTATTATCTGATATTGATGTCTTTCTGACTTCACAATGACATAGAGGAAATCATAAGTAAAAGGCGATGAAAATATATGTGTCTATAGTGCGTGAAGTAGTAAGAATACGAAGTAAAATGGCGGCGAGAATGATTGACCTGTTCTACACTTGCCAAGCCGAGGAGTAAGAGTGTCCGTAGACGGGCAGCTAGGAGCAGTCGTCGCCGACCGCTTCAACCTGTCGCCGTTGGGTGATCTGCAGTTTCAATACAAAATTCTTGTTCGCAATTTTACGGACCGCTCGAGCAGTTCGGTTGCGGTCGAGCCAAAAAATGCGGTCGGCATGCAGTCGAGTTTCGCCGTGCTACCGACAGCAGACAGCTGCCCGAGCCGCCATAGACGGACAATTTTAAACAGTTGCCTCCGACTGCCAGCCACTTCCTCTCTTGGGCTCGGGCCCTACGTACACCACGCGTACACCCGACGTACTCCACGCATACACCCCGCGTACACCACGCGTATGGCGGACTGCTTAGAGCAGTTGCTGCTCAAGAGCAGCAAGTGCTCTCGAGCAGCAGAAAACGACTGTTTGAAGCTGTCCGTCTATGGATGCCCGAATACTCAATCTCAAAAAACCGTTTGAATCCCAATTTTTAAAATGTCATTAAAAAAAAATTACCAAAATTTAATTACAATGGTTAGATTGCATTATCTACGACTTGTGATCGTAATAAACACGAATCGAAATTCAAAATGTTAATCTATTAAAAATCTGTCAAAAGAGAACAGCTTCAAAGGCATTATCTATTCATCATAATCCAAATAAATCTCAATAGACAAATGGATATTCATGGGCAGTCACATGGTATTCTGTTCAATAAAAACAGCATCACATAGAACCAATGACATGTATGTTTATACGAGGAATGTCGAGAATGTATACGAGGAATGTCGAGAATGTGTCACTTCGCAGACAAATCAACCTTTCCACAATCCTATCTTATGCACATGTAGGTTATACAACACTATAACTAATAACATTGATTTCTTCAACCTGGGACCATTAGCAGTTAAGTCCATTATAATTAACGTATTATGAAACAAATTGATAATTTAGCGTGTGTTTTTATTATTTTATTCCAGACATTATTTGACTTATTTTTTTAATCTTTTTATTGTTTTTCAGAATTTACTGTAAACTTATTTATAACATTTTTAATTTTTGTTTTGATAGTTTTTAAGGATATTAATTTTTGTACTGATAATTTTGTAAATCATGAGATAAACGGCGCATACGCCATTATTAATTAAGCATGCGGAGTACGCATAAAACATTATACTCTATTTAGAAACAATGTAAAAATGTTAGCGATAACCATGTATTGTTTGCGTACCTATTATACCTACTAAATAAATAAATAAATAAATGTAAGAGCACCGAGCCTTTCACCCTCAAAGAGGATTATTCAACAAAGATGGCAACACTGCGTTTATGGTCAATGTGTTGGGAGTAGAATGCGTGCTCGTTTAACTCTGTCTGTTGAAAACAGTTGATTATTTGTTTGTTTGTTTGAAAAACTCCCTTGCACACAGGTGGAGTACAACATAGTAGGCCTATTGCCAAGTGGCAATATCTTACAACCATACCGTCAGGGTCATAGTGTTTTTGTTGGGAATTTTAAACATAATAATTATTGCATGTATGTATTTTTGGTAAAGTAGTGGTCACAATAAATGAGTACAATTTCTTAACAAACATATAATAATAAAATAAAACAATGGATTACATATTACATAATATATCTAGTTAATATCGTAGTGAGTATGTAATAGGACAAAATAACAAGCTAAGATACGATTGGAGGTGAGGGGGGGGGGGAGGGGGGGGGGGGGTTTATACGTTAAATAAATGTATCTTAATAGATTATTTAAAAAAACATTTATTAATTTAAATTCTTGTGTTTGTTGAAAGTGCTTAGTGCTTTGTTGAAATCAGTGTATCGAATCCCGCAAGCTGCGAGCAGAGCGCAATCCTGTTTACTTATAGCGAAGGGAAACACGCGCTGTTTCAGATGTTTAACGAAATAAATACTGTTCACGGGGATATGTTCGGCAGTTAATGGGCCCTTGCTGAGTTGGCCTAGAAGACCCATTCTGTTCAGGGTTGGTCACACTCACGGGTTAACACCCATCCGACGGCCTCCACGCATGAAGTGCGAGCCTGGGTAGGACTCTGGCCTTGGTCAGTTTCACCTGGGAATCAAATTTCTGGCGCTCCTTGATGGTCTGCGCACCGTGCGGCGTAAGCCAATCGACTGTGCACTCTGAATAACAGTAAAGAGTTTCAAGGCGATAGGTGAGGGCAGCAAACCCCGCCCACCGCCCGGGCAGTTATAACGACGAGGGTCGTCTTGTCTGCCCGGGATGTCGTGCTACGACAACCCTGCGCGTACCATAAGGGTAAAACGCGCAGGGGGTGAAATAGGGTAAACCACCCCCCGTACCACCCCGAGAACCCATTTATTTAAAAAATAAAAGGTATTTACAAAAAAATAAAAAATTTACAAAATATTACAAAATTTTACGAGAAAAGAAACAACAATATCGTAAATTTAGGAGCCGGTAAGCGGGGTAGAGGACGCTCCAGAACAATGAACGTGAAGGCGCACTGTCCGTGGGCAGGTCTCGGAGCAGCCACGGGGGGGAGGAATCCCTGGATCCTGCAAAGAACGAAACGCCCCTCGGGGCGGTAAAGAGACGGACACAAAGACGGGCACTTCGGGCTGGAAGTAGCCGCCGAATCACGCCACCAAGGAAGAGGGTCCCCCTGGGGGGTATCCCGAAGCCTCATGCTTTCCCAAGAAGCCACCCAGTGCCCCACAAACTCGCCAAACGACTGGAAGCAGCTCCCACAACTGACCAAATCCGGGTACCAAATCGGAGAACGCCCAACGCACGCGCCCACTGCATCCATCAATTTCTCCCGTGCAGCCGCTAGAATTGGGCAAGACCAAATTACGTGTTCCGCAGTTTGGCGACCATACCCACAGGCGCACCGGGGGTCATCGGCAAGTCCAAAGTCAAATAGTTTGGCTCTGAACTCTCCGTGGCCCCCAACCAGCTGCGTGGTATGGTGGTCGAACCGCAGAAACGAATTTGCCATCCGCACTGCAACGGACGGGAAAAAGCAATGGGTGAGGCGGCCCGTACCCCCGGCGTCCCATCTAGCCTGCCAGACACGCAAGGACTCCACCCGAATCAGGCGGGCAAACTCCCCAGCTCGGTGCGCCACCGGGTCGATCGATAGGCCATGAAGGACTACCGGCTCGCCCCGGCGGTACCGCGACAACGCTGCACGCTCCAGAATCTCCAGTTCAATCGGCAGAACGCCAGCAATGACGGGTAACGCAAGAGTGGACGTCGTTCTGTACGCCCCGGTCAGGGCCACCAGAGGGATGCGCTGTCCGCGCAGCAGCGCGACACGCGTCGCCTCAGGAACAGCAGACTCCGTCCAAGCGCGTGCGGCATAAGTCGCACGCGGGACGAAGACGCCTTTATAGATAGTCATGACCGCCGGGAAACGAATTCCCCAGTCGGCCCGACTCACTCCGCGGAGCGCAAAGAATAGATCCCGGGATTTTTCGGCTGTAATCTTTGCGTGCGAAAGAAAGGAAAGGGAAGCCGTAAGCGTCACCCCCAGGTATCGAACGATGGCCGGGAAGGATACCGGGCGACCGTTCATCCTGATAACAGGGTTCCGCTTAAGATGTCCCTTCAGGAGAAGCGCCTGAGTTTTCGTCGGAGAGAAGGTGAGTCTGTTTCGCTGACCCCATCCGAGAATCAGGTCCAGCGAGTCAGCCACCCTTCTTTCGACCTCTGCGCGACTCCTGCCGCCCACCAGGAGGAGAGCGTCGTCTGCATAAGCGCTGACGGTGCACCCCTCCGGGTAAGGTAGACCGAGGAAATCATCAAAGAGAATGTTCCAGAGGCTAGGACCCAACACTGACCCCTGTGGACAGCCCATAGTCGGGGTTTTGGTGACGCTGGTCGGGCCGTACCTCAGAGTGACAGATCTGTCTGAAAAGTAGCTCCTCACTACTTTCAACAAATTGTTCGGGCACAGGCGGGCGCGAAGCTTGCATATGAGCATCGGCCACCACGCGTTGTCGAATGCACCGGAGATGTCCAAAAATACGCCTACCACGTAGCGGCCGTCATAGTTGCGGACCCAGTTCTTCGCAAACAGGATGGCGTCCTCCGTGCTTTTCCCTCGGGTAAAGCCAAACTGACGCTCGTTCTGGGGAGACAGAGTCCTCTCCAGCCGTTCGCGCACAAGCACTTCGAGCACCTTACCCATTATGGGAAGGAGCGTGATGGGCCTGTACGCTTTCGGATCCGAGCGCGGCTTGTCGTTACCTTTGGGAATCATCCGCAGGAGGCCAGCCTTCCAGCATAATGGGAAATGACCGTCCCTAATGCATTTCTGCATCAGGACAGTCACCTCCCATCTTGCGAATTCCCACACCCGCTTCACTATATCAGACGTAAAGTTGTCTATCCCCGGTGCCTTTCTGCGCGATAGCGACCCGATGATGGTGCCGACCTCGTCCGCTGTTACCTCTGACAGATCAGGTACGCGCGAGTCTACGGCAATAAGCCGCCGCAGCTGCGCGTGGTGGGGATCGTCATTGTCAATCCGATCCGATGGACACAAAGAACCGAGGAGAACTGAAAGAGTGCCTTCGGTGTCAAGCGGGGCGGAAGTACCCTCGACAATGCTAGAGAGGTAGTTCCCACCCCGCTTGGCAACTTTGTCGATGACGTTCTTCATGTCCCATGGGTTTGCATTCCCAACTTCGCTAACCCATGTACGCCAGGAATCAGTCTTGGCACGCCTAATGGCGGCGTGGTAGACGCTCCGAGCCGATCTCAGGGACTCCCGAAGTACCTCCACACGCTCAGGGGGAAGAGAACCCCTGCGGACTTCCCCCATGCGGCGGTACGCTTGCCGGAAGCACCTGCGAAGGTCGGATATTTCCGGAGACCACCACGGTGCCGTAAAGCCTCCGAAGGGCCTCCTCCGACCGAGGACCGACTCGCAGGCCGAGGCAACTGCCTCATGAAGTGCAACACTAAGTGCCTCGGCCGAATTGGAGTGAGGGGACGGGAACCGGGAGAGCCTCTCACAGAGGGACTCCCCAAAGCGTTCCCAGTCCACATCCGAGGTGCGGTACGCCCATTCCGAGGGGGACGGGGGATTCACACGGCGGCCAATAACAGTCGGGGGAGTCTGGAAGCAGTACTTTTTCCTATAGAGCGGGGGTGGTTGCGGACCTTACGGCGACTGCTCTTGAAACGACCATCGGCTACCCGATCCTGGGTGAACAGCCGGGCAAAGGCGCGATAGATTCGGTATACACCGTTTCACCGCTTCGTAAGGGAGAGGACCGCACAAGCGACCTCTAACTCGTCACCTATCGAGAGACCGGAGTAATCTGGTCACAATTGGAAGTAAGGGCGTGAGTGTTGGCCCGCCAGGTAACATTCCTGGCTATCTCGCGGGTAAGGCGTTGGCTTCTTACGGGCTTGTGACGTAGCTAGATGGTGGACTGTTTTGTCCCCAAGTCTTCTACGCTCACTCCAGGGAGATAGAACGACTAATCGTTAAAACTTCCTGAGGGGACGGGCTCGCCCGCTGTAGTCGACAACCCAAGTTGTTCACGGGGATGATTTCAGGAATCTTACTATTGTGTAAAAGTAGTATTGTGAATTTTAAAGCCGGTAGAAGGAATTGTTATTATGAAAATGTGACTGTTAATATAAATGTAAATATTAATACAATGTAAACATGTTCAAACGACCGTTTTTCGATTATTAAAAAAAAAAACGTGTGGCACTCGGGGACTGCCGCGGCAAAGCATTTTTTTTTATATAAAAATATATTAAATAATCAATTTATATTAAATTTATAATTAGTTATATATATATATATATATATATATATATATATATATATATATATATATATATATATATATATATATATATATACCTTAAATTTTTTATTCAATTCATTATATAAATTGCATAGCATTTTTAACAACTTATGCAATTATAATTATTTATTTATTTTATTTTTTCTGATATGAGATAACTGCGCTCTATCGGAAAACGTTTAAATTATTCCGAATCATTTGCGGCTGGGGAAGCAAATGATTCGGAATAATTTAAACGTCTTCCGATAGAGCGCCGCACACCATTTTTTTATTCAATAAAGCAAAAAAAACGAATTATTCGAAAAAAAATCATAGATAAAAAGATAGATAATTAAATTATCTTTAAAATTGTGCAGGTTTCATAATAATACGCCAGATAGTATTTTCGTAGTAGTCGTTTTTGTGTTCGGTTAGACCTAATTTCACAAATTAATTGCATAGCTTTTATCGCGGGCCTGCCAGCGCGGCGACCGAATGAAGAAATTTCTTAACGAAAATTAATGATTTTAAACTGCTAATTACGTCTAAACGAGTACTGCTTACGATTCGAAAAAAATATATGTTAAAAATATATTTTTCTAATATTCTTAGCTTTGAATATTTTAGATTTTGTGTATATTACATAGTGTAATTAATTTGTGAAATTAGGTCTAACCGAACACAAAAACGACTACTACGCAATTACTATCTGGCGTATTATTATGAAACCTGCACCATTTTAAAGATAATTAAATTATTTATCTTTTTGTCTACGTTTTTTGTTGAATATTCCGTTTTTTTGCTTTATCGAATAAAAAATTCGTGCGCAGCGCTCTATCGGAAGACGTTTACATTATTCCGATAGAGCGCAGTTATCTGATATCAGAAAAAATAAAATAAATAAAATAAATAAATAATTTTAATTGCATAAGTTGTTAAAATACTTTGCAATAGCTTTACCGCGGCAGTCCCCGAGTGCCACACGTATTTTTTTAAATTTATTTATTTAATTAAATTTAGCAATTAATTTACAATGCATAGGTCTCACTAACAATCATATCAATAAAATAATATATTATTAAAATTAAAATTAAAATTGAACACGGCCGATATGAGCATTAGCAGGTATGTACTGCTGCTGCCCAACTAAGTGCCAGGACTTGTTACAGGGCAGCGAGATCTCTAGTTTTTAGTTCACATAATATATTCGGTGATTTGAAAAAATAATAAAAAATTAAAAGAAAGAGAAATATATATATTACCGTCACCATTACAAATTATAACCAATAATCACTAAATAATGATCACAATAGAAAATATTTAAAATAAAACACAGAAAATAAATAATCATGTCAATAAAATAAAAATAAAATAAAATAAATTGTCAAATAATATCAAACAATAGTCACCAAAATTAATGAATAAATAATAGTAATAAAAAAATGTACTTATTCTATGAATTAACTCTATATTATATTACATAATATGTGGTGAATTTTCTTAATTATATCTACAAAAAATATTTTCATATTTGTTCATATAAAACGGTGGATGATTAACTTTTGTTTTTCCTTCATTTTCTCTCTTCTTTTTTTCTTTCCGAAATATATTAGTTTAATACTATAATTCTTGTTTTTACACCATCTGCATCTAAGCCTCGTTAGATGTGCATAGCGCAATATGTTACGTAACTTCGGTCAATATTAAGCTGTTCTTTACAATGTATAAGTGTTTTACTACGGTATCAATGTACCTACATTTATTTGTACAAGTATTAATTAAAATAAAAAAAAACGTGTGGCACTCGGGGACTGCCGCGGTAAAGCTATAGCATAGCATTTTTAACAACTTATGCTATTATATGTATTTATTTATTTTATTTTTTCTGATATCAGATAACTGCGCTCTATCGGAAATTGACATTGAAATTATTCCGAATCATTTGTGGCTGCGGAAGCAAATGATTCGGAATAATTTAAGCGTCTTCCGATAGAGCGCCGCGCACGAATTTTTTATTAGATAAAGCAAAAAAACCGCATTACTCGAAAAAAATCGTAGATAAAAAGATAGATAATTAAATTATCTTTAAAATGGTACAGGTTTCATAATAATACGCCAGATAGTATTTGCGTAGTAGTCGTTTTTGTGTTCGGTTAGACCTAATTTCACAAATTAATTACACTATGTAATATAAACAAAATCTAAAATATTCAAAGCTAAGAATATTAAGAAAATGTTCTTGTTTAACATATATTTTTTTCGAATCGTAAGCAGTACTTGTTTAGACGTAATTATCAGTTTAAAATAATTAATTTTCGTTAAGAAATTTCTTCATTCGGTCGCCGCGCTGGCCTAGGCCCGCGATAAAAGCTATGCAATAGCTTAATAAATAAATACTATTTGTACATGCCTCGTCTAATGAACTCCTTACGGAGAGGCACCGGGAAAGGTAACCAGCGGGAAAGGTAACCAGTCTCGCCCGTAACTACAAGTTTTGGTAAGATATCTTGCCTGGAGTTAACCTTTAGGATACCTCCATCTTACAGACTGGTTAGGGGTATGAAGTCGCTTACGCGGCCTCTACCTGCTGTGCTATTATTTATTGAGTGGGGCTTTTCTAAGGTCTTTGTGAGCCTTGCAACACTGCGACCATTGCTGATCTATTGTGTACGCCACCTACTATAGTTCCGCGCTGAGCCTCGTGTCATTTAAGAACCGCAAAGGCTTTTGGCGCCAGATTGCTTTACCACTTCAGGTTGGAGGTAATGACCACCCAAGTGGATGTATCTTTTACGCATCAGCGGGCCATACTTGCACATAAGGTGCTGGGAAGTTTCTTCTGCCCCTTGGCAGAACCTGCTTTTGTGTCTCAGAGCTTGAGGTTGAACATGTGTTTGTTCAGGCCTTAATGCCCCGTGGGCGCCCTCACCAGTATGCGTAGATTGTTCCTATTTAGCGTCGTACGGTCGTAAGCCTTTATTAGCGCTTTGGAATGAATCAACCCTGGCGTGTTGTTCCAGTGGTTGACGGATTGTTCTAAACATATTTGTTTGAGCATAAGGTTTGCAAGGCTTTTTGGTACGCCACAGAAAGGTTCAGGGCTGAATAATTTTCTCTTTGCTCCCGTCTTAGCAAGGTCATCGGCTTTTTCATTTCCCTCGATTCCGGCATGACCGGGATCCCATCTTAGAATTACCCTGTTCTTTTCGCTATGCAGTTTTGCACTAGATTTAAATTGATGGTTTTCTAGGCTATTGCAATAAGAGCTGCTTGCTATCCGAATGGATATAGATACGGTGGTTGGCGTAGTTCTTATGGAGGTTGATATCCGCATATTCAGTAATGGCGTATACCTTCGCTTGGAATATGGAGGCGTATTTCCTCAAGTTTACACTTCTTTCGAAGTTTGGTCGCTCTCATGTCGACCACATGCATGTCGCCGGCGCAGAAGGGTTGTTAAAACGTAATATGACGTTGAGCAATCAATAACGTTTATAATGGTTTCTCATATGTGCATCACCGCTCAGGTAATTTATCATTCAACGTGTCCGGTGTCCTCACCGCTTATCGGGGAAATGCGTCGATGCGGGCGCGCGACATCCATTCCATCTGATTCCGGCCGAAATTGTGCCGCAATATGATGCGAGGACCGGGTCAGACAATGAGCGACAGGGCGGGCTTCGGCGAAACCAATCAGAGCGGCTTACGCCAAATAAATACCGGACATCCACTAACTAAGCCCTATGATAGAGTGCGTTAGTGTAGATATAGTTTTATCTCTCTACTCATGGGTATGCCTATGGGTTGACCAAAAAAAGCACCCGAAATGCGGAAAACCTTCGATCGTGTACAGGTCGATTATTATACGAGTATCTTGAGCCGATTGAATGTACTAGTTCGTAGGTGGCCCAGGAGATTTTTAAGCTATTGCATAGCTTTTATCGCGGGCCTAGCCCAGCGCGGCGACCGAATGAAGAAATTTCTTAACGAAAATTAATGATTTTAAACTGATAATTACGTCTAAACGAGTACTGCTTACGATTCGAAAAAAATATATGTTAAACAAGAACATATTCCTAATATTCTTAGCTTTGAATATTTTAGATTTTGTTTATATTACATAGTGTAATTAATTTGTGAAATTAGGTCCAACCGAACACAAAAACGACTACTACGCAAATACTATCTGGCGTATTATTATGAAACCTGCACCATTTTGAAGATAACTTAATTATCTATCTTTTTATCTACGATGTTTTACGAATAATCCGGTTTTTTTGCTTTATCGAATAAAAAATTCGTGCGCGGCGCTCTATCGGTAGACGTTTAAATTATTCAACGTTTTCCGATAGAGCGCAGTTATCTGATATCAGAAAAAATAAAATAAATAAAATAAATAAATAATGATAATTGCATAAGTTGTTAAAATGCTATGCAATAGCTTTACCGCGGCAGTCCCCGAGTGCCACACGTATATTTTTTTTTGAATAAAAAATACCTGTGGCTTTCGGGGACTGCCGCGGTAAAGCTATTGCATAGCATTTTTAACAACTTATGCAATTATAATTATTTATTTATTTTATTTATTTTATTTTTTCAGATATCAGATAACTGCGCTCTATCGGAAAACGTTGAAATTATTCCGATTCGGAATAATTTAAACGTCTTCCGATAGAGCGCCGCGCACGATTTTTTTATTTGATAAAGCAAAAAAACCGAATTATTCGCAAAAAGTCGTAGATAAAAAGATAGATAATTAAATTATCTTTAATATGGTGCAGGTTTTATAATAATACGCCAGATAGTATTTGCGTAGTAGTCGTTTTTGTGTTCGGTTAGACCTAATTTCACAAATTAATTACACTATGTAATATAAACAAAATCTAAAATATTCAAAGCTAAGAATATTAGGAAAATGTTCTTGTTTAACTTATATTTTTTTCGAATCGTAAGCAGTACTCGTTTAGACGTAATTATCAGTTTAAAATCATTAATTTTCGTTAGGAAATTTCTTCATTCGGTCGCCGCGCTTGCGATAAAAGCTATGCAATAGCTTAAAAATATACCACTATCCGGTCCAATAACCAACGAGGAGGAAAAGTATTGTGAACGCGCAATTTTTTCACCAATTAGTATGTGTGACTACTAAGAGTATTGGAGTCGGGAAATAGTGTTTAACCTTCGATCCCAAAATGATTATCAACGCCTCGTTCTTAACGAGGCGTTGATATATTTGATTTCGTCGACTATATTTTACAACACAGACAAAAGTAATAAATAGTAAATTTATTAAGCTATTGCATAGCTTTTATCGCGGGCCTAGGCCAGCGCGGCGACCGAATGAAGAAATTTCTTAATGAAAATTAATGATTTTAAACTGATAATTACGTCTAAACGAGTACTGCTTATGATTCGAAAAAAATATATGTTAAACAAGAACATTTTCCTAATACTCTTAGCTTTGAATATTTTAGATTTTGTTTATTTTACATAGTGTAATTAATTTGTGAAATTAGGTCTAACCGAACACAAAAACAACAACTACTCAAATACTATCTGGCGTATTATTATGAAACCTGTCCCATTTTAAAGATAATTTAATTATCTATCTTTTTATCTACGATTTTTTTCGAATAATCCGTTTTTCTTGCTTTATCGAATAAAAAATTCGTGCGCGGCGCTCTATCGGAAGACGTTTAAATTATTCCGAATCATTTGCTACCGCAGCCGCAAATGATTCGGAATAATTTCAACGTTTTC
Source organism: Micropterix aruncella (assembly GCA_944548615.1). NCBI lineage: Eukaryota > Metazoa > Arthropoda > Insecta > Lepidoptera > Micropterigidae > Micropterix > Micropterix aruncella. The sequence continues at coordinate 1,752,260 of OX155980.1, forward strand.
CGATAGAGCGCAGTTATCTGATATCAGAAAAAATAAAATAAATAAATAATTATAATTGCATAAGTTGTTAAAAATGCTATGCAATAGCTTTACCGCGGCAGTCCCCGGGTGCCACACGTATTTTTATTTGTTAAAAATAAAATTATCACGGAGTATTGTCAATAACGGGATATCAGGCTGAAATTTGGAGTTAAATATTCCATTAGCCACCGAAAAATATATATATAACCGCACCAAGCATAACAAGTTTTAAAAACAGACTCAAAGAGCGTTTGAAATCTTCTAGATAAATTCCCTTTCCCCTCCCATTCCTCTCCTTTTTAAACTTTAGCGTCCTTATACATAGGTGTTAGATTATTTTGGTATGGCACATCCTGTGCCCACAAAGAGTTAAGTATATTTTTTTTCTATCCTCTTTTATTGTATTTGTCATCTATACTAATATTATAAAGAGGTAAAGTTTGTGAGGTTGTAGGGAGTAATCTCTGGAACTACTGAACCGATTTTGAAAATTATTTTATCAATAGAATACCACGTTAGTTGTGATTATTACAGGCTATATATTAATCCGCAAAATTAAAAGACTTTTCCGTGGTAGTCGGATTTGCAAAGTGAGTCGGAGAAAAAACGGTCGAATGAAAACGTTCCTTATGAACTCATATATGATTGAGTTCTTACGAACTTATATATGATTGTGTTCTAGAGAAAAGTTGTAGAGCTTTATAATGCCTACAAAAAAGTTAGCGACGGCATATGTCTAACTTTTATATTTAAGTCACAAAAAGTGGTTTTTTATATAAAAAAAATAATTTAAATCGGTAGGTCATGTATATTGGTCATATTATCTACAATTATAAATTCGTAGCAAAATAAGTAAATTTATCGACGCAAGTGGTTAAAAAAAAAGATTTTTCCCTTTTATTTTACTTTATTTTATTTTATTTGGTACCCAAACAGAATATTGACAACACATACAGTGACATATATATACTACAGTTACATGACTACATCAATATCCTTTTGATATGAGTACACAATTAGCACAATGCATGAACAATGGTTGATTTTTTTTTAAAAATACGTATAAAAAAAGGAAAAAAACAAAAAATACCAGAATTACAGTATTTTAAAGAGGGACGCTTTGAAGGAGCATAAACTATCATGAAATATATCGATGCGATTGTCAAGATGAAATTTGTTATACAGACGACATATACGTGGGATTACGTTATTTACTCCGGTATAGTTTTTTGCTAAAGGTGTTTTAAATAAGTCTGGGTATCGAAGACTTCTTTTAGTAATGTTAAATTGTATTTTTTCTATACAAGAGGTATCGATTTTATTATTTATAATTTTGTACAGGAACACTAAATCTGCAACCTGCCGGCGTTTTTCTAATGTGACAAATTTAAAAGCAGTCAGTCTTTCCTCGTAGTCAGTCAGATAATTCTTAAGGCCGCATTTAAATGATAGCATTCTCAGAAATTTCCTTTGAATGGATTCGACTCTATCGGAGTACGTTTTAAAATATGGGTTCCATATCGAGGACCCAAATTCAAGATGAGAACGCACTAGTGAGTTATAAAGCAGGATCATGCTGTTGTGATTTTTAAAATTCTTAGTGATCCGCATGATCAACCCCAGCATCCTTTTACTGCATATAATTTCCTTTTTACTGCATAAATGGTTAAAGAGATAATACGACATAAGTATGGAACCGCGACCATATCTCGGTTGGAACTCCTGAAAGACAATAAATATATTTTGGTACCAAATAATAACATAACGTGTAATCAACCAATAACGCTCTATTCTCGCCGGTGCACCGTATAATGCACTCATTTGTGAAAATTGTTAATTGCTTTGATGGTATGCTTCGCAGTAAATCACAATTCAAGCAACTCGCCTCTGCAAAAATAACTGACTAAAAAAAAAAAAAAAAACACCAAACTGAAATTAAAATAAAATATTTAAGGTATTAGAAGAGTATAACAAAATAGGTAAATTATCAATAAGTAGAAAACGTTTTTAGATTTATATCAAATAACTTAATGTAATATTATCTCTAGTACGTAAGACTGATGTAAATCTGTTGTTTTTTCAAATAAAGAAAAAAAATACGTGTGGCACTCGGGGACTGCCACGGTAAAGCTATTGCATAGCATTTTTTTAACAACTTATGCAATTATAATTATTTATTTATTTTATTTTTTCTGATATCAGATAACTGCGCTCTATCGGAAAACGTTGAAATTATTCCGAATCATTTGCGGCTGCGGAAGCAAATGATTCGGAATAATTTAAACGTCTTTCGATAGAGCGCCGCGCACGAATTTTTTATTCTATAAAGCAAAAAAACCGAATTATTCGAAAAAAATCGTAGATAAAAAGATAGATAATTAAATTATCTTTAAAATGGTGCAGGTTTCATAATAATACGCCAGATAGTATTTGCGTAGTAGTCGTTTTTGTGTTCGGTTAGACCTAATTTCACAAATTAATTACACTATGTAATATAAACAAAATCTAAAATATTCAAAGCTAAGAATATTAGCAAAATGTTCTTGTTTAACATATATTTTTTTCGAATCGTAAGCAGTACTCGTTTAGACGTAATTATCAGTTTAAAATCATTAATTTTCGTTATGAAATTTCTTCATTCGGTCGCCGCGCTGGCCTAGAGGCCCGCGATAAAAGCTATGCAATAGCTTAAAAAAAAAAAATTAAAAATATATATATACTTACTACTTATACAGAGAAGATTTGAACAATTAAAGTAAACATAAATTATTTAATTGCAGTAAAAATATAACCCTCCTTTTGGCAATGAGTAAATATATCATAGCACTCAGTACTAACCGAACCACACTCATAATTTCATCACAAGTAAAAATGTTTACCGTCCAACGAAGTGGGCACGGGTCAGCTAGTACTCTATATATAGGTTAAGGCGTGTATCATCTACTCGCAAATAATGTTTATACAATAGTATAGGTTAGCTCTAAAATATTGCATGCAGGCAATAAGCTCGCTTTTCTTAAGAATAAATCGTGTTATTATTATTATTAATATTATTATTATTATATAAACCATGGTAAAATCACCTGTTATTCAAATTATTTATTTTAAGTTTTACTTCAACTAAGGTAACAGCGGAGAAAAAAATAAATAAAATTAAATATTAAAAAAAATAATTAAAAAAATTAATCAAAAATAAAGCTGCAAATTGGTTTATCCCAATTTGCAACCCCTTAGGTTACCCATTAGGCTAGGTAAATATATTCGCCCGTCACACATCTAACAAGAATTAAATGTCCGATTTACGAGGTAGTTTGGATTGCGAGCTGACTCTAAAAATATAGTTTATTTAGACATAAACCAGAAACATCATATATACTACCTAAATTTAAACACTAATAATAATAGATCATTTAATTTTAATACAACTGCTTTTGTTTTTCCAGCCAACCTAATTATTTTTCTTCTTTCTACACTCTGTCCCATTTACATGGGGTCGGCCTTCCTTGTCCTACTCCTCCACTGAGCACGATCTTGGGCTGCGTTACTCTCCGGTCCTTTTCAACTGTCGTCAACCAGATGGAAAATGGTCTTCCAAGGGCATGATTCTAGGACAAGCTTGACCATATGCTCATCTGGGCGTCGCTGGACGTGACCGTACCGCCGTAAGCGACATTCTTTGACTTTATCAATTATCGGAGCAACTTTAAAACTGCCCCTTACGTAGGTACTCATTTCGGATTTTGTCTAATAGTGTGACAGCTCGCAGTGCAATTCATTCGCAAAAATGTGTCTATTTTATTTTATTTTATTTATTTATTTAAAGCAATGCACATAATAAGCGACAAGCGTAACAAATTATATTTAATATCTACACTGCACTAAAACCCACAGCAAGTTGTGTCACGCTTATAGTGAAGATCGGTCCCATGTCGCCCAACTAAGTATGAACACTTGTTCTAGGGCAGACATATTAAACAAATACTAGTTTTAAAAGAAAACATAATCAAAAGAAAAAAAAAGTAGTTTAAACAAAAAGAAAAAAAGCGAAAATGGAAAAAAAACATTGAATTAAATATATGTAAATATGCATAAAAATAAAATATGTAAATATATAATTATATACACATATCCTTCAGTTAATAATAAACTATATAGTCATAATTTAAATTATAAATAAAATTTGTAATATTTGTAAGAAAAATAAAATTATAATACCATTAATAGTAAAGTTTCTAAAAAAATTAAATAGTCACAAAGAAAAATTAAAATAATAGAAATAGTCACAAAGTGCAGCCAAACAAAGCTAGATAGTTGAGAGTTCTTGGTGTATTCTGTACCTTCCTGGCCCAAGCATCCACGACACCAGTTGTTTCTTAAAAATTGGAATGCTCGGGCTAATCTTTATACCTGCAGGTAGGATGTTATATATCCTAGGACCTAGATAAGTGAAATTTCTTTGGCCAAATGATGTACTTCTTCGGGGAACTGCAACGTAGTCACTAGTGGCACATCTTGTGTGTTTAGTTTGCTGGGATTTAATTTTTTCCTTAAGAACGATCCGACCTAAAATCATTTTCACATATAACATGCGCACTTCTAAAACATGCATTTCCTTAAATGTGAGATCTGATGCATACGTGAACGGTTTTCTTAATATTATTTTGATCAAACCTTTTTGCGCGACAAGAAGTGGTTGAAGAACCGTTTTCGCACATCCTCCCCAACCAATAATGCCGTAGTATAAAATGGACTCACATAGCGCATAATATGTCAATTTAATAGTACGTCGGTCTAATATGTTGCGGAGATCCCTAAACACGTAGCCAAGTTGTCTAATTTTTGTGGATAAATAATCAATATGCCCAGACCACCGTAGGTTGTTGTCGATTATGATTCCAAGATATTTAATAGAGCGTACCCTTTCTACGTTTTGGTCATTTGGTTTCTATCAGTAAGCTCTGTGTGTAATCTTCTTCTTTTTTTTATTTTATTTAATACCATTTTTTCCAAATACAGCTTTGTATAAAATCCAGCCAAGCCTAAGGCTTACCTGCTGGAGATTATGATAGGGTGACTTTCAGTGCAACTTTAGTGGCCATTTTGACCATATTATAATATATCTGCTGCATTATCTGCTACATTAGTAAGGATGATAGTCAATAAAGAATTGAATAAGTCGGCACAGAAAGCCACCCTCTTGATAATATTTACATAAAAACATAAACGTACTTAATGCTAATAAAATAAAATATGAATCTTATTCGTATCATTTACACGTGCGTTTTACTTTCCCTTATTTTAAAGCTAACTATTTTTAATTCTTTTTTTGTTTTTTATGTACATTTTTTATAAGTTTTTAAATTTAGAGGAATTTTGTTGAATATATGAGGGATTAACCAATTCAATCTTCTTTTGCCATAAAGGTTGCGAAGACGAGGGACGAGTAGCCGTTCATTTTGTATCTGTCTAGTGCTGTGTTTATGTTGGACATAAATTCGGAACTCGTCAGTCTCGAAATATTGAACTGTCAATCTATAAATAAATAATACATTAGCTGTTAATATGTCACAATAATTGAAAAGTCCTATCTGGTCGTTTCTGAATTTATTTCGAATCTTGTTTGGAACTATTATTTTTAAAATATGGTGATGTAGAGATGTGATGCGCGATATATAAGATTTAAATGTGTTGCCGTAAGTTGTAATTCCGTAAGCAATAAGAGATTCGACCAGGGCAAAATACAGAGTTTTCAGCTGATTGTATTTGAGGATGTATTTTAAGTGGTAGATTTTTATAATTATTTGTCTAAGTTTTTGCAAATGTTATTAATATGCACTTCCCAGTTGATTTTTTAATCAATCGTTAGTCCATCTGGATCTCAACAGACTCGAGGTGGTCATTTAAATGTGATGCCTTGCGGCAGATTCTCGGTGTCTCACTCCACAGCCGATTTCGAAATGAGACCAATAGAGAAAGATGCGATCAACAAACACCGATCCAAGAAGAAATACAAAAACGGTGACTACGATTGTTCGGCTATGTCTGCCGAATGAACGATCATCACTTGCCACGTATATTTCTTTGGCGAGACCGTCGGACAGAATGGAGAATTCAGCGTTTGGCACCGTAGTAAACCAGGCTAAATAATATAGATGACGACAAAGAATCAACGATTATCGGCTGTCGAAGCTCGAAACGTCGCCAAAATCGTCATGAACGGAAACGAAATTGAATGGAGTACGAGATCCAGCGGCACCGACAGCAGCTTATTGGATGCGAGGGCGACCCCCTCCCTAATCGCCGGCTACGGAATAAAGACGAATGAAGGATAATGAAATGCTTTAACCAGTCCAACTCTCGACCCCCAACTGAATGGCCTAGTTTAATAATAGGGAGTGGGTAGGATATATCATCAAAACGCTACAACAGCCCTAAGCAGCATCTCGTGCATAGTATATGGGGTATTCCTGGACAACTATAAGGGGAATTCCAGGACTGGCAGGAGCTTGATATTAAAACTCGAGCAGATATTTAACAAAATTCAAGATTGCGGACTCTGAGCCCGCTCGCGACTAATTCCAGCGAGTGTCTCGTAAAGTTTAAAGAACATAAACGGTCGCCGCAAGAACGCGTACGTTCTAAAATCCACCAATTAAATCCTGGTGACTTTCAGAATTGAAGGAAAGGCTTTGCGCAGTTTCAGTTTTAATTGCTCGTTTGCTCAAACGATTGGCTTCCTATGTAAGTCAAATGCAATTACAGCAAGAATGGTACAGAAACTTTGTATATTTTCACGTAACCAACGTTTTAAAATTGCGATTTTTCAAATGAAGTTTGTTTAAGAAATGCGAAGGAAATTAAAATCGAGCAATGCCATTGCTACTTTCGCAAAGGCGTTTATAATTTATTTTTATTATATTTTTAGAAATGAACAAGCTGTATTGCCAGGCAGTGATGCCATTCTTCTTCTTGAGGTGCCATCTCCTATCAGAGGTCGGCGCTCATTGTGGCCACTTGGGCCCGTGATGTTGCGGCACGGAACAACTCGGTGGTGCTTGAGTTGAACCATTCGACGAGGTTTTGTAGCCAGTGGGATTTTCTTCGGCCTGGTCTTCGGCGGCCTTTTATCTTGCCTTGCAGGATTAATCGGAGAAGGTGGTATTTATTACCACGCATTATGTGGCTCATGTATTGTAATTTCCTTCTCTTTATGGTCTTCAGTAATTCCAATCCTTTGTGCATTCTCTGCAGCACCGTCTCATTTGTGACTCTATCCGTCCAAGATATTTTTAGTATTCTCCTCTAAATCCACACTTCGAAAGCTTCTAACATTTTGCACAAAGTCTTAGTTAAAGTACACGCTTCTACTCCGTATAGTAGGACTAAAAATATGTAACACCGCACCAGACGGCATCTAGTGAAGAGTTTGGAACTATGGTTGCAAAAGAGTTGGCTCATTTTGATAAATAAGTGATGCCAAGTCAGGCTTAATCCTGAACCCAAAATCAGTTACTCAAAAAGGTTTTCCGCTACCAATACGACAAAAGAGCGGTGTTGCATTTATATATTTGATATAATCTGCGGTCAAAATATTTAGTTAAAATATATAATATAATTTGTTATAATATTACACAAATGCGGCACCCCAATGTGAAGGAAGTCAGGAAGTGAGCTCTCCTTATCACATAAATGCCTAGAAAGGCGTGCTAGGTTGCTCCGTACTTGGCACATTTAAAAAACAAACATTTACATTTAATTTATTCGCTATTTAATCTGGGCCTAGAGGCCTTGGGGCCGATATAATTCTCTAGATATAAATCTATACCTAAATTTAGAAGCATATAATGGTAATGTTATTAAACATTATTTTTCTTTTGCGCTCTTGAATTTGAATGTATGTATATTTAAATAATTAAAAAAGCCACTGATTAGGCTGTCAAAAAATGTTAAATTGAAAATGTACTATACGACAAAAACAGTTTTATTATATTTATTATAATATATTCGTTTTATTATTATTATATAGGTACTTAACACCCATTCACTCCCCCTTCAAAGCCATAGAATTCGAGATGCGGAAATCGCGGATTTAGATATTTTTTCAAGGAAAGAGTTGATTATTTTTCTGGGAAGACCAAGATCTTTAAAGAGGTGAACCCGATATTTGGCTGGCAGGTCACGAGCTCTAATTTCCACCGCGTGAAGGTGAGCAGTAAAGCCGTTACGGGTGACGGCATTTGCGAAATCATGTTATTTATTTAATTTATACTCATGGTCTTTTTGGATATTTGATTCCCATTTAACATTCCGAGAGATTTAAGATATAGAGATAGAGACTTTCAGGAAAAGTATACTGCTTAGATACCGAATCGACCTCCAAAACCCATTCTGAAGCTATCTCCATTAGTGAGAAAGGTTTTGTAGTTAAATGTTTTTTTTGCCTTTAGAGCCATCCCGGACAAACTGTATTGGGGTTTGGAGGGTAATGTCAAATCCTTGTTAGCACGAGCCACTGTAAGGCTTATTACATCGCGAATAACAGCGAGGACTTTGTCATGGCGGTAAGTATACCGTCTTTGATCTATGGCCACCTTGCAGCCAGCTAGAATATGTCTAGCTGTGTAAGGGGTATTGCTACATTCTAAGGTATTCCGTAAACTCCTGAAGTAATAGATACGTTTTCTTAGTATCTACCTATTTCATAGTAAATATTGGCATAATAAATTACGACAAAACATCTTATAAAAACGAAGAAGTTCTGTAGTCGACATGTGTAATTTAGTAAGAGATAACCTATAAGTTTTTATCGACTTTTAGTATTGTTAATTTGCCATTGTTTTATTTACATTTTTACAAATATTTGTGTGTTAGTATTTGGAAATTACTGGCTAAAATTTAAAAAAAAATGTCATAAAAAAGCGCTGAAGTTTCTGTTTCTATCAATTATTGTAGTCTCTCGACATTTCTTACAACCAACCCTGTTGTTGTGTGCGGGCGAGAGTTTATATGTATGCGGGCGTGTAACATAGGTGTGTGTCTTGTTATTGCATTCGATCGAACGAATTAAATTGCAATTACGTTAATTATAAGCAAATGAAAATTGTAACGCAGCCTAGAATCGAACCCGGCACCTTATAATGTAAGATCAGGCAAACCACTATGCCACCGGGCCGTTATAAAGTCAAATTTAATAGGAAATAAACAGGAAATTTCACTAAAAACAATGGAAGTTTGAGATATAAATAAAACGGTTATGTAATGTTTTTTATTTTTAAGCTATTGCATAGCTTCTATCGCAGGCCTAGGCCAGCGCGGCGACCGAATAAAGAAATTTCTTAACGAAAATTAATTATTTTAAACTTATAATTACGTCTAAACGAGTACTGCTTACGATTCGAAAAAAATATATGTTCAACAAGAACATTTTCATAATATTCTTAGCTTTGAATATTTAAGATTTTGTTTATTTTACATAGTGTAATTAATTTGTGAAATTAGGTCTAACCGAACAGAAAAACAACTACTACGCAAATACTATCTAGCGTATTATTATGAAACCTGCACCATTTTAAAGATAATTTAACTATCTATCTTTTTATCTACGATTTTTTTCGTATAATCCGTTTTTTTTTGCTTTATCGAATAAAAAATTCGTGCGCGGCGCTCTGTCGGAAGACGTTTAAATTATTCCGAATCATTTGCTACCGCAGCCGCAAATGATTCGGAATAATTTCAACGTTTTCCGATAGAGCGCAGTTATCTGATATCAGAAAAAATAAAATAAATAAATAATTATAATTGAATAAGTTGTTAAAAATGCTATGCAATAGCTTTACCGCGGCAGTCCCCGAGTGCCACACGTATATTTTTTTTTATTTTTTTAACTCACAGTATACAAAACTAAATAAATTGCACGCCTCGACTGTCAAAACACTACCCTCATAGGGGAAATAATAGCTGGGTTTCATCCTTTGCTCCCTAGTTCGACACAGATGATCCTTCATTTATCACTTTTGGCAACTTTTCATTCCTCGATTTCACAATGGCAAAGTCTTTTTTTAAGCTATTGCATAGCTTTTATCGCGGGTTAGGCCAGCGCGGCGACCGAATGAAGAAATTTCTTAACGAAAATTAATGATTTTAAACTGATAATTACGTCTAAACGAGTGCTGCTTACGATTCGAAAGAAATATATGTTAAACAACAACATTTTCCTAATATTCTTAGCTTTGAATATTTAGATTTTGTTTATATTTCATAGTGTAATTAATTTGTGAAATTAGGTCTAACCGAACACAAAAACGACTACTACGCAAATACTATCTGGCGTATTATTATGAAACCTGCAGCGTTTTAAAGATAATTTAATTATCTATCTTTTTATATACGATTTTTTCGAATAATCCGTTTTTTTGCTTTATCGAATAAAAAATTCGTGCGCGGCGCTTTATCGGAAGACGTTTAAATTATTCCGAATCATTTGCTACCGCAGCCGCAAATGATTCGGAATAATTTTAACGTTTTCCGATAAAGCGCAGTTAGTTATCTGATATCAGAAAAAATAAAATAAATAAAATAAATAAATAATTATAATTGCATAACTTGTTAAAGATGCTATGCAATAGCTTTACCGCGGCAGTCCCCGAGTGCCACATGTATATTTTTTGTTTTTTAAATATGACATTTGGTACCAACTGTGACGTGCTTTTAGGTACCTTTATGAAATTATTTAGCTGAAAAACTGGAATTACACTTTTTTCCTTGTGGTTTTCTTTTTATATCGTTATATGTACCAATATAACGTACAGATAATCGATCCAATGCATTATTTTAGAAAAAATAATTTTTTTAACTGCCATTGTGGCCGGGTCCCTTGAGTCGCACTGCTCTCGTAATAAAATTCTTCGACGCGTGGTGTGTTTTGAAACTAGATACGTTTTCCGCCACATCACGCAAACAGCTACTTAAGCTAACTGAATAATATAGAATTTCAAAGAAAAGGAACTTTACGGAATTATCCACAAATAGCCAAGGAACGCATACACCGAATACGACTGGCAAAAGTACAGAAAAGCTAGTTATACCTTAGCATTAAATTCTATAATCTACTCTCTACAAAATTTAAACAGCTGGAGGATATAAAATTAAAAAAAAACATCAAGGAGATGCTGCTAGGCCACCCTTTCTATAATCTGGCCGAATTTGAGGGCCATGATTTTTCAAAGATTGTGCCCATTAAAATTACTTGAAAAGTAGAGCCTTATTGTCTGATTGTTTTATATGTTCTTATATCTGTACTTTTACTTTAAAATGCATAACGTAGCTTTAATTTGATTATTTACCATTTTACTGACAATTTGAATATTACAATGAACAATTTCACTACGTATCTTTTCGAATTACTAACTACTTCAAATATTAGGCTTCTATTTTGATTATTTATATTTATAGTTTCACAATCTAGTAGTTAATTCTTGACTACCTATGTATGTTCAGTAAAAAGTAGTAACGAGACTTACTACCTAACCCAATTATTTTGACACGTCCAAGAGCGGTCTTTAGCCGTCAATTGGCACGACAAAAATGTAAATGTAAATGTAAATGAACATAAAAAAATATGGTACAATACACTAAAATAAAATATAAGACTTCAAAACTTACTAGTCATTCGACTGAACTAATATCTTAGTTCGAATTCATGACTTACTACTTACTACAAAAGACGTTGCACTTCGCTGTGATAATATAAAATTCGACTTGTGTCCACCAATGACAAAAGCTTGATGATGATTGCTGACATACCACGTGCTATGTATGCAAACATAGCACGTGGGAATAACAAATTAGCACCATATTTTGTATTGCATCTTAGTACGTGAGAAGTTAAGGGATTGCGCGTGAGTCGGGAAGACGTTTTATAAAGTAAATTTATGACATGTTCACTGTTTCTTCGGTGTTTACATTTTTCCCATTTAAAAAGTTATTTGTGGTCTGGCGAGTTTAGTGAGCGAGAAATAGACTACAGTTGCAATCTTTGCAACTTTGAGACTATTTACTGAACGATGTGCGGTCATGCAATTAACCTGAATGTTAAGTCCAGAGCTATAAACAATAGTAAGTACATTTAATTTTTCTTGTTTTAATCATGTCAATATAAATTACATAATTTTCCTAAGGCCTTAATAAAACCGAAAAAATAATGAATCTAAGACTATTGCGGTTGTTTGAAATCATAAATAGGATAAAAACGAATTTACCGCATAAAGTTTGTAGCACCCTATGTTTCGGCTATGTTGCAACTACCGTTGCAGCCGCCAGGTTATACTGAAGTGTTGTCAACTGTCATTTGGTGGTTTCGCTTACGTCGGACAAACGAAACGGCCCATAGCCACTCGACTGACAAAACATATCACAGCTGGTCAAAACGTTCAGCGAGAGAAATTGGATAGCGAAACTCACCACTGGGTGCTGTTTCAAAATCCCATTGTGCTGTCAAAAGAATCATTATTTAACTTAACGGTATGATCCGGGAAGCCATTGACATAAGAAGAACCCCGAACTTCAATAGAGACGACGCGGTTTCAAAGTCTCTATCGCCGAGCGCAAGGAAGTAGCAAAAAAAGACAGATAAAGTTGTGCACTCGGCGGATTCTTAAAATTCGTGCGCGCTTAACCACCATTATATTCTGCTAAACAGCAGGTTGCCGCCTGCACGAAGAATGACGAAAGATGATTGAGAGCACTTCAGTCTACCCTGGACAGTTGCAACATCACCGAAACGTTAGTTGCTAGAAATTTCACAGAATAAATTCAGGGTCAATAAAAAATATTTTTATTATACTAAAATAATACTTATATCAAAACTAAAATTAATATGAAATAATAAAAATGTGTCATAATTTTATTGTATTTTAAAATAATTCCAAACGTATTCCAGGAGCAAACGCCAAAAAAATACCATAATTTTATTACAATAATGATTACCATTTCTTGTTTTCCAATGTATCAGATTGCAATAATGGGTGTGTGGCTACTGGGAGTAAGTAAGTAGTTACGTTTGGCGGGAATCTGTCGTTGAATTTCCCGAAAAATTATCAAGTATTTAGAATCTACCATGTGCTTCTTAAATGGGAGCTAATGGGCCCTTGCTGAGTTGGCCACGAAGACGGGTCCCTGTTGTAGTTGACAACTATATTTGTGCTTCTTAAATGTTCATTGGGTTTAAAATAAAACAAAACATACGAAAATATTGTTGGTAAATTAATCTCAAAATTTTGAAAATTTGAAGTGTAAAATTGTGCATTACATAAATCCCATTACATAAAAATTTACATAGCGCAAATTACATTTCCCTTTAAAATTGTGTATTACGTAAATCCTATTAGATAAAAATTTGCATAAAGGAGAAAATCAGCAGTTAAATAAAAAATAATACAAATAAATAGAAACAAACACAATAATCCTAACAAACAAGCTTCTGCTTTTACTTAAGTAATTCAATGTTTACTACTCAAAACTTCATATTAAAAAATAGACATTTTAAAATATTAATATAATTTATTAACATATACTTTTGTTATTTTTAGGTAGTTTTTAGTTGAAATTATTTTTTTAGCAAAAATGGCACCTTCCCAGTTTTAGTCGTTTTTAGATTTTAACCACATTACTATTGTAACTGCCCCCAGAAAAAAACTAAGTTTTCCGCAAAGCGGTTCCTGCTTCTAGAAAGCATTAAAATGTTTAACCACTATCTAAATTGTGTAGGTGGAAGGGAGAAGACTCATTGTAGTTATTAAGACGTTCAAAAAAAGTGACATTGAGTATGATGAAGTAGACTTTTGTTTAATTTTCTTTTATTTTTCGACATAGTACATTTACGTTTATATATTTTTGACTAGCTGTGCCCCGCGGTTCCACCCGCCGTTTAATTTAAAAGAAATAGGATTATTCATAATAATTTAGAGTACTTCGGCATATACGATATTTTAGTCACATTTTCGTGTGGCTCTTCTCGGTAATGCTCGGTTCTTGTCGGCGGCCGCCCTTGGCCCCCGACCTATACCACGTCACATCGCTTACCCGCGCAATTATTTCGTTTTCAATTAGCGTTCTAAGGGTCGTAATGTAATTAAATAGCATATATCCTTTCTCAAGCATTGGGCTATCAAATGCATAAATAGTTTTTCATATCCGACTGGTAGTTTCAGACATTAGAGCGTTTAAACAAGAAACAAACAAACTCCTCAGCTTTTTTATTAGTTAGTTAACGAGTCCGGGCTAGGTTAAATCGCATCTTCGAAAACATGCAGCCTGGATGGTTTGTTGTTCGTCTCTGATATGTAGGTCCTGGTGTGGTTGACAGCTGCGGTCAGGATAGGAGGTGTTCTACATCCTGTAGTGTTACACAGTCGTATGTTTGATTCGCTGTGTAGCCCCAGCGGACGAGATTGGCTGGGTATTTTGTCAGTTTCCTTTGGCCCAGTGGTAGAAGGATTGGCCGGTGAATTTTGACTCACCGTTTTCATGGACGCCCGATTGTTCATGGTCGGTTCATGGTGTAACGGTTTCGTGCAGCTTGAGCCACAAGATCCATTTTGTTCTCGGATCGGCTCAACTAACGATTCAGCTCCTATTCAGAAGCCTCCTCGAGTGGAAGGCTACCCCGGGTAAGACTCTCGTGTCTCAGGCCTCAGGCCTCAGAGCTGGTGGACCGGTTTCTCCCGGCGGGATTGTATCCCGGCGCCACTGAACGGTTTGCGCACCGGTCGGCGAAGCCAATCGGTTGTGCATTCTGACTAATTGCTGTAGGAGTCTGGAGACTATGGAAATACACTGTTTCTTAAGCAGCGGGGTTGGATGTTTCACCTGATGTCAGGCCACGCTTGAAATGACCTTGGGCCACTCGATGCTGTGTGGCACTACGGGCAAAGAACGCCTAGGTCCGCAATAAATTTAAACTGAATTACCGCTCTAATACAAAAGTAGAGGTTGCGTAAGCGACTTCGGACCCATGACCAGTTGGAAGGACGGAGGTATCCTGAAGGTAGTTAGAGGGTGAGGCTGCCCGCTGGTTACCTTCCCCGGTGCTTCGCAGTAAGGCGTTGGACTCTAACGGGTTGTTGGTGAACTAGACAGTAGATTGGCTTGTCCCCAAGTCTTCTACGCTCATCCCACGGCTGAAAGAACGATCTATATCGTTATACCAATCTGAGGTGACGTGTTCGCCCGTTATAGTCGAGACCGCCATCCTGTTCATGGTCGCAGTCTAGACAGTCGAAAATGTGCACAATCTTCGGGAAGGCCACTTCTGTGTCCCAATTTATACCACATAACATTTTTATTAAGGAAAATTTAAAATTAATGCTGCTGTCACTTAGAATTTCAAATTTAGAATTTAATTAATAATTAATTAAATAATTTATTTATTTTATTATATTATTACTATAGCTATATCTTCTTTTTCAGATAAAATACGTTCTTGCACTACAATTACTACTGCGTCATCATTTCGACCCTTCAGATGTTCCGATAATATCGAAAATAGAAACCACTAGGATACGAGTGCTGTTTCGCTTAATATGGGGGAAGATCCAGTACTTCAAAACCAGCTTCTTCAATGCCACCAAACTTGCGAGTTATCTTAGTAAAACAAAAACAATTTAATCGAGATTCTCTCTTTGTTTTTCACGTATTTCTTTTCGACATTTTTTCATCTGTTCAACATATGCAGCCTCCATTATAGTAGCTCCATGATCAAGGAATTCAATAATCATAAGTTTTTTATTCAAAATAGTACGAAATCGTAACTTTTGACGTCAATAATGCATAATCAAAAATTAAATTATTTTGACATTATAACAAATTATTGTGACATATAACGTGATATAAATCATCAAGATAACCATTTTATTTCCAAGGGTCTTTGTCGTCTAGATAATCATTTATTTTATAGTAGCCCTTTGAGTACAGCTTGTTCTCCATAAATGACTTAAATTGTATCACAGATAAATTGTGCATGTTTCTGGGAGTTTATTGTAGAAGCGTATACATTGCCCTTTAAATGATTTTGTGGTTTGGGAGAGTCGACTTTTATGGTCAGCAAGTTTATTTTTATTTCTAGTATTGACACCATGCCTATCAGAGTTTTTTAAAAACAGTTCTTTATTTTTATGCACATACATTAAGTTTTCATAGATGTAATGAGATGCAAGTGTCAAAATATTGATTTCTTTAAATTTTCCGCGTAACGACTGTCTAGCACCTAATATAGCACCGCGTAACGACTGTCTAGCAATAATAATCACGTCCCCTTGACTGTCTCATGACTGATATTTGTTAGTACGCCCAGATATAATATTTATAAAGTTATTGAGAAGGTGTTAGAGAATCGCTAGATATAGAAACGGCATCCCACGATTCTGCTATAATAGCCAATGTAAGCTGGTCCTAATATTTATTGTGAGTGAAACATGTCCTTTACATTAGAAATAGGACTATCAGACTGACATATTAAAATATGGTAATCAGATATCGATTTCTTATAGACTGCAGTAAGTGTTTGTATTAAGCCTTTGAAAATAGTATAATTTAAATGTCCGTAGCAGCGTGGTCACACTGGTTCCCGTCAGATCATCAAATTTAAGAACTTGGGTGGGTGAGCGCCTACGCACTGCCACTGTAGGGGTATACATGTATAAATAACTTATTAATGCCACTTTGTTTATCAACTTCTCTAGTAGATATTGACGACGCAACATAGACCATGTACAAACATAGACCATGTACAAACATTAACTCTATATAAATGTTATATTGCGGATCAATGATGAAAGCTCTATCAGAGATATAATAATCACCAATTTAGTAAAATGCGATAGTAAATAAGGAAACGAAAGAATTTTCGTAGCAATTATTGTTTCGCTTTTGAATTTCTTAGCATCCAACGACTTTGCACTTAGCGGAAGCTAGGTATCTACTTAAGCTGATGCGGAGAATAGTCTATTATCTGGCCGTGCAAAACCTTTAGTGCAAGTTAAAGAAAATTTTATAGTTGTATGCAAAATATAATAATAATTTCAATGACAAATTATATTACACAGTATTCTGTCCTATAACCCTCGAATACGCATTTCCTAATTCTAAAAATGGAATTATTGCCCTGAATTTCGAAATCGTATCTTAACCCTTAACTATGTAACGATGTGGTTTGATTGCAACTTTATTATCGATTTGACGTTTTTTAGATAAAAGTATGCGATAATATATTAATGCGATAAATATCGAAATATCTGACTTTATTTAACGTAAAGGAAATAACTATTTCAATTGAAGATTTAAAATGAATGATAAATCAGTTTTTTTAGATAAGGACACTTTTTTTACGCACAACAGCATATACATACTATAAACTTTGAGAAAAAACAAATGATCATTTTACAAAAACAAAATCTCTTTATTATGTTTAGGTAAAATACTGAATACAGTCACAAATTAAATTAAAAACATATATTAAAGCAATAATTGAGGGGACTAGGGTGTGGTATATACATATACAGTGGCGGATCCAGTATTTATATTTGGGGGGGCTGAGGGTCGGTCTCGCTAACAGCTATATCAGTAAATAACAATAATTCCAGAATATTTGTAAAAACCTGTAGTGCAACTACATTAAGAAATTAGTTATACCTACTAAATTAAACTGAACTAACAGATTTTTAATATACAGTTCAATAACAAATATGAAAATTTTGTTTATTTATGTTTTGGGGGGGGGGCTTCAGCCACTTAGCCCCCCCCCCCCGCCCTTGGATCCGCCACTGTACATATACATATGTGTATGTGTGTGAGAGTGAAAATACAATACAGAAAAAAAAGAATAATATATAAAGAAAAATAGTGCTCAACAGAATCACTGACAAAATAGTAACGCGGGGAAGCATAAGTTTTTGGATAAAATGAATAATTAGAGATTAGAAGAGCGAAAGATAGAGAGTATTACCAGTCGGTCCTTCGTTAAAGGGTACGTAAAACGCTGAAGATCAGATTTAATTGACTTATCATCCCACATTCCGAACCCCCCTAGGTACACAAATACACATACCCTCTCTATATCACACAAACGCACGCCAGCAACCATAAACTAACACCCACATACACACAGATAGCGAACATATATTTAAATTTAAAATTCTTTTCTGTTTTAAATAGTAAATGTAAATAATTTAAAACATCGTTGAACATCCAATGCTTTTATTTTAATTTCATATTTTATTAATGCCATGCAGTACGTTTAAAATAAAATAATATTAATAAAAAACACATAGGTTCGTAATATATCTATAACATTAAATTTATTTGTATTTATATTGTTTAATTAATTACCAACCGACAGTGCAATTGCAATTTGTCAAGTTATGTTAACGCACTGCTTCTAATTTCCGCGTTATTCAACGTTATCGACTATTAACGTCAGTAGTTTTAATTAAACTAAGTATCATGCAACTTTAGTACCACTGAACACGACATGGATTTACCGGGTACAACGTTAAGGGATATAGGAAGACGAAACAATGCAAATCTACAAATAATAATCAATAATGGTTTCATTTTAGATGAATGACTCCTCCATAATCATAATCAAAATCATAAACATTTTTATTTTTCAAAAAAGACTAGGTATCTACAACAATCATATAGGTAGATACCTAATCTGGGAAATCGTCAAAAAATACATATTTGATAAAATACATATTAGTTAAATTTCAAAATTGAAAACCATAGCAGAAAAAAGAGGAAATAGTGTGAAATTAAAACACATAACAAAACAAAACATAAACAATCGCATGAAAAAAAAATAAAAAATTATCAAAACAAATTTAAAAAATGTCAATAGCTAGTTTGTAGCTCGATAGAATCCCCTTGAAATGTAGGTGTCATTTTCAAATAAAGGTGACTAATTTGACAAATTATAAAATTAAATGATAAAATTAAGATTTTTAAGTAAACTCAAATTACATCAGCTGTTCATAGTCCGTACCTCCTGTTCTTATGCATAGTCGGCACCGACGGGTAAAATTTTTATAAATCAAAAAGCTGAAATTTAAAAAAAACACCAAGCAAGAAATGCATCAAAAAATAACTGCAGCGACTGGGCAAATAAGCAATAATCAGGGGCTTTTCTATTTATATAATAGAGATTTTACCGTCAGTGCTAACAATGCATAAGAACAGGAGGTATAAACTAAGAACAGCTGATATGATTTGAGTTTAAATAAAATATCCTAATAATATCCCCTTTATTTTGTAAGTGTTTGCTAAGAGTTTCCCACTGTGGTATTGGAACCTGACCAAACCGGCCTCCTGCGGTCTCCTACAGCGTCAACACAAACAATGCGAAAGATGAGAATCAATGCTGGAAAATAATAGGCTATTAGTGTATCCTAAAAACTAGTGATTATTAAAAATGTTTTATATCTATATTTCGGCTTAAGCCGTCGTCAAGATAAGTG
>OX155980.1:1771988-1869228 GCA_944548615.1 Micropterix aruncella
AGGACTATGTATATATATAATATAATATATATATATATATATATATATATATATATATATATATATATATATATATATATATATATATATATATATATATATAATATATATATATATATATATATATATATATATATATATATATATATATATATATATTATATATATATATATATATATATAATATATATATATATATATATATATATATATATATATATATATATATATATATATATATATATATATATATATATATATATATATATATATATATATATATATATATAGATATATATATATATATATATATTATATATATATATATATATATATATATATATATATATATATATATATATATATATATATACATACATACATACATATATATATATATATATATATATATATATATATATATATATATATATATATATATATATATATATATATATATATATATATATATATATATATATATATATATATATATATATATATATATATATATATATATATATATATATATATATATATATATATATATATATATATATATATATATATATATATATATATATATATATATATATATATATATATATATATATATATATATATATATATATATATATATATATATATATATATATATATATAATATATATATATATATATATATATATATAATATATATATATATATATATATATATATATATATATATATATATATATATATATATATATATATATATATATATATATATATATATATATATATATATATATATATATATATATATATATATATATATATATATATGTATATATATATATATATTTTCTTGTTTTTATTCAGCCTATTACTTTATATGCTTGCCTAATACGTATGCATCTACATAATTCTGTCAATTCTACATAATGCATCTACATCTTTTTGGTGTATTATGTAAACAAGACTTATAGTCTTAGGATATTCCTATTTACAATAAATGTGATTTTTCTCGGTTGATTACTTTCATGTTTACAGTGTATTGGAGCTTTTTTCCAGCGAATAAAACCTTATAAGTAATTGATAACTGGTTATGAGTTGAAATAAAAAAAGTTGCTTACACTTGTTTCCGGTACTCGTTGAATTTTTGTTGTGTTTAATGGAACCGCCTGCAGATGACACTACCCACTTGAGTTGGAAAAGTGGCACAAAGTTGAGTCAAGTTTTCATGTGTTTACGGTCGCGCGCGTTCGACATGGTTATTCGGGATAGGCCGATGAGCGGACGGTGAGAAATTGGCGAGGGCTCGTTTTCCCGCCGGCGCGGCGGTGTGGCATCGTCGCGGACGAGGGCGGGCGGTGCGGCACTCGACCCTCACTCAGCGGACTGCGCGCGGCGGCGGAGGGAAAGCGACTGCGGCGTCCGACCGAGCGGCGGCCGCGTCGCGACGTCAAACGGAAAAAACTACGCTGAAGCCGCCACTCACCGACGTATTTGCACGGTATCCTATTGCACTAGCGACACTCACTTTTATCGACGAACCTCTAAAAGCGTTAGATTTTACGAAAATTTTCAACTGCACGGGGTTAGAAATAGATAGATGGACACTGACTACTAACACAGTACGATGTTTAATAAAGGCGAGATTGATAAAAAGTTAATCTACATTTCAAACGACATAATACGGTGAAGAAATTCAAAACTCCTTAATTAATATTGTACCGTCTGTATTGTCCTGTGACCATCGGCTACCCGATCCTGGGTAAACAACCGGGCAAAGGACGCTGTGGTCCGCGATAGATTTGGTATACACCGTTTCACCGCTTCGTAAGGGAGAGGACCGCGCAAGCGACCTCGAACTCGTAACCAATCGAGAGACTGGAGTAATCTGGTCACAATTGGAAGTAAGGGCGTGAGTGTAGATCCGCCGGGTAACACTCCTGGCTATCTCGCGGTTAAGGCGTTGGCCTCTTACGGGCTTGTGACGTAGCTAGATGGTGGACTGTTTTGTCCTCAAATCTTCTGCGCTCATTCCAGGAAGATAGAACGACTAATCGTTAAAACTTCCTGAGGTGACGGGCTCGCCCGCTGTAGTCGACAACCCAAGTTTTACGAACTTACGTGATACGTTCGCTATAATATCATATAGATTTTTAAAAATAAAATATATAAAAAATATATGTATATAGTATACAAATTTATATAAAACCGCTACATAAAAACCGCTACATAAAGACCGCTTATATAAACCGCATATATTTCATCTGGTATATTTTAAAGAAGTATTGTTATTTAGAAAAGTGTTAAAAAAAAAAAAATGATTTACTTACTTTTTAAATAATAACCCAAAGGTAAGGCGGTTAACATTTGGGTTAAATCAGTCCTTGGCTACTAGCCGGGAAAATTTCGAGTTGACACAACTGTTTTTTTTGGAATTATGTTATGAGATAATTGTAAATAATTAATTTCTTTTTTTTTTTATTTTTTAGTAATTGCTAAGTATTACGTAAATAAGTTACTTTGATATTGTGCTTTTATTATTACATATATTTTTTTGAATTGCTTGAATGAATTATTTTTCTTTATTGCAATCTTAACCCTTCGAGTAGCGGCATAATTGCATGGCAGTCCGCGGCAATTTATTGGAATTTCTTACAATATCGCCGCGCTCGACAAAAGTACTATAACTATGAAACTATAAAATCGAAGACTATCGCGGTTGTATGACATTATAAATAGGATAGAAAACGAATTTACCGCGTGAAATTTGTAGCACCCGACGTTTCGGTGACGTTGCAGCCGCCGTTGTCCAGGGTAGACTGGACAACGTTGTCCAGTCTACCCTGGACGCAACGACACCGAAACGTCGGGTGCTACAAATTTCACGCGGTAAATTCGTTTTCTATGCTATTTATAACTACGGAACGACTATAGCAATCATTAAAATAATAACTGTGCAATGATTGCATTGAAATTTCGTATATAGAATATTGAAATCTCATTTTGTAAAAGATTAGATAATTATGATATAATATGAGAAAGTCGAAAAACTGAAAAAAACTCGGCATTTCTAACTTGTACTTGTTTTACGGAAAAATACGGAACCCTGTTTAGAGATTGTAAATACTATCGTGATTTTCATTAGACTGTCTATCAAAGCTAATACTTTGTTTTGCTTTTTACGTACAAAAATATTTAGATATTAGCTCATAAAAATCAATAAAAATTTGATGATTTCTCGAGAAAAAAAATGATGATGTTTGACAATGGAATTTTAACAGAAATATTAGCGAAATGACGCGCAAAATTATTCTAGCAACCGTCTATGTATCTATGGTAACAATGAGATATTTGGTATGGATTTTAGGATGCGTTCGAATTAGAAAATAATATTACTGTGAGCTCCGGGAGCAAGCCGCCAATATTGGTCGTTACGTAGTCAACGGTGTTCTGATGTGAAACCAAATTTAATAGTTACGTAGCCGAAAGGTTAAAATACTGTTAGAAATCTTGTTTAAAAAAATAAAATACTGTAGGCCTAAAAGGAAGGTTCTGCCTCGCTGAATAATCGTAAAACTCTACGTTACTACACCACTATCACAATAAAATAAAATAGAAATCGAAATAGAAGTTCCGATTTTACGTTTTGGTACCCTAAACGCAACAAATTATATAATATCACATATACAGTCCATATTGTTAGGTACAAAAAAAAACATTATTTATTGACCTATTGTTAGATAGGAATAGAACTGTAGATTTTTCTTTACCACTCGGATTTATTCATACGAGTCTAGGTAAACGTATTACTATAATTCAATTTCTTATACAGGACAGGCGTTTTATCCAATAAAATAAGCAACTTCTTTCCCTCTCTCTCTCTCTCACACACACACACACTCACTCTCTTTTTCTCCCTCTCTCTCTTTTTTTTCTTTCTCTTTATTTTCTTTTAGATTTCTTTAGTATTAAAGAGTAGTGTAGGTACCTGTTATGAACCTTTTATTTCTTCGAAATTGTTTATCTGATGCATACTTCATTGCATTATTTAAATTCAAATGGTTATAATTATGTATTATATATATATATATATATATATATATATATAAGAGCAAATTAACCTTATATTGACAATAGCTGACCCGTGCCCACTTCGTTGGGCGGTAAAACTTTTTACCTGTGATGAAATTATAAGTGTGGTTCGGTTAGTACTGGGTGCTATGATTTATTTCCTGACTGCCAAAAGAAGGGTTATATTTTTACTGCATATGTATGTATGTATTTGCATGCCAATTTGACTATAATACCATTATTTGTGAGTGTCTTCTTGTGAGTGTCTTATTTGTGAGCGTATTATCTCTTTAACTATTTATTCAGTAAAAGGTAAATTATATGCAGTAAAAGGGAAAAGTCTTTTAAACACTTGAGACTTTGTTTTACTTATTTTGATAAGAATTCATAATTGTTGATAATATGACCAATAAACTTGACCTAACGATTTAAATTATTTTTTAATATAAAATACTACTTTTTGTGACTTAAATATAAAATACGTGTGGCACTCGGGGACTGCCGCGGTAAAGCTATTGCATAGCATTTTTAACCACTTATGCAATTATAATTATTTATTTATTTATTTATTTTTCTGATATCAGATAACTGCGCTCTATCTGAAAACGTTGAAATTATTCTGAATCATTTGCGGCTGCGGTAGCAAATGATTCGCAATAATTTAAACGTCTTCCGATAGAGCGCCGAGCACGAATTTTTTATTCGATAAAGCAAAAAAAACGGATTATTCGAAAAAAATCGTAGATAAAAAGATAGATATTTAAATTATCTTTAAAATGGTGCAGGTTTCATAATAATACGCCAGATAGTATTTGCGTAGTAGTCGTTTTTGTGTTCGGTTAGACCTAATTTCACAAATTAATTACACTATGTAATATAAACAAAATCTAAAATATTCAAAGCTAAGAATATTAGAAAAATGTTCTTGTTTAACATATATTTTTTTCGAATCGTAAGCAGTACTCGCTTAGACGTAATTATCAGTTTAAAATAATTAATTTTCGTTAAGAAATTTCTTCATTCGGTCGCCGCGCTGGCCTAGGCCCGCGATAAAAGCTATGCAATAGCTTAAAAGTTAGACATATGCTGTCGCTGACTTTTTCTTAGGCATTATCAAGCTCTACAACTTTTCTATAGAACTTAATCATATATCTCTCATCGTTAAGGCAGCGTTAGTTAGAAACGTTTTCGTTCGACCGCTTATTCTGAGACTTACTTTGCAAATCCGACTACCACGAAAAAGTATTTTCATTTTTCGGATTAATATATAGCCTATGACACTCACAAATAACTTGGCTTTCTATTGGTAAAAGAATTTTTAAAATCGGTTTAGTAGATCCAGAGATTACTTCCTACAACATCACAAACTTTACCTCTTTATAATATTAGTATAGATTAGGGTACAGTGAGAGCAATTTATTTCTACAAGCTTTTAGTTACCTTGCAATGTATGCTGGTTAGTATTTATGTTTATCTAGGTCAAACCTTGAAGCTGAATTAGAACCACTTCCTATTATCCTTTGAAGTTGAAATCGTACAAGTTGGTTCACTTCCGATTAAAATGCATTTCTTTGGTGAGCATGACCTGATTTTACAACTAGGGTTGTCAACTACAGCGGGCGAGCCCGTCACCTCACGAAGTTTTAACGATTAATCGTTCTATCTCCCTGGAGTGAGCGCAGAAGACTTGGACAAAACAGTCCACCGTCTAGCTCCGCCACAAACCCGTAAGAGGCCAACGCCTTAACCGCGAGATAGCTAGGAGTCTTACCCGGTGGGCATGCACTCATGCGGTGAAACGGTGTATACCGAATCTATTGCGGACCACAGCGTCCTTTGCCCGGCTGTTCACCCAGGATCGGATAGCCGATGGTCGTTTCAAGAGCAGTCGCCGTAAGGTCCGCAATCACCCCCGCTCTATAGGAAACAGTACTGCTTCCAGACTCCCCCGACTGTGTCAGAGTGCACAGTCGATTGGCTTACGCCGCGCGGTGCGCAGACCGTCCAGGAGCGCCAGAAGGTTGATTCCCAGGGGAAACTAACCATAAGGCCAGAGTCCTATCCAGGCTCGCACTTCATGCGTGGAGGCCGTCGGATAGGTGTTGACCCGAGAGTGTGACCAACCCTGAACAGAATGGATCTTCGTGGCCAACTCAGCAAGGGCCCATTAACTCCCGACCTGATTTTACAACCAGGATCGGCTGCTGACGAGTCGTCTCTTCCACGGTTAACGTCACAGACACTCAATTTTGTATACGAATTCAATTATGATAGCCCGTTCTAAATTTCACTATGGCATGGCTGATGGACCCAGTGTTGACTTCCGACGAAGGAACTCCTTAGCGGTCAACAGCACAGAAACGAAATTTTGAATGCGCATTCAATTATGATAGCCCGTTCTAAAATTTACCACGACAGGGCGGGTGCACCTAGGGTTTGCTCCCGACGAGGGGACACCTCCAATGGTCAACAGCACAGAAACGAAATTTTGAATACGCATTCGATTATGATAGCCCGTTCTAAAATTAACCACGACTGGGCTGCTGCACTCATGGTTGGCTCCCGACGAGGGAACACCTTAATGGTCAAAAGCACAGAAACAAATATTGGTATACGCGTCCAAAATTATAATATAATTATAATAGCCAAGTTTCGCCGCGACACGGCTGCTGCACCTAAGGTTAACTTCCAACGAGGGGACTCCTCAACAGTCAACAGCACAAAAACGAAATTTTATATATGCATTCCATTATGATTCATTCATGGTTGCTGCACCAAAGGTTGGCTCGGGACAGAGCATTCTTAGAAAGCTTGTTTTTTAAAGTGTGTTTTTACTATTACCTTATTATTTTTTTTAGTTAGAAACTATGGCCCGTTTTTTGTCTTATTAATAATAATCTCTGTTCATGTTTTTGTATTACACAAATGCCCAAAAAGAGTGTTATGTATTCAAGATTCTTCTATGTATGTTTTCCGTTTCTTTACTCCACCATAACTTTTAAACTTTTGAATCGATTTAGGTGTATCGCAATGTTAGAGTCGTTTTGTCCTCCCGAGTGTCATACGTTCCGCGACTCCTTGGTCGCATATAAGGAGAAAGCAGGGTCTTTAATATAAATCGCCGTATTATCGGTCGATAATTTGAGGGATCAAACTTCGGTCCATATCTGTCACCTGATACTTGATAAGAAAAATATTTTTTCGGTTGATTATGTTTAAAAAAAAAATATTATAATATTATATTAATTAATTAAATCCACAAGTATATGTGCACAGTAAGAAACCTTTTTAGGCTACCTACCTAATTTATTGGTCAATTTAGTTATATATTAATCTATATATTTATTTATTTTACTTATCTATAAACTTAAATATTTTCTATTTCTTTATTTAATAATAGTTCTTTATTTATATACACATTTATATATTTATAATAACCTTAAAATTTATAAGAATGAATGAGCGATCGGAATGAATGAGAAAAAAAAAAAAAAAAAAAAAAACTACGTGTGGCACTCGGGGACTGCCGCGGTAAAGCTATTGCATAGCATTTTTTACAACTTAGGTATTCAATTATAATTATTTATTTATTTTATTTTTTCTTATATCAAATAACTGCGCTCAATCGGAAAACGTTGAAATTATACGAATCATTTGCGGCTACGGTAGCAAATGATTCGGAATAATTTAAAAGTCTTCCGATAGAGCGCCGCGCACGAATTTTTTATTCGATAAAGCAAAAAAACCGGATTATTCGAAAAAAAATCATAGATAAAAAGATAGATATTTAAATTATCTTTAAAATGGTGCAGGTTTCATAATAATACGCCAGATTGTATTTGCGTAGTAGTCGTTTTTGTGTTGGGTTAGACCTAATTTCACAAATTAATTACACGATGTAGTATAAACAAAATCTAAAATATTTAAAGCTAAGAATTTTAGGAAAATGTTCTTGTTTAACATATATTTTTTTCGAATCGTAAGCAGTACTCGTTTAGACGTAATTATCAGTTTATAATCATTAATTTTCGTTAGGAAATTTCTTCATTCGGTCGCCGCGCTGGCGATAAAAGCTATGCAATAGCTTAAAAATATACCACTATCCGGTCCAATAACCAACGAGAAGGAAAATTATTGTGAACGCGCAATTTTTTTCTCGAGAGTAAAACGGAAATATCCCTTTTGAGCCCCTCTGAGACAATTAACCGCCAATAAAGCTAAGAATATTAGGAAAATGTTCTTGTTTAACATATATTTTTTCCGAATCGTAAGAAGTACTCGTTTAGACGTAATTATCAGTTTAAAATCATTAATTTTCGTTAAGAAATTTCTTCATTCGGTCGCAGCGCTGGCCTAGGCCCGCGATAAAAGCTATGCAATAGCTTAAAAAAAGAAAGAAAGTGAAGTCACTATGATTAAAAAGAAGTCTTAAATACTATCACCCCAGAACAGATATACAATCTAGTGGGGGGATAAAATCCACACAAATGCAATCTTATCTGCTTCGCAAAAATCAATTGTACCTATTGTTTTGGATAATTTTATAAAATAAATAAAATTAAAAAAAAATATATACGGTGCGTCTCGACGTTCATCATTTGAGAGTTTTTTTCCGTTCATCCTGTTCGTGGCCGTCAGGAATAGATCCGGTAGGCCTAGTAAGGAAGAGAAATATCTGGTATGTGGTATTTAGCAAAAAAAACATAGTGTTTAAATATTACACTCCACAAATATTACTGATTTTTAAATAACCGTTTTTGGTTCTTACGAATTTATTCCAATCAACATTTTGGAAAATTTTAAAACCGAGCAATTGTACTCGGAAAAATCCGAGTACAATTGCTTGGTTACATTATCTGAAACAACACGTCAAACCAATCCAAAATCTTTGTCGCCACAGCAAACTTTAGTTTTGTATTTAGATTTAGATCTCTTCGGGAGAAAATATAATATATTGCTTCGGGAGAAAATATAATATATCTGTTGTAAATGCATTACACAGTGACTATTTTCTCAGCCTATACTGGTTAAGAAGAACCAAAAGTCAACATATACCGTATAATGTTAATGCAAATGATATAATGACAGTGGTAAATCTGCAGGCATTAACAAATAGAACTCTACGTAGTATTGTATAATTAGTAAATATAGAAGAAAGCAAGTCTTTAACATTAATTTGTAAATAGGGATTCGATGAGAGTTCTTGTCATAGTATTTATAAGCAAAAGTTTACCGAATCAGAGACTAACACAAACAAATTTTTGTTTTTGATAGCCTTATCACCTCTTAAACTTGCTTTCTTCACCTACATTCTTTTGTAGACCAATTAAGTTTATATCCATTAGTGAAACGAAAAGAGATTCTAATGAAATATATTATTAATAACTTGGAAGAATTTA
The DNA here is from genome assembly GCA_944548615.1 of Micropterix aruncella. Taxonomy (NCBI): domain Eukaryota; kingdom Metazoa; phylum Arthropoda; class Insecta; order Lepidoptera; family Micropterigidae; genus Micropterix; species Micropterix aruncella. The sequence goes on from OX155980.1 coordinate 1,781,456, forward strand.
CATTCGGAGATAATAGTGACCCCTCTGTCTGCAGTGTTGATCATAAGATGTTATTCACAATGCTTGACGGTTGTGTATGTAACGTTTTGTCTGAAACAAATGCGACCCAAAAATGTTATGTCTGTGGTGCTACAACAAAAGAGACGAACACTGAAAATATTGCTGATCCATAACAATACCGTTTTGGTTTGCCAAGCTTGCATTCATGGATAAGGTGTTTTGAGTGCATATTGCATATTTCCTATAGATTGCCATTTTAAAAGCTAGCAGGTTAGAAAGGCCGATGACAAGAAAATATATGAAGGACGAAAAAAATATATTTAGTTAGAATTTAAGAAGAAATTGTCTAACCAGGTTATTGTTCTTCAAATGATAGCAATACTACCAGGAGATTTTTTGGCAATCCCGATTTAGCTGCGAAAATAACTGGAATTGATAAAGAGATAATTAATAAATTTTCAATCATTTTAAGAATATTGGCCAATGAAAAAAAAAAATACTTGTGGCACTCGGGGACTGCCACGGTAAAGCTATTGCATAGCATTTTTAACAACTTATGCAATTATATTTATTTATTTATTTTATTTTTTCTGATATCAGATAACTGCGCTCTATCGGAAAACGTTGAAATTATTCCGAATCATTTGCGGCAGCAAATGATTCGGAATAATTTAAATGTCTTTCGATAGAGCGCCGCGCACAAATTTTTTATTCAATAAAGCAAAAAAAACGAATTATTCGAAAAAATTCGTAGATAAAAAGATAGATAATTAAATTATCTTTAAAATGGTGCAGGTTTCATAATAATACGCCAGATAGTATTTGCGTAGTAGTCGTTTTTGTGTTGGGTTAGACCTAATTTCACAAATTAATTACACTATGTAATATGAACAAAATCTAAAATATTCAAAGCTAAGAATATTAGGAAAATGTTCTTGTTTAACATATATTTTTTTCGAATCGTAAGCAGTACTCGTTTAGACGTAATTATCAGTTTAAAATCATTAATTTTCGTTAAGAAATTTCTTGATTCGGTCGCCGCGCTGGCCTAGGCCCGCGATAAAAGCTATGCAATAGCTTAAAAATATAAGAAAAAAATAAGTGTGGCACTCGGGCACTGCCGCGGTAAAGCTATTGCATAGCATTTTTAACAACTTATGCAATTATAATTATTTATTTATTTAATTTTTTCCTGATATCAGATAACTGCGCTCTATCGGAAAACGTTGAAATTATTCCGAATCGTTTGCGGCTGCGAAAGCAAATGATTCGGAATAATTTAAACGTCTTCCGATAAAGCGCCGCGCACGAATTTTTTATTCGATAAAGCAAAAAACCGGATTATTCCAAAAACTTCGTAGATAAAAAGTTGGATAATTAAATTATCTTCAAGATGGTGCAGGTTTCATAATAATACGCCAGATAGTATTTGCGTAGTAGTCGTTTTTGTGTTCGGTTAGAACTAATTTCACAAATTAATTACACTATGTAATATAAACAAAATCTAAAATATTCAAAGCTAAGAATATTAGAAAAATGTTCTTGTTTAACACATATTTTTTTCGTATCGTAAGCAGTACTCGTTTAGACGTAATTATCAGTTTAAAATCATTAATTTTCGTTAAGAAATTTCTTCATTCGGTCGCCGCGCTGGCCTAGGCCCGCGATAAAAGCTATGCAATAGCTTAAAAAAAAACAAACTTTACTTAACAAAACTAGGGAAAATTACATAAGGCTGTATAGTTGGTATTATATACCCAGTATTATTCATAAACTATTAATACACGGCCTTGAAGTGATATCTTCTTTGGAATTGCCGATAGGTCAACTTTCAGAAGAGGCTTTAGAAGCAGGACATACGAAACTTCGATTTTTGCATACTCGCAAGTCGTCAAGAATGAAAACTTATAGACTTGATCTCGGCTTTGTTGATGATTTCTGATCCGTTTATTTCAAGCATAAGAAAATATGCTTCCGAAAAATCCCGTGATTTAAATGACGTCATTCAGGAATATTTAATAGAAATCATTGAATAAATCTAATGACGTTAGTTTACTTACTGATTTATCATTAAGTGACGAGGAATTGACATCGAAATCGGATAAAATGTAATCAATTAATTTGTTTTAAGTTTAATTTAATATTGTCTGAAATGTTGGATTTATTTATGGAGTATATGGAGACCAATATGGATTTATTTATTTCACGTCTCATATATACAACAAAACGATTAATAATGGATGATAACTTTTGTAAATTTATGATCAACTCACTAAACCAATGTTGGCTAAGGTTTCAGAATAAGGGCCATTATGTAATGTTTCGTTTTTTTTGGTTTATTATAATTAAAGTACCGTATTACCTATTATTTTTATTTCGAGTAGAAATATAATTAGAATCATATTTTATATGTAGCTTATTTTTAATGTTCTTTTTATGAGTTATTAGATATAAAATAAATATGTTTTTCATAGTAAATTCTGTTATATAATTTTATAAGCATTATTTGCAATATATTTATTACTATTTTTTTTAATGCGTGCAGAAATGTTGGAATTTTGGTCCATACATTCGAATCTCCCCATACATTCGAATCATTGTGCAATGATGTATTACGTATTTTGACCGCTGGCATCTAGCGGCAGGTGCCGATACTAATTTAAAGACTGAGGTTCAGTTCCTCGTTCTACTTCACAGGCCCGCTTCTTGCCGCTTTAAGAATAAAACGGCTGGAAAATCGTGCTCAATAATAAGCTTCTTTAAATAGGATAGAAAACTAATTTACCGCGTGAAATGTGTAGGACCCGACGTTTCGGTGACGTTGCAGCCGCCGTTGTCTAGGGTAGACTGAAGAGCTGTCAGTCCGTTGTTTTGCGGGTAGGCCGCAAACCGCTGCCGCCACTGCGTAGGTTATAACGGTGGTGGGGGGCCGGGCTCACAATACTCACTGTATCCTGTCTTACGTCCTTGCGTTCGGCGTTCGGCGGCGGGAACATTTTAAGAAGAGGGTTCCACGTAGAAGAGAGTTTGTAGCCGTCATCTCTATTGAAGTTCGGAGTTATTCTTATTTCAATGGCTTCCCGGATCATGCGAGGAAAGTAGAATTGTTCCTTGGATAGAACAATGGGATTTTGAAACTGCATCCAGTGGTTACTTCCGCTATCCAATATATGTTCGCAGATCGCCGATCCCGGCCCCCCACCACCGTTATAACCTATGCAGTGGAGGCAGCGGTTTGCGGCCTACCCGCAAAACAACGGACTTACAGCTCTTCAGTCTACCCTAGACAACGGCGGCTGCAACGTCACCGAAACGTCGGGTCCTACAAATTTCACGCGGTAAATTCGTTTTCTATCCTATTTATAATGTCAAACAACCGCGATAGTCTTCGATTTTATAAGCTTCTTTAAGCCTAAATATTAATTTTATGCGGAGAGCTTTACATTTGTTTTAATGCTAATAATATTTTCATTAAATAAAAACGCAATAATTTACCAAGCTACTTTTTAATAAAATTTTAATCAAAGCCAAACATTTGAGCACTTCTTACCACGATGTATGTTGCATACCATACATATTTGCATAAGATTTTGATGATTTCTCTTAAGGAGGGGTACAACCTTTAAATAAATTATTCATTACAGATAATTAGCCAAACATTTCATAAGAATATCTAGATAAAAGTTTTATTTGACTTAAGTTTTATTTAATAATCTTTTGTATATTAACAGAAATACGCTAATAAAAAGGAGCCATTTATTTCGGGTAGTGATTTCGTGATAACGATATTTTAATGAAGGACTCCGCCAGAAAATCAATCAAGCAAGCTAGAAACTCAATCTGCTAGATTTCATCACCGGCATTTACGGTGACATGTAGTCAGACAGCAGAAGTGCGTTCCGTTTGAACGATTTGAACAGAATTAAGCTTGTGGGTTATTAACTACTTACTAGTACTTGCAGCGTAGTACTATTCTATATTTCAAACAACAGTACTAGTAGTTCTACTTCTTGTAGTACTAGCACTAACCTACGAAGCAGGCTAATCAATATGTTAGGAATCATTTCATATCGATTGATTAATAAATATAATTGATTTGATTATTTCAATAATAAATAAAATTGTCCGTCTTTCATGCACTCAATTTTATTTGGTTAATTAACACATTTAACTACTCGTTATTTTAACTACGATATAATAAAAATAAACGTAAAACCCCAAATCGTCAAAAACAAATGTGAACGAGCTACCAATTATATAAATTATATTTTCAGTAAAGTCTAGGTATATACAATTACATATGTGTGTTTAATTGGAAGTAATTAAGTAACATACAATATTTTAAATTAGTATTCAATTATACTTGGCACAATTATTACAATTTCGCAAACTATCCAGTTTAAACTATTAAATCATCGACGATTTGGGATACAAATAATTTTACAGTAATATATACTTTTTACATAATAATAAGTTATAATAATAATATGATATAATATTATCTAAGTCTCTGAGACATAACATTCCCGATCGAAATACGCATTTTAATTATTATGCCACGTCGTTCGTTTTATTTACAAGATAATTTCAAATTAAATCTCGGTTCAATTGGTTGCGAAAAAAAGGTTGGATATGTTTAATAGAAAATGTGAAATTATTTCTAAAAAATAGACTTTATGGAACCTTCTTTTTCATTTTTTTTCCTTTCAGAGGAGCGTTATGCTCGAAGACTTAAGTTATAATTTACGCATATTACATGTAATTTACTATGTCTATGTATACAGCAGCAAAGAAATTAAAAATGTCACCCCAACCCGCGATATTAGTAGAAATATTCATTTATTAAACATTGATTAAGATTGTTTCTTAGGATAAATAATAATAAATAATATATATAATTGACGAAGTGATGGTTAGTTAAAATAGATTATTAAGCTTTAAAAAAATAAGTCACAATTTCTCTTTGGAAAATATTTAAATTAAAGTGAGAGAGACACCATTTTTAAGATCCAATACCCTGTCTTAAATATTGGGTATCAGTTGTGACATCCACAGGAGAACAAATTTATGAAAATACAGTGATTTACTAATATTTGAAAAGAAAATAGCACCAGATCATTTAAACGAAATTCTACAATTCTTTATTAGTGGTCCGCGAAGCAGATAGTTTTGCAAATAGCGAAATAATTAATAGTATGTTAAGTAACCAATAAAGGAAAAATTAGATATGGGACAGTGTCGTTCAAGGTAGATGTTTTAAATAATTATCATTTTCAAAGAAAGAAAAAAAATAGATAATAAATTTGTTGTTAGAAAGCAAAATGAAAAGTTAAAAAATAGCTTTTTTTAATTCCCATGATTTCCCCTAGGGGTTTCATCGATAATAAGTTCATTGCGTGTTCCTGACTCAGGGAATAATTTGCTCAATATAGACGCTACTTTTTTATGAACGCAATAAAGTTATCTTTTTTAACAACTAAGCAAATGCTATAAACATTGACTTCTTAATATATTACTCTATTGGTTATAGTTTATGTTATTAACGACACACTGATTATATGTTGACACATAATATAGCATTTAAAAAAAATGTTAATTGCAACAGTCACTCCGTTTCATTCCATGACTAGGCAGATGTTTTCTCTTTCTTCATTAAAATGCTCATTAGACCTGTACACTATACGAAAACGAGCTTTCGATTTAAGTAGCTGTTGACGTTTCTCGTAAGTGCACTCTCTTTAGAATTCCATTATAAGTACTAGCTGGGTATATTATGTCACTTTCAGAATTTTCACATTCACCTTACTAAATAACAAAATATTTTGATAAGATATTAATATTTTTCACACTGATCTTACCACTATTTATGAGAGATAGAATTTGCGTATTTTATCGAAGACAACTTTTGGATCGGTAAAAAAATAAATAAGGTATTAATATCCTTTTGATTTTAAATAAGCTAATTAACACCAAAAATATCAGAATGATAATGTAAAGGTTTGAAAAATAAATATATTTCCATTACGGTTACTGATATTGCTAGTTAACACTCAGAATTTTAAACACAGCTATTACAGTATCACATAAAAAGCTTTAACTACTTAAAAGTTTGTTTTAGAACGGTCACTACTGCGTTTTTATTAGTTTTATTAGTAGCAACACTGACATTAATAATGATAAGTAACATCAATTTAAGTAACATCGATGCAATATTAGTTTGAAATAAACTAATCGGTGTGTTTATATCGTGTTTTTATATGAATGAATGTTTTGTAATGCAATATTGGTCTTACGATATTGAAAAGTTTTGTTTTACTCCGAAATCTGTAATTTGTAAATTGTGTTTTGAATCGAAATTTGTAAATTGTGTTTTAAAATTGTTATTTTCTGTACTTCACTCAAAAAATATAAACATGATTATTATAATAGTTACATAGATATGTCATTTATAATTATATCGGATCTATCGATCAACGATAATAAAGTTAAGACATATTATGATATTCCTTGGATGAGTTTCTTTTTAGGTACTGTGTACCCTCGTCTGTAGATCAGGGTATTAAGAGCATCGAAAGATCTCCATATTGGTCAAACATCATTAAAGATGTACAGTTGGTCGATCGCGTAAATTCTGCGGGTTGCGTCTGGATCAATTTGATTGTATTTTCCAAATTACTTATAGTTTATATCTACACAGTATACAAAATATCTTTTCTTCAAAAGGATATACTCGAACAATGTTCTTCAGAACTCTTCAAAAAAGTATCTAACAACGTTACATGTTTGAATTTTCATAACATGATACAATCCAATATAAGTCAGAAATATTAAGCTCTTTAAAGTCTTTCATTTATAACTTTTACAATTTTTATCAATACATTTGACATAATATGCATGTCTCAGCATTCCCTAAATATCTCCCTCCATGTTTAATTTTAATAGCAAATTTCACATAAAGAACAAAGTCGATTTTAGATACGCTCTGTTCGAAAATGCATCGTCTATATTCAGTCTTAATCTAAATATGATTAAAGATAACAGTCATAAACCAATCAATATAGTATATTGTTAAAATAGTCAATTTCCATTGTAAGAGACTGGAAATCGGAAGACATAGAAGGAGGGTCCGGAAAATGTCTCATTTTATTACAAATATTTCAAGACTTGTTTACCAATATAAGTCGTGTTTTTGAGATACAATCCGGACATGTAATCAGAGTATAGTGAGAAATTAATTATTTACAAAATAAAGTTTTGCACAATAACAGCCAATATATCTAAATACTCAATAGACTTCGCGCCAATTTGTCGCTAGAGTATTTTTTTCAAAAAAAAATAATTATTTATCTTGTAATATCATAGGCCATAGTTTTAGGCTTTAGAAATTTTAATTACCTATCTATAATAATTTATAATATATTTACATATTCATCTATACCTGAATGGCACATGTTTGTTACACAAGTAATACGTGATTAAATATATATATATATATATATATATATATATATATATATATATATATATATATATATATATATATATATATATATATATATATATATATATATATATATATATATATATATATATATATATATATATATATATATATATATATATATATATATATATATATATATATATATATATATATATATATATATATATATATATATTTATATATCAATAATAGGCATTGTTTTGACTGACTCAAAATCAATGCAAAGCCAAAACGGCTTGGAGGAGAAACCTATAAATAAAAATTCGTTATTAAATTAAAGTTTCGTGAAATTAAAGTTCGATTCGTTTCATTAAAGTTTGACTAAGAAAGGATATTCCGAAATACGAACCACAATGCTCTGAAAATGTAGCCCCCCGAGAGCTTCTCTGTAGTAGAGTTCTTGCCAAAATAGTCATTTAAATTCGGGCTAATTATTTCTCTTTGGGAATCAAAACTAAGCGCTGTGGAATTTTGCTTTTTTTTAAATATTATATACTATATAAATGTTTGTAAAGTAATAGTATGATTTTTAAATAAAATATTTTTAATTTAGAACTTGGATTGGATTAATAATGCGGTAGAACGGTTCGTTTCTCGTCTAATGGTAGGTTTTGGCCAAGCGCCAACAGATAAAGTTAATATTTAATTAAAATGTATGGCGGGAGTAGTACTGTAGCTTCTATATGTGATATTTCAACCAAATTTCACAACAAGGCATTGAAAAATAGGAGTATGATTTTTAAATTAAATATTTTTAATTTAGAACTTTGATTGAATTCAAAATGGGGAAATGGGGCTAATGGCGGATTTTGGAAAAGCGCCAAAAGATGGCGTTAATATTTAATTAAACAATATGGCGGGATTTATATAGTAGTATTGTAGTTTCTATATGTGATATTTCAACGAAATTTCGCAATAGGATTTGGGATGCCTCAAAAAGGCATCTATGTACCAAATTTCCATTATTTCGAGACGAATATTATGACTAGTGTGCCCCTGGTGGATCGATGTCAACCACAATCTTTTGAACTATTGCCATGACAAAATTATGCTTGCATACCAAATTTTAGCCCAATTGGATAAGTATTCGGGAGCTATCGTGGAGGAGTACACACACAGACACTCATATACACAGCCAGACAGACGTGCAGAGTCGTCTGGCTATGTATATGAGTGCTTCCCTCCTGGTCAGTTGGTGGAGCGGAAATGTACATAATTGACCCGAATTGGTATAGGAATAAAAGAGGCCGGAATTGACCAGGTTTTCTCTGCGTCTTCTCACACAGTAGCGGGATAGTGAGGGATCAACTTATACAATGTTAATTAATAGGTTTCAAGTATGAAAGTAATATTTAGAGGTGGTGTCGGCTGAAGTAGTTGGAGTTGCCGCGGCCACGACGACTTGGGCTGTGAACACAGCACCAGCGGCAGAAGATTGCCGATCCATCATTGCCGTTGCTCTCTTGTCATATGTCATTCGCGCCGGGGCCGGGTCTGCTGTTGCTGGCGGAGCTGTCCACGTCGGGCTGCTGCTGCTGACGCTGCTCTCGGAATACAGGCATTCCCATGCGCGCTGTCAGGAGACGCAGGCGAGCAAGGAGAGACCTTGATATTAAAAAAAGCATTACGTTACATTACTAATACCTGTTTTACAATTCGCCTGTAAACGACGAACACCCAAACTCAAAACACTTCTAAGAAACATTGCCGCAACGTGTCTCATCCCCAAATTGTAAATCGAAATCCGTTGACTGGAACTCCAAAAGACAGGCACTCCCTTGTGGCTTCTGAAAGTTCCGCGATAGTGATTCTACGGTTTCATTCATTTTTGACGTGACAACGTCTTATAAATCGATGGAGCCTGCTGCACGTACGAAAAAACATGACTCATACGGCGTTTCCTCGCTCTGAGGCGTTCCATTTATTATATTTATTATTCAATATAAATGCTGCCATCTACCGGTTGCGACAAAAAATATTTACCAACCTCAGTCTAAAATAGTTCGAATGAAAATCACTAGATTGATTTAAATTCTTGACATAATTTTATATGTATTCTTGATATACGGAATGTTATTACTAAACGGACAATTTTCTTGTGGGTACAACAAAGTGCATCGAAGTAAGCAACTTTTATTAAAAAAATAATAAAAAAGTATGAAAAGCTATCATTACGATGCGCTAGCGGTTGGTAAAATGTCGCTGATATTGTTTATTTACGACGTATTACATACCGCTAGATGGCGCAGCCTGCTCAAACGCTTCTCAAACCGTTATTTAACAGTTTGAGATTTCAAACTTTCAACACAAAAAAAAAACAAAAAAACAAAAAACAATTATACAATTATACTGCTATACAATAATATATTTACATGTTGTAGTCAAATCGGTGGGTATAAAAGCATATATTTTTGGGTGTTTGTAATAAACAATATCAGAATCTTAAATGAAACTGCTTCAAATGCAACCATTCCATCAGTATTTTCTTATGACGTTGTCACGTTCAACTATCGTCAGTAAACCGACTTTACAGACAACCGATTTTTTTCTCTGATTTTTTTAACGTTTTCCGGGATGTGCCTCTTTGAATGGCGACTAGCTCTAGGTTCGTTTTCCACTCTCATTTGACCCCTTTTGAAACGACTATATCACTCATAAGCCCGTGTTCGACTCATTGTATAATTCTTGTAGTCTTATCTAAGCATTTCATAAGCCTGAACCGCAGTTTTCTTCAACAGGAAGCAAAACCTTTTACACCACACTCGTTCTTCTTTTCGCACGATTTAGCAGAGGTTAATAAACAAGCCTAAAAAACTGCGCCATTCCACAGCGACGAGGTTGGCAATACTGACTCACAGGGACCTTTACTACAGTATTCCAGACAGTAGTTTCACATAGAATAAAATTAAAATCGAAGCGAATACGTCACGAATCGTAAGGGCTCGGATATGGCCGCCAGATGTCGGCTACTCGACCCCAAATGTTTGAAAAATCACCAGCCTTTACCTGCGCTCAACTCTAATTAAAGGCGTTTGTCGAGACGTACCCCTCTGCGCACATTCCTCGCAACCTCTTCCCGCAATGCCCTGTAGCTCGAGAGTAAAGATACTGTTTGGTATACTGTGCCTAAACTATGTAGGAATAGCCGTATGTTTTCTCACTCCAACTCGGAAGCGGAGCTGTAACAACAGTTCCGTTATTTTTGGGTACCCCCTCGTAATTTGGTTAGTTAAAATTTGAGAAGTTTTGACTTGTACATGTGTACTATGTGTGGTATGTGTACGTGCGAATGTTAAATTAAATTAATGCAAATTAAAGTATATTGTCTCTCCTAATTTATAATAATTATAGTAATACCTAGTTTTATATTATTCATTTAACTATTATTTTCATTATTGTATTATCGCCTAACTTTACATTAAAAATGAAAAACCTAATCTTTTGTTTAACTCTACAGTTTAGATCAAGTTAGATCCACCCTAGATCGAGTTAACCCCAGTTGTGTGCCATTTACCATCATAGGTCCTGCAGGGTTTTTTAAATTTTTGAATAATGAAAAATCGTAATTATAAATGATCATTAATAAATAAATAATTACCTCTGAGGACTGCGATTCGGGCTGGTTTGAGATTTTATTGATCCTTGCTGTGGGCTCGCTGAAGAGGTTGATGTCGATGCTGCCGCATCACTCTCGTATCCATCCAACGAACGAGCTAGAAGAATATGTACGAGTAAGTATAAAATCAGTCAATTGCGTGTGTTACTCGTGTGTTAAGGTTTCTGCGTTTTATTAGGGAAAGGATTATGGTTACTAGACCGTGTTAATAGACATGGTATCGAGGACTATCGCGGTTGTTCGACATTATAAATAGGATAAAACGAATTTACCGCGTGAGTTTTCTAGCACCCTGCGTTTCGGCGATGTTGTAACCGCCGCTGTCCAGCGTAGACGTAATAATATAATAGAAATACATTGGGCACCATCGCACGAAATTGGTTACCCCAAATTTTATCAGACGATCTGCTACGTACATGGTGGTAAACGGTTTCGTGCAGCTTGGGCCACAAAATCCATTTTGTTCTCGGATCGGCTCAACTCACATTCAGCTGCTATTCAGAAGCCTCCTCGAGAAGAAGGCTAAGAGGGTAAGACTCCTTTGTCTCAGGCCTCGGAGCTGGTGGACCGGTTTCTCCCGGCGGGATTGCGGGGTCGGCGAAGCCAATCGGCTGTCCATTCTGACTAATTTATGAAGGGGTCTGGAGACTTCGGCAATATACTATTTACTAAGCAGCGGGAGTGGATGTTGACCTGTTGTCATGCCACTCTTGAAATAATCTTGGGCCAGTCGACCCCGTGTGGCGCTACGGGCAAAGAACGCCCAGGCCCGCGATAAATTCAAACTGAATTACCGCTGTAATACAACAGGTAGAGGTTGCGCAAGCGACTTCGGACCCGTAACTAGTCGGAAGGACGAAGGTATCCTGAAGGTTAATTCCAGACGGAGATATCCTGCCAAAACTGGTAGTTATGGGGTGAGGCTGCCCGCTGTGTACCTTTCTCGATGCCTTGCCGCAAGGCGTTGGACTCTAACGGGTTGCTGGTGTACTAGACAGTAGATTGTCTGGTCCCCCAAGTCTTCTACGCTCATCCCACGGCTGAACAAACGATCTATATCGTTATACCAACCTGTGTTGACGGGTTCGCCGGATGTAGTCGATACTGCCATACTACTACGTACATGGCCCTGCAAGATTTGGCGGGCTCAAGTAAAGGGAAAACGACGAAAATACGCCCGACAAAAAGACGAGAGCAATCCGATCTGCGCCGTTTATTTTATTGTAATCAACTTGAGAAGTTCTTTTAGTACGATCTACCCTATATCTACAACCAATTTTTTTACACATATCGACTACACCTTTTATAGTCTATTTTTGATAAGCAAATTTGCATGATTATGACGTCGCAGATGTATAAAAGCAAATGAATCTAAGAAGAGAGGAACAGTAGATTAAAATATAAATCATTAAAATACAATAAGACGCAGATTGAACCGTTACCCATTTTTCGTGGAGCATAAACATTCTGAGATCCTTATGTATGTTTTCCATTCCTTTATGCCACGATAACTTCTAAACGCCTGAATAGATTTAGAATTGTGTGGTATTGTCAGAATCGCTGTATTGTCTTGGGTGTCTTAGTGTACCTAAACTATGCAAATATCATACAAGTAATTGTCTAAATGTACAAATATCAATAAATTAAGATAAATATATCGTGCTTAGTATCAAATGAAAGGTCTGATTGAGTAGATTCCGATAATATATATGTATCTATATGGATATGTACAAAAATCACAATTTTATTTACTCTAGCACCAAGGGTAACCGACTAAGTGGGGCGACGACAGCGCGCAATCGTTTCGAGATACCTCCCGCAGGGCGAAGCGTCAAGTCGACGGGCCTTGGACAAGGTCCGTCGACTGACCCGCGTAAAGTGCAACCGTCTGCACTGAATGTTGATAGAGAAAAAATGCGTCAAAGGGGAAAAAGCGAAGCTTCCGGAAATTGAATTTTGTTTCAACGAATATAGTTTCAACAAAGAACCTCATTGTCTAACAAACGTGCTTTCTATTAGTTTCTGCATTACCTACTAATAGTTAGTTCCTAATTAGTTTCTACATTACCTAGTAATACCTACGTTCACATTTTGTAACAGAAGACGTGTTTTTTTATTCTTTGAATTATTGTCAATAGCAATATTAGAAATAACATACTTCAAAAGTACCTACTTCAAAAAGCAATATTAGAAAAAACATACTTCGTGAGTGGTCGTATGTTTCACGAACTTCGGTACCGGAACTCTGAGGCTGAATGGTAATAGCGTCATCAGGAACAGCTATTGGAGCTGTGGCAGCGGGCTTGCTTTTTTCTGGTGCTTTCTTCTCCTCGCCATCTGTATAGAAACTCACACATATAATTACTCACTTCGATGACGTCGCTTAGTTTTGGCCATACGTTGTCACCGCGTCTGCTTCGTATAAATGTTAATAATATAACATTGATACACAGGGACTGAGAAATCTACTTGATATTACATTGCTCAACTCCATTGGCAACCTTTCTGAGTAAGCGAAATTCAGGTGGCGCTAATAGCAATGACGGCAAAATATAGCATTTGGTAACATTTCTAACATATGCTTTTTTATAAAGTTCTTGTTGATTAAAGAAAAACAATAATTTAACTAATGATATCAATAATATTGTCGCGAGGGTTTCTGCCGTAGAATGAAACTCGCGATCGATATTCAAATTGCAGTATGTTGTTTAATTCCAAAGTCGTGTACAAAGTGAATTGGTTACGCTTAAATCCTATCGCCTATATATACTAGTCGCCGGGCGGCGATCGCCCCTCTCCCTCTTGTCTCCGCTGTCTCCTTCATTCGGGCCGACGGCCCGATATACACACCGGCGGGGGGCATCGCTCTCCAGTCGCCCGGCGTTGGCCTCCGCGAGCTGACGTCCGCGGGCGGCGCTTGAGCTGCAATTGTGTCGTGTTTCGCACATTAGATTTTCGCACGTTTACCGCTTTTGGACGCCACCGGCGATCCCTCCCCCGACCTACTTTGCATTAAGTAGCCACCGGAAGTAAGGCTCCCGTCCGGAAAGTCGCTGGAAGCGGTCGTGTGAGCGCGCTAGTTTTTCGTGTTTTGAGTTCGTACTGCGTCGCGGCGCCCTCAGTTGAAACCTTCCCCTTCACCACCAGTCTCCGGACTGCCGTGGCACAAGATGAAAAGCTCTCTGCTGAGAAGTCGCTGCGATGTGGTTTTAGTTGTTTGTGGTGACGTTTTGCGTGCGAAACACGGCGGTTAGATTCGCGACGGTTTGTACTTTCTCTCTCATTTATCTCGATGTTTGCCTTTAGCTTCTCGTTGACGGCTTGATTGTGATGATTAAAATAAACGCCTCGTTGGAGGCACTTAAGACGTGTGTTGATTATTGGGCGTTCGGGGTAGATAATCCTAGTGATGGCATTGCACATCGCCATCTCCTTAATTCCGGTGTCGCCATTGCACCTCGGTGACGCCACCTTCCTGCCGCTTTCGGGTGGAGTGTTCTTCCGGTCCTTTCCTGTTATAACATTTTGAGTAGGAGGGTTCTGTGTGTATTGTTGCTCCGCGACATGACTTTCCCCGTTTTGAAGACGAAACGTCAACGTATTTACTTGCCGTGTGTGCCGTATAATTCTTCCGTACCTCGATACAGTTGTGCTATTCTCGTTTTGTTGTGTTGTTGGTTGAGAGGTTTCGTCTTCCCTAGACATGTAGCACGGCTTCAGCCTATCTAGAGAGACAGTGACTATTCTCCTGTTTTGCTCAATGTCGAACGTTTTTTCTCGTTTCTTCACCACTCTATAGGGTCCTTTGTATGGCGCTTGTAGTGGCCGCCGTACAGTGTCGTCTCTTATGAAGACGTGGGTTGCTTCCTTCAAATCCGGGTGCACGAATATCCTCGCTGTGTTTTCCCGCTCCCTCTTCGGTCTTTGCTGCTCGAATGTTTCCCTTAATTGCTGGAGGACTTCTGGTACTGTCGTTTTTTTCCCATTTTCAAAAAATTCGCCTGGCAATCTTATGTTTGTTCCGTATAACATTTCTGCTGGACTGGCGTTGATATCCTCCTTTAAGGCTGCTCTTAAGCCCATCATGACGGTTGAAATGTCGTTTGCCCATTCTTTGGTATTCATTCTTGCCATTAATGCCGCTTTTAAAGACCGATGCCACCTTTCCACTAGTCCGTTTGCCTGTGGGTGAAATGGTGTGGTGTGAATCTTTTTTGCACCCAGTAGTTGTGCTAGTTTCGTAAAGAGTTCCGATTCGAACTGTCTCCCTTGATCGGTCGTGATTCTTGCAGGAACGCCGAATCTCGCTATCCATCCCTCGAAAAAAATTTTTGCGATTGTCTCGGCTTGTATGTCTTGTATAGGTATCGCTTCCGGCCATTTTGTACCTCTATCCAACATCGTTAATAGGTACCTATATCCGTTGGATATTTCGAGCGGGCCCACGATATCGATATGCACATGCTCTAATCTGTCGGCTTCCATGATTTTTCCTATGGGCGTACGCGTATGTATGTGCACCTTCGCTCGTTGGCACGGGATGCATGTTTTAGCGTAATCTGCGCTGTCTTTGTTCATGCGCGGCCAGAAAAATTTGTCAGTTGTCATTTTTCTTGTTGTTCGAATTCCCGGGTGACTAGGGTTGTGGATTATTTTTATCGCTGTTTGCCGTAGTGCCGCTGTTATGTATGGTCTTGGCCTGCTTGCCGTAGTTTCGCACCAGATTTCGGTTTCTTTGTTGTTTTGTTTGAGTAATTCGAATTTGAATTTTCCCTTCTGTTGTAATGCCTTTAATTCCTCGTCCGTTTCTTGCTGTCTCGCCAGTTCGTCGTAGTCGAAAGTTTCAGGGCATCCTACTTCTTCAATCCTGGATAAGGCGTCTGCTACCACGTTCTTCCTTCCCGGGAGATATTCGATTGCCGTTGCGAATTGTGCGATGTATGATGAGTGACGAATGCGTATCGGCGTTTCTGTTGGCGTATCGTTTAATTTTTTTAAAGCGTGAATGAGCGGTTTGTGGTCTGTATACACTACCAGCTCTCTCCCCTCTACCATCTTCCGGAAGTGCCGTACTGCCAGGTATATTGCCAGTAGTTCTTTGTCGTACGCCGCATATTGTTGTTGCGCGTGTGACAAGGCTTTCGAAAAAAATCCTAATGGCACCCATTTTTCTCCTTGCTTCTGTTGCAGTGCTGCGCCCGCGCATGTATTTGACGCATCCGTCATTAGTGCCAACGGTGCATGTGCGATTGGATGAGCCAGTAGAACCGCTTCCTCTATGCTCTGTCTGCATTGGTTAAAGGCTTCGTTGCTCTCCTCTGTCCATTCTATTTCTGTGTGATCGTTCTTTTTCGTCCCTTTCAGGAATACGTTTAGTTTGGCTTGCCGATGTGCTGCTTCTGGGATGCTGTGCCTGTAGAAATTGACCATGCCCAGGAAGCGTCGTAGTTCCTGGACATCCTTTGGTTTCGGAAAGTTTTTTATTGCCTCCACCTTGTCGGCTTTTGGTCGTATTCCTGTTGAGTTGACTGTATATCCTAGGAAGTCTAGCTCTGGCTGTGCGATCTGACATTTCTGTAGGTTTATGGTGATGCCTTGTTTGTCCAGCCTCTCCAGTATCTCTGTGATGTGTTCTTTATGGGTCGTTTCGTCCTCTGATGCTATCAGGATATCGTCAATGTAGGCGTATGCGAACGGTAGGCCCCGGAGTACCTGATCCATAAATCGTTGCATGGTTTGTGCTCCGTTGCGGAGTCCGAAGGACATCCTGGTCATTTCGAATAATCCGAACGGGGTGGTAATGGCGGTCTTCTCAATATCCTCGGGCCTTACTGGTATTTGCGTGTATGCCTTCACCAGGTCCAGTGACGTGAACATCGTTTTTCCTTGTAGAGCGTGAGTGAAATCGTGTATTCTGGGAACAGTATACCGATCCGGCACTGTGATGCTGTTCAGCCGTCTGTAGTCTCCGCATGGGCGGAATTCACCGTTGCTTTTCTGCACCAGATGCAGTGGACTTGCCCATTGGCTTTTCGAAGGTCTACATACACCTGCCTCTATCATCTCATCGAAAACTTTCTTCGCTGCCGCGTATCTCTCCGGATTTAGTGGTCTCGGGCGCGCGAATACCGGTCTTCCTTCAGTTTCGATGTGGTGTACTATGTCGTGTTTAGGTTGTCTTGGTTGTGACGTGTTCGAGAGTATGTTGGGGAAGCTCTCGAAGATTTTCTTAAATTCTTGGTTGGTCTCGATTGGGAATACCGCCGGTTGCGGCATGTGGTTTTTCTCGACGTATTTGTTGTCCTTCGTTTTCATTAGGAGCCTCTTTCTGTTGAGGTCCACCAGCAGGTGGTGTTGGTGTAGAAAGTCTGCTCCTAGGATGTGTTGTTTCACATCAGCGATGATGAAGGTTGCTTGTAATTGTTGGTCGAATCCGAGGTCCAGCATGATGGTTCTCTTTCCGTACGTTGCTATATTTGAGCCGTTGGCTGCCAGTAAGAGAAGCTCTTCTTTTTGTTGTGCGTCGCATCTTCGTCTGGGTATGACGCTGACGTTTGCTCCTGTGTCGATCAGGAACCGTTGTTGTGTTCTCCTGTCGTGGACGTATAGGCGGTTATTTGTTTCGGCGCCAAGCTGAGCTATTCTTGGCGCCTCTTGTAGTTTTCCTGGTCCTGCGGTGTCTGTTTGAAGTCGCACGGTTTCTGGCATTTTCGTGCTGTGTTCCCGAAACGCTTATGGAAGTAGCAGGTGCTTTGTTCCTCGAGTCTTCTGGTGTTGTGCGTGCTGGAGGTATTTTCATCTGTTCTTCTCGCTTGTAGCCGTTCGATCTGTTTTGCCAGTTCCTCTAGCTTCCTTTCAATCGCTGCCATGTTGGTTGTTGTCGCTTCGATCTTGTTGATGTCGCTTTTTTCATTTGCTGTGACTTCCATCATTCGATCTGCAAGGTTCGCCATTTTGTCCAGTTCTTTTTCCTCTGATGTTGCTAGTACCGCCCGTATCGTTGCGGGTAGGTGCCCGAGCCACAATGTTTTTAGTGTACCGTCGGGTAATTTTCCCATGTTTAGCGTTCTCATCCTTCGTATTAGTTGCGAAGGTTTGTCGCTTCCCATTTCTGTTTGGTAGAGGAGTTTCTGCAGTCGTTGCGTCTCTGATTCCTCGTAGGTTGTGATTAGCCGTTCCTTCAATGCCTCGAATTTTTCTTGTTTGGGCGGTTGCAGCACCAGGTCGCTTACTTCCTGTAACGCTGCTCGGTCCAGTTGTGCGATTACGTATGAGAATCGGTCTTGATCGCTGCATTTCTGTGGTGCCAGGATCTGCTCGGCGAGCGCGAACCAGAGGCGTGGTGCGTGGTGCCAGAATGCAGGTATTCGCGAAGCGATGCTCAGTGGTGCGATGTCGGGGTTTGGCTGTGTTGACTCCGTTGTGTCGTGGAATGGTTCCATTTTGATTTTCTTGTGTCTGACTCGTTGGAGAAGACGTCCAAGTTCGCTGGTTGTTGGTGGTCCGTGCCGTTGTCCGTTTAGCGATTTGTCCGTTTTCTTGCCGTGGTTGTGAGTTCTTCTGCGGGGTCACCAGTGTCGCGAGGGTTTCTGCCGTAGAATGAAACTCGCGATCGATATTCAAATTGCAGTATGTTGTTTAATTCCAAAGTCGTGTACAAAGTGAATTGGTTACGCTTAAATCCTATCGCCTATATATACTAGTCGCCGGGCGGCGATCGCCCCTCTCCCTCTTGTCTCCGCTGTCTTTTTCATTCGGGCCGACGGCCCGATATACACACCGGCGGGGGGCATCGCTCTCCAGTCGCCCGGCTTTGGCCTCCGCGAGCTGACGTCCGCGGGCGGCGCTTGAGCTGCAATTGTGTCGTGTTTCGCACATTAGATTTTCGCACGTTTACCGCTTTTGGACGCCACCGGCGATCCCTCCCCCGACCTACTTTGCATTAAGTAGCCACCGGAAGTAAGGCTCCCGTCCGGAAAGTCGCTGGAAGCGGTCGTGTGAGCGCGCTAGTTTTTCGTGTTTTGAGTTCGTACTGCGTCGCGGCGCCCTCAGTTGAAACCTTCCCCTTCACCACCAGTCTCCGGACTGCCGTGGCACAAGATGAAAAGCTCTCTGCTGAGAAGTCGCTGCGATGTGGTTTTAGTTGTTTGTGGTGACGTTTTGCGTGCGAAACACGGCGGTTAGATTCGCGACGGTTTGTACTTTCTCTCTCATTTATCTCGATGTTTGCCTTTAGCTTCTCGTTGACGGCTTGATTGTGATGATTAAAATAAACGCCTCGTTGGAGGCACTTAAGACGTGTGTTGATTATTGGGCGTTCGGGGTAGATAATCCTAGTGATGGCATTGCACATCGCCATCTCCTTAATTCCGGTGTCGCCATTGCACCTCGGTGACGCCACCTTCCTGCCGCTTTCGGGTGGAGTGTTCTTCCGGTCCTTTCCTGTTATAACATTTTGAGTAGGAGGGTTCTGTGTGTATTGTTGCTCCGCGACAATATCATTTAAAGTTAAGTGGAAACCAAAACATATACGAATAGATGGAATGCCATATATTATTACGTATTATTTATTTATTTATTTATTTACTTATAACGTACAAGAACAAAAAAATACAAGGACATGCATACTGTTGTACATGAGGAATAATTAAGAACAAACATTATTATAGCGAAAAACATAGCTCTATGCATATAAATATGCTAGCATATCCGAATGAGGCGAAATCGCACAACCAACTAGACCTAGAAGGTCTGTCTCTGGCTGTGCTGTGTTATACCAACTGTATTTTTGTAGCTCGCGAACTGACGAAGGTGATCAATTTTAAATATTTCTAAATCTAACAAATGTGTTGTTTACACAAATTAAAGTAAAATTTAAAGTAGAAAAAATAAATATATATGTATGCAATTAAGGGCTAAAAATAAAGTAAACTTTACATTATATACAATAAATTTAAGTGGAAAATAAGTAATAATATATAGAAATATATGAATAAACACTACATTCTAGTATATATGTTTAAGAAAATGATATGTAATATTGCACAATTTTACAAATACATATTTTTTTAAATATTCACCCTACAGTATTAATAGGTCTTTAGTTTTTGAACGCCCAATATCTAGAAGCCAGTTTTTTACTTTACCTTTAAAAGTTACATAATTTTTCACGTTTTTCGTGGTTTCACATAGTGAGTTATAAACTTTCGGGGCGATAAAAAAACATTGTCTTCGGGCAAATGTGCTTTTAACCTTTGGAATTGTGAAATATTAGAATGTATTAATTAAGTAATTATATCAAATAAAAAATGACATATTTATGTTAATATTATTATTTGATTGATTGATATTTGAGATATGATTTGAAAATTTCGTTGTTATTAAATCATTGTTTTATTTCGTGTTACGATACTATTTATGATTGTCTATAGCGCCATCTATGGACGCCGCCATACTGCTACACCACGATAAAAAGATTAATAAATGTTTGTAACTATAAGTGCCATCTATACGTTGTATTTTGTAGTAAAATCCTAGCTGCGAAATCATAGTATGGAATTAAGCAAACTAATACAATATAATAATCAATGAAAATATTTACACTTGTAACGAATCTTAAGTCCACTACATACGATCAACAAATGCATCGATTTCCAGTGAAATCCACTGACACAATTTACCTATTATTTTGACTCGTGCAGCTATGAATCAGCACGATGAAACAATACTTTTACTCAGCATAATTCATATTGCATCATTGCACGGCCTATATAAACCGGCCAAAAAGCAACCAAATTATTAGTCCCCGATTGATCACCTTCCCCCAAGGTTGCGACGGCATATCCGGTACCCGTCTACGAGGTCGCTCAACGGATCCGGCTCCTTGGTTTCCTTTCGTCATTTTCCCTGAGTCTCGAAGCATCAACTTGGGTTGTCGACTACAGCGGGCGAGCCCGTCACCACAGGAAGTTTTAACGATTAGTCGTTCTATCTCCCTGGAGTGAGCGTAGAAGACTTGGGACAAAACAGTCCACCAACTAGCTACGCCACAACCCGTAAGAGACCAACGCCTTAACCGCGAGATAGCCAGTAATGTTACCTGGCGGGCCGACACTGACCAGATTACTCCGGTCTCTCGATTGGTTCCGAGTTCGAGGTCGCTTGCGCGGTCCTCTCCCTTACGAAGCGGTGAAACGGTGTATACCAAATCTATCGCGGATCACAGCGTCCTTTGCCCGGCTCTTCACCCAGGATCGGATGGCCGATGGTCATTTCAAGAACAGTTGCCGTAAGTTCCGCAACCACCCCCGCTCTATAGGAAACAGTACAGCTTCCAGACTCCCTCGGCTGTTAGTCAGAGTGCATAATCCATTGGCTTACGCCGCACGGTGCGCAGACCGTCCAGGAGCGCCAGAGGTTTGATTCCCAGGGGAAACTGACCAAGGCCAGAGTCCTACCAGGTTCGCACCTCATGCGTGGAGGCCGTCGGATGGGTGTTGACCCGTGATTGTGGCCGACCCTGAACAGAATAGGTCTTCGTGGCCAACCCAGCATGGGCCCATTAGCTCCCATCTCGAAGCATCAGTCTGTAATCCCACAGACTCGAGCCGTGCCCAGTACAAGATACTAGGAGCACACATACAATCCTCATCCACTGTCCTACATAACCACCGTCGCGCAACCCTCGCGTCTCGATAAAGTAATCCGGGCACTCGTTAATTCGGCAAGCGTTATAACTGGCAATATTCAATCGATTCAATCAATAAATATCTTCTGCTTCATCAAAACCGATTTTAAATACGGAGATAACTCGCAAGCTGACACCACCACCTCACATCGAATAATCTGGAGTCTTGTGAGGGGTAGTCCCTCACACACTAAATAAGCTTGTAATAAAATAAGACTGAGATCAAAGTCTTATAACAAGGGATGAAATAACCAATCCAGATAGGCACTCGCCAAAATTAAAATATCCTCAATACCAAAAAACAGAAAGACATCATGAGAAGGTATGCGATCAGTTATTCTCAGCATTTGGTTCTATATAGCATATACACGTAGAACCTGATATAATCCGACACAATAACATTCAAGCATTCGAATACTGGTTACAACGAAGGTTGCTTAAGTTTTCATTGACTGATTAAGATTGAACCTATGAATTGGTAAGTATGTACCTATTCTAATGGATGTAAAACTAATTAGTACTACCTATGTTTACCAAACGTTGGAAACTAAATGGAACCGTTATATTGAAACAAGCCTGAAAAAACCTAGGAAAAAACAATATTTCTTGGCTGTCGAGTTTACCACAAATCTTAATACGATTACCCACAGTGATGCCGTTGAGCGAAGTACACAGAAGTAAAGGCGAAAGCGCGTCAAAGGCGAGGCGCGATGCCTTGCTACACAAGAAAGCGCTTACTGTTCTAACTCGGAATGCTTTTCATGCGGTGAGCCGAGGCAGGTGGTGTGGAGACGAGGGCCAGCAAGCAATCGTGGAGTCTCATAAAAAGCCAAGTATATTTGCTGGAAATTGATCCAGTTAATGGTTTTAGGGCTTGAGCAAGGCAATCTTGTTTTGTGACCGCACCAATACATGGCTAAGCTCACCACCGAAAAGGTGGATTAAACGAAAGAATTCCCTCGGGCGATCCCTTAGTTGTGCATTCTGCAAACGCAGTATTATATCTAGCGAATTACTGGAGGAGTCTCGAACGCCATTTTCCTAAAAAGGAAATAGACGATTGACGGTTTGATTTGTTATCGTCTATCAATAAATGGGCACGTTAGTGACGTGCCCAGTTGGTCGCGGTGACAGCGGGAAAATTGCTCAAAATAGGTAACAGGTGAAGTATAGCGAGCCACGCAAGTGACTACCTCCTGCTTTGTCCATTATAGTGGAAGGAAAAGTATTTCCCAAACTGGTAATTAGGGAGCGAGGAAAGCCCCACTGGCTTTCCAATGCCCTCGCTGTTTGAGAAAAGCATATTCTGGTCAATGAGTAATTAGATAAGTAGATTGTTACATCTCCACGTCTTGGCGGCTAATCTCAAGGTCAAGAGACGATAGCGCTCATTATAACATCTTGGGATGGCGGGTTAGCCCGCAGCATTGACAGCATCACATGTAGATCGATCCGGTACACATTTAAAAAACTGCATGAATCATTATTCAATATAGCTACACCAAAACTCGGGGATGCAGTTTAAGTATCAGACGGTGAAGATCACCTTGAGGTGTCCCTTGCTCCTCTTCTTCCAGGGTAACCGGCGAAGGACTGATGGCGTAGTGCAGAGCCCTCATCAGCTCAACGCTCGAAAGGCAAACATCCTTGGAGCCCTAGTGAAAATAAAACAAAACAACAATTAGTATGTAGTTAGAACTACATCAAAGACTAACCGATTTAATAATAATAACAATAATTTAATAATAACCGATTTAATAATAATAATACGGCCCGGTGGCATAGTGGTTAGGTCGCCTGGTCTTACATTGTAAGGTCCCGGGTTAGATTCCCGGCTGGGTCACCTTTTTCCGTTAGGATCAAATTACCGGAATTAAATTTTCAATTCTGTCGATCGAATGCAATAACAAGCCACACACTTACACACATATTACACGCTCACATACTTATAACACGTCATAGTAGGATTGGTTATAAGAGATTGTCATATGACAATAAACCCGTCCATTGTGACATTTTCGCAACAAAGAGTATAAACAAACAAACAAACATTTAATTTGCATGAAATAATTGAAATTCTTTTTAAGCTATTGCATAGCTTTTATAGCGGGCCTAGGCCAAGCGCGGCGACCGAACGATGAAATTTCCTAACGAAAATCAATGATTTTAAACTGATAATTAAGTCTAAACGAGTACTGCTTACGATTCGAAAAAAATATATGTTAAACAAGAACATTTTCCTAATATTTTTAGCTTTGAATATTTTAGATTTTGTTTACATTACATAGTGTAATTAATTTGTGAAATTAGGTCTAACCGAACACAAAAACGACTACTACGCAAATACTATCTGGCGTATTATTATGAAACCTGCACCATTTTAAAGACAATTTAATTATCTATCTTTTTATCTACGAATTGTTTCGAATAATCCGGTTTTTTTGCTTTATCGAATTAAAAAATTCGTGCGCGGCGCTCTATCGGAAGACGTCGCAGCCGCAAATGATTCGGAATAATTTCAACGTTTTCCGATAGAGCGCAGTTATCACTTCACTCGGTAGTAATAAAATAAAAATACGTGTGGCACTCGGGGACTGCCGCTGTAAAGCTATTGCATAGCATTTTTAACAACTTATGCAATTATAATTATTTAATTATTTTATTTTTTCTGATATCAGATAACTGCGCTCTATCGGAAAACGTTGAAATTATGCGAAAGCAAATGATTCGGAATAATTTAAACGTCTTCCGATAGAGCGCCGTGCACGAATTTTTTATTCAATAAAGCAAAAAAACGGATTTTTCGAAAAAAATCGTAGATAAAAAGATAGATAATTAAATTATCTTTAAAATGGTGCAGGTTTCATAATATTACGCCAGATAGTATTTGCGTAGTAGTCGTTTTTGTGTTCGGTTAGACCTAATTTCACAAATTAATTACACTATGTAATATAAACAAAATCTAAAATATTCAAAGCTAGGAATGTTAGTAAGATGTTCTTGTTTAACATATATTTTTTTCGAATCGTAAGCTGTACTCGTTTAGACGTAATTATCAGTTTAAAATCATTAATTTTCGTTAAGAAATTTCTTCATTCGGTCGCCGCGCTGGCCTGGGCCCGCGATAAAAGCTATGCAATAGCTTAAAATACGAAGGCATATTGCTGGATTGGCAATAAAATATATATTTTTTGATTATTCTACATAGAATTTGCATTTCTATTTTAATATATTATTCTCCCTGACATTAGCATATTTTGATTATTTGTATGTAGGTAATATTGAATATAATATTACAGCCATGACAACTATCACGATAGTTATGTTTATAATAATGAAATTTTTAGCATTTAATTTTGTGACGCATCCAAGTGTAGGAATGCCTATCTACTGGAGTAGTTGATTGTATTGTATTGTATTGTATTGTGCGACTTGTTCCCCCCCCCCCCCCCCTCCCGGTAATCGGTTCATTTTATATAGGGCAAACGAAATTTGGGGTTGAACTCTACGCCCTATGCGTTTATATTTAGCTGTCAATATCAATAGCCACTTCCGCCACGGTCGACAAAAAGCAAAATGGCGAACCGAAATCAGACAGACTGGGAAATACAACGTTGGGACCGCAAAGTTCCGTAGTTGGCGATATGCCGGAGTTTCCGACGGTGAGGGCCTTTTTGGCGGCGTTGCTTAAAGTGGGAATGTGAGCGTAATTTTGGTGAGAAATTTTCTACATTTTGTAGTTAAATTCCGATGTAGATCGTCGAGATATTCACAAATTTTTCTTTCATTTGTACCGGCTTCTGGCACCTCTGCTTCTACCTAACTCTTATTGCTGCTAATGCTACGATAATTGCGACATGGAATAAATTACATCGCGAAACACGAGGATTCATGCTTCCATAGATGAAATAACCGCATTTTGTTGGATGCCGTGTTGGTACCGCAGAAGCGGTTCGGATTACCGATTAAGGATTGAAGAGGACGCCTTAAGGACCTAATTATACCACATTCTCCAGAAACGTGTTCTTTTATTTTATTTTTGCGTATGTGTTGAAGCATTTTCTGCAAGCCAAAATCCAGTGACATATAATCAGTCCACGACCCGAAATAATTTGTTGCTTATTGTGCATTGGTTATTAGTTTTTTTTTTATTAAAGTTTCCGTTTTTAGCTATAAAAGGCGGTGGTGCCAATCAAAATTTAGTTTTGACGTGACAACGTCTTATAATTCGATGGAGCCGACTGCACGCACGAAAAAACATGACTCATGCGGCGTTACCTCGCTCTGAGGCGTTCCATTGAAGGCTTGAAGTGCAAGCGAGAGCGCGGAACGAGCGACAAAGAGGCACAATCGGCCTCCGCGTTCGGCAGCGTTCGACATCTGTCTCTCTCCTACTTGAGTGAGCGATGCGTCCGCGTGGACAGCTGCTATACGATAATACATTTACATGTTTTCGTCAAGTATGAAGTGCAGTGAAAAGTGAATGTAGTGTCAATTGTTTATAGCAATGATAATTGCGGCGATAAAGGTAATGATTCTTTCGATATTAAATATATGTTCAGTGATATATTGTCGAATATTCGTGCTTTCATCATTAAAATAAATAGCATCGGTCCGCTAATGCAGCGATTGTAGGTTATGCTATAATTGACAAAACTATAACAATAAGTTAACAGAACTATTTCACGATGAGTAAAAAATCAATGGCTTTACTATTCGATCGAAATAATTATCGAGAGTAGCTATGATCAAAAAATTAAAACATAAATGATAAATCTTCCACTTATCATAACAACGTGTCTGAAATGACAGGTTGGACCAGCCAGCCGTCAAAGGGAACAATTGACATAATTGTATTTATGTATATAAAAAAATTGACATAATGGTATTTATGCGTACAAATAAATGTAACTTGATCAATTCAATTGTGATTTCCATTTACCTCCAAAATATCTGTCAAACAAATAAACTTAAAAATTTCTTTTGAAAAATGCAACCGATCCATCAGTATTTTCTTATGACGTTGTCACGTTCCACTATCGTCAGTAAACCGTCTTTACAGACAACCGATTTTTTTTTAATTTTTGTGTAGTTTTTTTGTAACCCACGTCGTATGGGTATAATTAAGGATTATAATATCATTAAAAAACATATTATATTTTTATAAAGTGTTTGGACTACATATTGCAGCGTGCGGTATCCGAAGTAATTTATTAATATTTTGCGAGTTCGGATATACGCTCGGTCTAATTGCCTGTTACCATGTGAACAGCGTACTGGTGTCTATATAAAATCTAGTGGGATATTATAAACTACATACAGATCATCTAATCTACTTTGCAAAAAGTGGTTTAAAAACATTTTTATTTATACTCTTTTTTTGACAATATCTTTAACACATTGTATCATTTATAAAAAAAGATATTTCTCTAATAAAAGTTTCATTTTTCATTTAGTTTTGTTTTGTTTGCTCTGTTTTTATTATAGAAAAATGAATGGGCCATAATTTACTATAGTAAATGCATTGGCCCTGTTACTTTGTATATGTAGAAAAAGTGGTGCTGAATGTTAAGGGTTTTGAGATTTGGTGAAATCGAAATATAAAATGATTGTTGGAAATGGGACTAATAGAAAATGCTCAATTTCGAATCATAAAATACTTTATAACGACCAATTTTAATGAGAAGCTTACCTGCAGATTGCACTTCAGTTTTTGGGAATAGCGTCAACAAAAATAATGAAAAACGAAAATAAAAATGCATGCAAAAATTTATTTTTTTAGAAATCATAAGACAGCGAATACAAGACACATAAAAAAAAAGAAGAAGCGGTTATAAGAAAAGAAGAAGCGGTCTAGATTATTAACATTTTTTGTTTAGAAAAGTCATCATTGAAAGGCGTGTCGAAGGCTCAAATCAAGCTGACCTTGCGAGAAGGTGGGTAACTGCGCCGTTCTATGGAGCCCTCCGTGGCGATCTTGAACTTGAGGGCCTTCTCGGAGACATCGGCCTCGTTTTCCTGTTCGGCCTCGCTGGTGTCAGGAATGACATTATCTGCCGCGTTGGAACAACTGGGCGTCTCCTCGGGATGAGCACCAGCATCGTCGGTGCCTGCAGCGCCGTCTACTGAGACGGAGGATCGACCTGCTACGCCGCTTGGGCCGGCTTCTCCATCTGTGCTCATCGATCTGTTAAACCAATAGAAACCCCATTATACACTGCCCTTAAACGATGGGAGAAGAAAAAGTGTGACGTGAAAGAACGATCAAGGTCCATGGACGTCGGTGGAAGTCGGTAAACCTTGATCATTCTTTTTCGTCAGGTCCATAGGTGTGGTACCTCGAAAACCCTCCGGTTGACGCTCAGCAGGAACTGGAGTGGGAAATACTGATCAAGGCCATGACTTTCACGGTTTCGTTTTTTTCTGAGGTATAATTTAAGTAAAGTATATTTTTTATATATTATTCTCGAGAAAGATATACATTTTTTCTCTCAAACCCTTGCTAAAATGTTATTTTTTAAGTTAGTGTATTTTAAAAATGGAATTATCAAAAAAATCTAAAAGTGGAAGTTAATCATAATTTCCTGTGACCCTTTATATACTGGAAGATAAATAAACTAACTGTAAATGGTCATAATGCAATGCCCTCTCCTTAACTTAAGCAGTCTTCTAATACACCTCACATACTTTAACAAAACTGTTAACAAATGAAATCAAGAAAAGTGTTATTTGATTGATTGATTTCAATACTGAAGCAGAGAATAGTTCATGTTAACGAAAGTAGTTCTTTAGAGCGGAATGTAAAAGAGAGCGATCATCTGGCGCAAAACTACCTGAAGTGCATAAAACCAACTGGTTTAGTTGAAAATATTTCGTTCGCTTCTTAGATTATGCCATTTGGTAGTTATATGCTGGAAAAGGGGATAATCATTGCTTTAGTATTTCGCTCTAACGTATTGGCCTGGCTCACATGCATGAATTAATTCCAATCCACGAAGAATCACAATGGAGCCCACTATGATGTTATGATGTTCTCACGCTAACATCTACCTAGCGACGGCTGCTGGATACACAGACCAAGCCAAAACCTGTTTAGCTAGACGACAGAGAGAGAGGCGCTTTGATGTCAATGTTATACTAAGCGGACTTTACTAGATAGACTAGTGTAATCCGACCTTACCTTTGCTTGATGTTGTGCTCGTTAATGCGCCGATAGTGCTCCAGAGCAGCCTTAGCAGGAGCCACTAGTATATCCTGCAAATAATTAAAAATATTAAAAGACTTATATAATTTCTTTGTTTAAATGAATCCAGAAAAAAGAGGAAAGGGATACATGCGGAAGCGACGAAGAACAAGTTTCATACATCAAAATAAAATGTATACAATGCTTTAACTGTAACAGTAAAATAAAAATAAAGTAAAAAACAAACGGAGCTGCCATGGAATTCACCGACTGAAGTCGGGGCCATCATATATTATTATTACACGTCTGGTGGGTGAACGGTAGATTCCTGACTCACGACCGGCTGTGGGAGGTTTAGGGCAGCTGTCTTACCACATGTGAGCGTACACTTTACCACCCATTCACTCCCCCTTTAAAGCCATAGAATTTGAGATGCGCTAATCGCGGTTTTAAATATTTTTTTCTAGGAAGGAGTTGATTCATTTCATGGAGAGACCAAGATCTTTAAAAATGTGAAACAGAGATTTAGCTGGCAAACCATCAGCGTCAACATCCACCACGTCAAGGTGACCAGTGAAGCCGTTCCGGGTGACGGCATTTGTGAATCATGAAATTTATTTAATTTGTACTCGTGGTCTTTTGGCATATTTGATTCCCATGGAACACTTAATTCTACAATAAGGGCCATCTCCCGAGATAGACGGTAAAGAGTTATATCTGGACGCAGGACTGTGCATCCGAGACTTTCAGGTAATTTATACTGCTTAGAGACCGACTCGACCTCCAGAATCCAATTTAAATCTTTATCGATTATTGAGAAAGGTTTTGTAGTGAAATATTTTTTGCCTGTAGAGCCATCTTGCAAAACCTGTATTGGGGGTCGAATAGTCAGATAAAGGCAAAAACAGTATTGGGGGTACGAATAGTCAGATAAAGGCGTAGAAATTTTCATGTGATTATCGATAGGTATGTCTATAAATCTCCTATACAAATGAATAATATGCCGAGAAATATCGATAATAACGATCCGATATGAATTTATGAGTTTAGGAATAATATTTAAATAATATCGTTTCTCAGTGTTAAATCGTGATGAAGCCTCTAAAAATCCGGCTGTCACCAAAAAACCGTCCTATGGAAGTAAGTTGATCGTGATGTCCCTTCAGGAAGAAGGTCGTCCTTATTGAAAGGGATAGTCGACGTCGAGCGCGGATAGTGAGAATGCAACGAATTAAACACGTTCGAATCAATCATGTACGCTAATATATTGACCGACGAAAAATCAATATGATTTCGGCCCAAAAAGGCGGCCTTAAATTTTTCGCGGATTTATAATCCAATTCCTGTAGGATTATCGTTATTACTACTTCCAATGAAAGTCAAACACATGAAATCATATAAATAAGGTTATATTGCTTTTTAGTATAGTAAAATACAGGGATGCGCAGGACAACTTATCTTTTTGAAGTAACGTAATTTGCACGAATTAACACAGAAAAACATCGTTTATTGATAAAAGTGCATATATACAGTACGATATTTATGTTTTCATTAATTGCTGCATTATTTTTTTATTAACTTCTTGCAGTTTTCTTCTGTCTCACAATCTCTAGCGCAGATGCATGTTGTCAAACGGAGCGACGAATGCTCCTCTCGATTGAAACTCGAACAGCTGTAATGTTCTATGGGGTACCTACCGTTCGAACGCCACCCGGAAGCTTTTTTTTCAAGGCTGAATCAGTTTCTTCAAAACTACGCACATGGAATGGAAATAAAACTGGAAATGCGTTCACAACAAATACGCATCGGTTCCAAACAACTTCCGGCACTAAAGTGTTGCTAACTGTAACGTTAAAAACATCGTTTTCATGTGCAACTCTTTACTTTAGGAGTAACAGTTATCCAGATTCTCGACGAGAGCAATTTTATATTTCTACAAGTTTGTTAAGCGGTCCAGTGGAACGGTGCAGTTGATAACACATTGTTTTAAGGATCTATGACTTACTTCCAAACATGGCAGCTGAGCTGCTAGAGCCTCAAACAGCGGCAACAGCACTAGTCCAATGAAGGCACATTGGCTAGACGGCTTGGTGACTTTATCGCGGTCCATAAATGGGGTCACTGGAAGCCCCAGCCGTTTCTCCAGGTCTGATTGAGCGAAAAACTCCTGAAAAAATAGAAATAATGAGTCATAGAGGCCGTTTGATTCTAGTTTGATTAAAATTCATCGTTGATGATATAACATAGGTTAGATTGGTCGAAATTTTTGAATCACTATTATACGGTAGGTACTTCATCTGTTCATTTCATTTATTTCAGTATTTTTTTATAGTACACGTCATGTTATATAGGTAGCAAGAGAAGTTGTAGAAAATTTCATTGCTTTAACCATAGCATACAAAATTCAACATAATATTCTCCTCGTTAATAATAATTGGCGTACGATAATTGTATATTAGCTGCTACCCCTAAAGTAATCGTGTATGAATTTAAGTTCGTTTTTAGGAGATATGCGAAAAAATCCTGGCTGGCTATTCTGGCTGCCGTTACAGAAAGTGAACTATTGTATTTATAATTATTTTTATTACGATTTTTTGTAAAATATTTGTGGTTTACGTATTTATCCATAAAGATAGATGCATATTTCCGGAATTTACTCTATCAGACCTTTAATGTTGACACTAAACACGATTAGTGTCAACATTAAAGTTAATTATTTATTGACATTTGTACATTTAAACAAATATTTTTTGACATTTGAACAGTTTAGGTACCCTATGACACTCGGGATGCCATAATGATCTAACAATATTACACACTTCTAAATCGGTCCAAGCGTTTAGAAGTTATGGTGGAATAAAGAACCGGAAAACATACATAGATGAATCCTAAACCCTCAAATGAATGGCGATTAGCTCGGGTTGCCTACGGCAAAATGTATATAAATTTATATTTACATTTACATTTACATTTACATAGAGCGGGGTTTACTATAGAGCTATAGCATTACTATAGAGCGGATTACTATAGAGCGGCGCACATTTACATTTATATTTACATTTATATACATTTTGTATACATTTTGCCGTAGGCAACCATTAATGGTCGCCTCACATACGAGGGGCTAAACACATAACACTCATTTTTGGGCAGTCGTGTAAAAATGGTACTTACTTGGAGCAGGCGATCCAGCCACGGCTCGGCGATATTTAGAGGGCGAACTTCGTTGCTGATGTCAGCTACCTTAATCAGCACCATGCAAAGCTGTTGAAGGAAATCAAAATTTTACATTTTATCGTACACGATTGCAGGTACCCGACGTTAATCAATTCACCACTATCAGTGGCTAACGATCATGCAGTCAGTCACACCTCCATAATTAATATCTAATAACAAATGTCAAAGTGAATTATTAAACAATGTCTTGCTTTGTGAATCCAAAACCAGAAGAAGCGATGTATTGATATTCTATGGCTGATTGGATATTAGTATGGTGGTGTTAAAGAATGTGATGAAAAAACATTTAATGGCTTGATTACATTATAAATAAAACAAAAACAGATTTAAAGTTAAGAAATTTGACACATCTAACATTTCCGCTATGTTACAACTGCCGATATCCAGGTTAGACTGAAAGCACCTTCGCCTCATTGAAAATATTTGAAGAACAAGGCTCCACGTAGTATAGAGTTTAAATAATTTATCTCTGCTATGTTCAGAGTTTTTATTACTTTTTTATTTTTTATTTTATTATTTTTAAGGAAACATACAGCTGTTACAATAAATTTGTTACAAAATTATTAAATTAAAAAAATAAAGCTAATTACATGTTTCCACTTAAACATTCATAATTTAAACACAACAATATCATATATTTTTTGAAGAATTAATACACTTAGGGAGAGGTGGGAACTGGGAAGAAAGGAGTCATAATAAGTAAATAAAATTTTATGTAAATACACGTTCCATAGTATAGTCATACATATTATTTAAAGATATTCTTGAATAGATATTATTTATAAAATATTATATACCGCGATTACAATGATAAATCAATACCGTCATTAATAATTGCTTTCTTAAGAGCGAATGATGACGTATTGAATACATCAATATCGCCGAGCTGCGTATTAGAAATTTTACATACCCTATACATGAAACAGTTTTGTGCATAATTAGTACTAACCTGCGCGACGGTACACGAAAAGATACCATTCCAAGAAGATTAGAACAATCAATGAAACGTGCCAATATTTTATGGAAAAACACCACGTCTACGCAATGTCTTCTTGATTGTAAGGATTGAAGCCCATGAAAGGTAGGTAGCTGCTTCGTAGTAATTGGGAAAGGACAAGAAGGAGCGATAATTCAAATGTTTCAGAAACACATTTTGAATACGTTAAATCTCTTTATGTGAACATTATAGCTAGGAGACCATATTTGAGAAGCATAATAATATTCGAGATGACTGCGGACGAAAGCGTAGTACAAGAGTAATAGAGAATTTTTAACTGCGAAATGTTTTGAAGTTCGAAGTACGAATCCTAACATACTATATGCTTTTTTCGTGATGCTATCTATGTGGGAGTTATATAATAACTTACTATCTAAAAGAACACCTAGATCCCGGATTGCATTTTTCTTGGTTATCGAGAAACTATTGACAGTATAAATAAATGGTAGAATATTGTTTTTCCGCGTAAAACTAACAGCTAAAAAAACTAAAAAAAACTTCTATGGATTTTCGATCATACAGCGGTAAATATAATTTGGATTGGTCCGTTCCGCTATCAAAGATGTGTTCGCAGATCGACGATTTTTCTCGCTGAACAATTTTAACAGCCTCGTTATGTTCCATCAGTCGAATGGCTATGGCACGCTTTGTTTGCCCGACGTAAAGCAACCCACAGCTAGGTTCGATCTTATACACACCCGATTTGCAATGGCATTACATCATTTACAGGTATCAGATCCTGACCTGTACTTTCGATCGGTTTGAAGATCGTTTTTGACAAATGACGAATTGACAGTCTATAGTTTTTTTCCATTTTGGATCATGTACGTGCGTCCTGATATTTTTCGTCTCCATTTTTCCTAACGTCACCATTGACCTATGCCGCCTACCTGCACAGCAACAGCCAAAACTCAGCATTTCGGTCTACCCTGGTCAAAGGCGGTTGTAACATCGCTGATGAGTCGGTTGCTTCAAACTTTACGCAGTAAAATCCGTTTTTATTTTATCCTTAATATCTAACAGCCGCGGTAGTTTTCAATTTTGGTGAAATTGTACGGAAATTAAAATACCGTTTTCCACATCGTAAACAGAGTCCGACTGTACTATCGCGAATCTTATTAACAACAGTTCCCAAACTTTTTCGATCAAAGATCTCAAATATTTGTTTAAAAAAAACTGCTAGAGTTAGACCCACTTTTATATTACTTTATAATACTTCATTCTATAATGTAAATTAAAAATACGCCATTTTATTGGGAAATTACCAATTTTAATACATAAAAATATGTCTATTACTTACTGGCAAGGTTGTTTTAATTTTAAAAGATAATTTTACCATTTATCAAATCTATTTGTTTTTCTTTAAAATTAATTTTAATGTGTTTTTTGTTACTTTAGTGTTGATTTTATTGTAAAAACTTATAGTTTATTGAAAAAAAAATTAGATTGACTTTTTTTTACTTTTTTATATATATTTTTTGTTGTTTTTTGTCATTTGAGTATGTTTGATGTTTGTAATTGATCCGAAGGTTTGTTGCATTTACATAAAAAAGTATATGTAAGTATATAATGAAGTTGTGAATAACTTCCATCAAATGTGAACTGACGTATTCCACAATACATACTTTTAGGAATTAATAAAATATGACTATGACTAGCAATAGTTCCTATTTTATATTTTCTTCAACAATCATAAATTAATTTATTATCAACACCGTCATTAAATAAATAAATAAAATAAAAACTTGAAAACAAACCGCCATATACGAAATATTATAGTAAATACGCCAAAGACCTTAGTAAGATTTCGTATTTTCCTCCTATTTTTAAAAACAACATTTTTCTCAGGATATATGTATGTAGGTCAAACTGTAGTAAAAAACATACCACTTAAATTAACTGTACCACTTTGGCCGTAGAATAGAGTTTTGTCATGTAACTGTCATTTGTTTTTTCCTTGTAGCATCATTTTAAAAAATGCCTGTCTGCATTACAACAGATTTAGTTCGTGTACATTTTTGCTGTATGATTTTCAATAATTTTGTATGTAATTTTACAGTTTAGCATATCCTTAGCTTCAAACTGTTTGCCAATGAAGCTCCTAGTAAGACGACAATTTATATCTCATTTGCATTATTCGAACGCAGTCGTGTAAACCTCAGTGACGAGTTTAGTAAAGGTTTACGGTCCACTATTGTCAACGTCAATAACATCGGCGTAGGGATAGGCACGAGTTAGGTACATTCAACCGTACACAAATTTGAATAAAGCTCAAAAATCGGTTAGCGTTACTTGGTACAATGGCTTTCTTATCATATTTAACGAAAGGGAGTAAAATTTGGTGTGGAACATAGTACGATTTACGACACCGAAACAAAGCAGCAATTGACCAATTATAAGACATTCTAGATTAATCGAACCCAATTAAATTGGCGCGCGTGCAAGGTGATAGGAAGCGCAGCTTCTTTTTTTACAAAACTTGACTAAAAAATTGACAGATATATATATACTAAGAAAACAAAATGGGATTGAAATTTTACACCTCAATATTAGGTTTTTAGAAAAATCATTGTTGCACTAACTGACATGGATATTAATTTAGATATTATCGCATTAACCGCGTGTTGGAACATAACTTTCTATGCAGTATTTTGACAAGTTATGTACTTTTAATGACTTATTACAATCAAAATGACGGAGTAATCATATGCATTAAAAAGAAACTTATCGGAAGCTATTTTTTTATTATCACTGGGGAGAATACATTTATAATTACTGCAATATATAGTGTGTTGAAAGTAATTAACAGAAGTCGCCCACAATATATTGCCAATGAAAGTAAGGTGTTAGATATACGCTAGCTGTTTGTAAAACCGCTTATCATGTTTTTTCATCGAAGCTTAGATAAACGACAATGTAGCCAGCAACACAGGACCAAAAAATCATCTACAGTATGAATTATGCCGTTCCCCGAGTTAATTCTTCATTTGGCAACAGAAAATTATACAATACAGCACCTAAAATATTCAACCGCCTTGATGACGATATAAAAAAAATAATACGTGTGGCACTCCGGGACTGCCGCGGTAAAGCTATTGCATAGCATTTTTAACAACTTATGCAATTACTATTATTTATTTATTTTATTTTTTCTGATATCAGATAACTGCGCTCTATCGGAAAACGTTGAAATTATTCCGAATCATTTGCGGCTGCGGAAGCAAATGATTTGGAATAATTTAAACGTCTTCCGATAGAGCGCCGCGCACGAATTTTTTATTCGATAAAGCAAAAAAAACGGATTATTCAAAAAAAATCGTAGATAAAAAGATAGATAATTAAATTATCTTTAAAATGGTGCAGGTTTCATAATAATACGCCAGGTAGTATTTGCGTAGTAGTCGTTTTTGTGTTCGGTTAGACCTAATTTCACAAATTAATTACACTATGTAATATAAACAAAATCTAAAATATTCAAATCTAAGAATATTAGGAAAATGTTCTTATTTAACATATATTTTTTTCGAGTCGTAAGCAGTACTCGTTTAGACGTAATTGTCAGTTTAAAATCATTCATTTTCGTTAGGAAATTTCTTCATTCGGTCGCCGCGCTGGCCTAGGCCCGCGATAAAAGCTATGCAATAGCTTAAAAAGAAAGTACAATTTATTTCAATAATAAAAATACTTCTTGACGACATAGTTCGTTCACGGTCAGAGAACTGACTTCTGCAAATTATCTTTTGATAACTCTAAAGGAGATATGATATACATGCACTGCGAAATTATTAGTGATGACTTAAGACCAATATGGGAAGATTGCCTTACATTCGTACAGACATTTTAAACAGATATTTAATAGTGAGTAGAGTCATAGAATAGTGAGTTGTCAGGAAAGTGTCAATTTTTTACCTCTTCTCTTGAATATGAAGTCGGATTGAAGATTACCAAAGTCCCATAAACCCATGACAAATATAAAATATTTGTCATATCCAACCAATCCCTTGCCCGAACTATGGACTGAGCCGCTCACCGAGTATACGTATCTTCTTCACTGTTACGTATTCCCTGTTTTGTTGCAAGGAGTGGAGTCCTGCACTCTTACCATTGCAGCGACGAAGAAACTGGTGGCGTAGGTGATGTGACTATTTAAGGTTATTGCAAAGGATTGGGAATATGATAGGTCGCGAAAAATAACAGTTTTCCTATCTCAAATTCAAATTCCAAATATATATTTTTTATAGTTACAATTTCCAGTCAAACCTTACTGGGCGGCCGCCTTTTCTAACTATTTAGTTTAATCATAATCATCTTGAAAAATTTATATTATTATTAAAATTAACGTAAGTACCTTAAAAACCTACATAACGTTCTCTACAAAGTGTCATAATAATTACCAATAAACTGTTATTTTAAATTAAAAAAATATAAAATATATCAATTATAATCGAAACAGT
Organism: Micropterix aruncella; assembly: GCA_944548615.1. NCBI lineage: Eukaryota > Metazoa > Arthropoda > Insecta > Lepidoptera > Micropterigidae > Micropterix > Micropterix aruncella. The sequence goes on from OX155980.1 coordinate 1,819,134, forward strand.
TACAAAAATATAATACATATTTTTTTAAATCATCAATCCTTATACCTACTTAGACATATGTTTTTATTTTTAATATTTAATTATCTATTTGGGTGTTCAACATCCGCAAAAGTACTCTTTGAAAGGTATGCCCTGTGTTAACGTTCTGAGGTAGGTCGTTGTAAAATTTAGGGACAAGATAAGAGAAGCTGGATTGGCTAAAAGTAGATCTCCTGAAAGGTATTGTAAAATTCGTTTGGTTTGATTTTCGTGTCACACGAGTATTCTAGCTTTTTTGCTGTTCTTAACTCGCTCTGGAATTTAGTCAGAGTTACAAGTACAAATAGTTTTGTTATGCTTTACCCCGCTATACTCACGGAAAAATACATTGGAAAAATATGTTTGAATCTCGTTAGCATAGATTTTTAAAATGATATTTGGAAATCGCAGGATCCAGGCGACGAACATCCTAGAGGTACATTAGTGATGGCTATTCTTGTTTCGCTCTTGGCGTAACTCATAATTTGAAACAATCTTGCATATTAGCAAATACAATATGATCTGTCTTTTTTTGAGTTTCAGATATTCTTAAAAAAAAAAAAGATTTTTAAAATGAAAACGTCAGAATTTAATCAGCTAATTAAAACCCCAAAAGAGCTGCGATATGATATATTCATTATTTGCTCATTTAAAAGAATTAGGAGGCAAATGGATTAAATAAGTTCGTATGCCTCAGAAAGTTCGTCATAAAGAAAAAAATAGAATTATAGCCTGAAACCATTCGACCAAATCGCGTTGAGACAAAGAGAGAAAGATGGAAGTCAAAAGAGACAAATAGTTCTACAAAACTATTCTATGTCTAATTTTAAATAAACGCCCAGGACATCCAATAATCCCTCTTGACAGTAGAATTACCGATCAGCACTAAAATTCTGAAAAAAACTACATGCATTTTAATATATTTCTAAGAAGAATTTCTTAAACATGTTTAAATCGTATTTTAAACTGAGAATAGAAAATAAACAAGGCACAACACACACGTATACCTACCTACCGAGAGTGTTAGTGTAAGTAATATAAGATGAGCACAGAAAAGATGACTATTTGGAATAGGTGTTATATCAAGCCAATGCAACGATTAACATTAATCAACCAACATCAACTACGAGACATTCAAATTATTATCGAGGTACCTACGTTCATTTTATACTCGTCAGACGTCGAGTCTCCACTGAGTGAAAAACCTTCTGAAGATTGTCGTCCCTACAAGAAAGTGCCACTTAAAACAAACTAATATTATACTACAGAGAAAACTGTAATAAGTGACGTACGCGACGTTTAAATACGACGTGATAAATATAACGCATGGACGACTATCGAATATTACGATAATCTGAAATACATTTCATGCAAAATGCGATTGAGATATATATATATATATATATATATATATATATATATATATATATATATATATATATATATATATATATATATATATATATATATATATATATATATATATATATATATATATATATATATATATATATATATATATATATATATATATATATATATATATATATATATATAGGGAATTCATATAAATAATATTGTAAATATTGAGTTATACATATAAAGCTAATATGACATATTAATTTATCGTAACACGATGCTAACATTAAAAAAATTGCAGGAAAATACGAAAAAATCGTGGTTTATACATTAAATATTATCATGCTAGTTTTGGAAGCCTAATAAGACTGATAGCCCACAGTAGAAACAAATCTACACGTCACTGCCCTGCTACCTAATATTCTGCTCTTCAAAATTTCGTTTTTGATTATTGCAATTTTAAAAAAAAATTATAACGTTAAATTACCAGGTTGACATGCGCGGTGTTGGTGGCTGATATCTCTGTCCCAGCAGTCTCTGTGAACTGAGCCAGTATTTCGTTGTGTCGTGCCATGTCTGTAGCCAGGATGCACCGGATAATACCCTCACGGATTTGTCTACAAATATGCCATAAAGTTAATAACAACACAGCCTAAATTTACGTACTACTTTCGAACACATTTTAGCTCGATTTGGAAATTGGATTCAATAAATTAAGTCGTTTGAATTACTCAAAACACATTCATTTCAAACTATTTTCTGAATAGTCTATTTCGAAGAAATGTACGGTACAGATTAATAGCCTGTTTTTCAAATAACTGGCATTCTTGAAGTGGCTAAATTAGTATAAGCAACTAAGTAACTTTTGGTAAAAAAGTCGTAGGAAAATTTAAGTCATTTTTCTTATTGTATGTTTGTACAACTTAACTGGTTTATCCCACATTTTAAAAAATTAAAAGTTCGTACTGTCAAGGATGCCTTTTACTTAATATTCACTCTGTATATTTCTTAAAATGGTTTTAAATCCTTAAATATGCACTGTATTTCAATATATACAATCACCACTATTTAAAGGACCGCTGTTCCTCTCTATTACCATACAGTATCTGCAACATTTGAGCCTAATAGACCAACCCATCAACACATTCAAGAGAATCAAATAGAAAGTCTTCTACCTGACGTTGTTTTGGCTAAAGTTCCTGAAGATGTTGCATTCGTGGATCTGAAGAATGCGGAAAGCGACCGAGCAGTGGTGATTTTCCAAAGGTGAAATGTCATTGTATCTGTAGAACATAAATTGATTGTGTAAATTGAGCATTTTAACTATTGGAGGAGTACCTATAAACATGAATTTCTGTCAAATCTGACGATCTAAGCGCGCGCCGCTGTCACTGGTCGCCGCACCGTTAGTTTTGGCGTCATAATGCATATACCGGGGGCGTTTCAAATTTATTTCCACTGAGGTGGAGCAAATATTATTTTAATTTTTAATTTGGAATGCAACAAAAACTACATTAACTCAAAACCTATAAACTTTTGTTTTTACTTAAAATTTATTTTAACACATTGGTAATAATCTCTGCTACGACGCAATAAAAAGAAATTATATGAAATTATAATAAGATCACCCCGTACATCAGTTGTGACACCACAAATTACTTTTATTACAAATAATGTATTCCCTTATAAGGTGGCCAACCTTTCTGTGTTATTCTCCGATTGTTTTTGACAAGTTGGTTTGCATCATTTGGCATATAGTATTTTGTTTAAAATAGTAAATGCTGTTTCACACATTTCGCACGGACGCCCTTTTCAATCAAGGAGTCAATTCAATTGGAGTTTTAAGCTTAAAGTCAGATTGCCATCACAAGGATTTCAGGGTGAATAACTGTCGGTATTAACTGTTTAAAATTTAGTGACGTGGCTTTATGTATTTATTTTTATTTAAGTTAAGCATTAAATAGTTTTTTTTCTTTCATATAAAGCATTATAATTAATTGTAAACAAATCATGGTTTTAATTGTTTTTTTTTAATATTTTATCATTATTTTTATATTTTAATACCGTGCATCGGACAGATGCACTCGAGAATGGATGTTTTTGAAAGACCCGGGACTGACGCAGAGTTCAAGATTATATTATAATTATGAAATCGAATGATCGTACCTTAATGCGAGTTCTGTGCGGGCGTTGATCTGGTAGATGTTGTTGAAGCCAGGATGGTCAAGGTCATGGCAGATGCAACTGACCAGAAGAATCAGGACGTTGATGCCTCCGATGCGGCCTGGAAGTTGGGCGCGCATGCACATGGCGAACATCTGTTGATATTTTAAATTTTACATTTTATATTTGATTTATATTCATATATTTTTTTTTAACCTAATTACATATGGTAACAAACCGATCTATATTATTCATAATAGAAACGCGTAGTGCTAAGTAAATAATCACCAAGAAGACGTCTTCACATGAAAACTAAAAAATAATAAAATTGTGAGTGTATTAATTTACAATTGAGTCCTTACTATGAAGTTGCTGTTACTCTTGAGTCCTTACTATGAAGTTTCTATAAAGAAAATTTTGGGGCAAAACTTTGTATGGGAAATATATATTCTATTAATAGAAATATTGACCCCTATTATCTATTCATATTTGTCATTTTAATGGGAGTTGCTTAATTCCTCTGCTGTAAAACTCTCGTGAAAAGGAAAGAATGAATTCTTTGAAGACGTTTTTCACCGACTCTTTTAAATTAATTTTTTCCCTTGTAAAAAGTTATATAAATTTTGTAAAAAAAAATCGGTTGCCTGTAAAGTCGGTTTACTGACGATAGTTGAACGTGACGACGTCATAAGAAAATACTGATGGAATGGTTGCATTTGAAGCAGTTTCATTTAAAATTCTGATATTGTTTATTACAAACACCCAAAAATATATGCGTTTATACTCACCGATTTGACTACAACATGTAAATGTATTATTGTATAGCAGTATAATTGTATAATTGTTAATTGTTTTTTTTTTAATTTGAAAGTTTGAAATCTCAAACTGTTAAATAACGGTTTGAGAAGCGTTTGAGCACGCTGCGCCATCTAGCGGTAGGTGATACGTCTTAAATAAACAATATTAGCGACATTATACCAACCGCTAGATAACGCATCGTAATGATAGCTTTTCATACTTTTTTATTATTTTTTTAATAAAAGTTGCTTACTTCGTTGTACCCACAAGAAAATTGTCCGTTCAGTAATAACATTCCGTATATCAAGAATACATATAAAATTATGTCAAGAATTTAAATCAATCTAGTGATTTTCATTCGTACTATTTTAGACTGAGTTTAGTAAATAATTCTTGTGGCAACCGGTAGATGACAGCCTTTATATTCAATAATAAATATAATAAATGGAACGCCTCAGAGCGAGGTAACGCTGCATGAGTCATGTTTTTTCGTGCGTGCAGCAGGCTCCATCGATTTATAAGACGTTGTCAAGTCAAAAATATGAAACTCAATTGGAGCAAGATCTGCAACTCGTGCAACTTTGCGACTGTTTGCAGTGAAATCTGTGGTTATACGTGCTATGCAGAAGCAGTGGCGTTGAGCGATTGAATAGGCTCGGTTATTTATAATCACGATATTCTCCATCACTGTTTGCAGTTTTTAAAAGTACATATTTTCGGTAACTCAATAGCCAGACTGCAAGAAGCTGTAATGGAAAACACCGACATAGGATCTCATATTTGAAAATAATGCAAATTTTCAACTTTACCATGGTTGCACAAATGAAAATATTTCAGCAAAAGCAAATGACGGAAAGACGCATAAACAGCTGCTTCTTAAAAAAAAAATGTCATGACCTTGAATTTCATATTCCAACTCAAACCCAAGTTATCCAAGTTCAAAATGGTCAGTGTGAAAAAACAGATTTTACATAGGTAAGGACCCAATATTAATAGTGTATGTATATTTGAATATGAATATGGGTATAGAAATAAATGGGTATAATAAACAAATAAATAAATAAAATACGTGTGGCACTCGGGGACTGCCGCTGTAAAGCTATTGCATAACATTTTTAACAACTTAAGCAATTATATTTATTTTATTTTTTCTGATATCAGATAACTGCGCTCTATCGGAAAACGTTGAAATTATTCCGAATCATTTGCGACTGCGACGTCTTCCGATAGTGCGCCGCGCACGAATTTTTTATTCGATAAAGCAAAAAAAAACGGATTATTCGAAAAAAATCGTAGATTAAAAGATAGATAATTAAATTATCTTTAAAATGGTGCAGGTTTCATAATAATACCCCCGATAGTATTTGCGTAGTAATCGTTTTTGTGTTCGGTTAGACCTAATTTCACAAATTTATTACACTATGTAATATAAACAAAATCTAAAATATTCAAAGCTAATAATATTAGGAAAATGTTCTTGTTTAACATATATTTTTTTCGAATCGTAAGCAGTACTCGTTTAGATGTAATTATCAGTTTAAAATAATAAATTTTCATTAAGAATTTTTTTTCACTTGGTCCCCGCGCTGGCCTAGGCCCGCGATAAAAGCTATGCAATAGCTTAATAAATAATAAATAGGTGTGGGTAATCTTTTAACATTTTTAATAGATTGTCATTTAATCCTGTCAGCATAATAAACCTTATTAAGACCGATAATTTTGCAAGTGAAGAAGCAATCATGTCAACGTACGAAAATGTAATATCATCTGAACTACAAGACTTGTAAATAAACACATGTTAAGTTTAATTGTTTTGATAAGAGGACGGCGGAAAAATCTAGGCGAGTATAATGATTGAAATGCAACATTATAATTTATCTGAGCCAATATATCCATGGCATCTATAGAGTAATTTTAAGCTATTGCATAGCTTTTATCGCGGGCCTAGGCCAGCGCGGCGACCGAATGAAGAAATTTCTTAACGAAAATTAATGATTTTAAACTGATAATTACGTCTAAACGACTACTGCTTACAATTCGAAAAAAATATATGTTAAACAAGAACAGTTTCCTAATATTCTTAGCTTTGAATATTTTAATTTTGTTTATATTACATAGTGTAATTAATTTGTGAAATTAGGTCTAACCGAAAACAAAAACGACTACTACGCAAATACTATCTGGCGTAGTATTATGAAACCTGCACCATTTTTAAGATAATTTAATTATCTATCTTTTTATCTACGATTTTTTTCGAATAATCCATTTTTTTTGCTTTATCGAATAAAAAATTCGTGCGCGGCGCTCTATCGAAAGACGTTTAAATTATTCCGAATCATTTGCTACCGCAGCCGCAAATGATTCGGAATAATTTCAACGTTTTCCGATAGAGCGCAGTTATCTGATATCAGAAATAATAAAATGAATAAATAATTATAAATGCATAAGTTGTTAAAAATGCTATGCAATAGCTTTACCGCGGCAGTCCCCGAGTGCCATACGTTTTTTTTTTAAATAATAATAATTTCTTTATTGTGACTTGTAAGTAGGTTGTACAAAATGGATAGATACTATGTCATGTATTACAATGAATTACTATATTTTTTATATTTTATTATAATTGAATATATTTTCACTTCGCAAGTTGAAGGAAAATAAATCCGAAAAGTATTAAGGTTTAGACATAATTATATAATCTAGAAATGATTAGAAAATCAATTACTATATCTATACAGGGTGTTATTGCAGCACGGGCTTTTTTTTCTGTGGGTGAATCAGTATAACGTAGTAAGCAACTTTTGATAAAAAATTTTGGAAAAAACCAAAAAAAAAAATTTTTTTTTGGAAAAAAAATATTTTTTGTTTTTTTTTTAATTTGAAAATTTGAAGAAGTTTACTGTTAAATAAAGGTTTGAGAAGCGTTTGAGCGTGCTGCGCCATCTAGCGGTAGGTAATAGGTCGTAAATCAACAATATCAGCGACATTTTACCAACCGCTAGATAGCGCATCGTGATCATAGCTTTTCATAATATTTAAAAATAAAACTAAAAAAACAAATTTTCAAAAAAAAAATTTTTTTTTGCAAAAAAAAAAGTTTATGTTTCAGTTTTTTCCAAAAATTTTTATCAAAAGTTGCTTACTACGTTGTACTGATTCACCCACAGAAAAAAAAGCCCGAGCTGTAATAACACCCCGTATATGTAAAAACGAATGTTTGTCTGTGTGTCCGCTATGGACTACTAAACCGCTCCACCGATTTTGATGAAATTTTGAGGGAAACTTAAGATTAGTTTGGAGATGGTTCCTGTGAAGTTTGGTGCCGATCGGAAAATTTTTAGTGTCGTCAATAAAACCAAAATTCTCCTTTTTTTTAAAGCGGCGAATTTGAATTTCGAATGCGACCGCGAAGACAGGAGTGAGTTCTTTTTTTATAGTCGAATGAATTTAAAAGCGGCGAATTTGAATTTCGAATGCGACCGATTTGGCGTAGCAACGCGCGCAGAGTACAGCTAGTATTAAATAAAATGACATTTGTTACTGTGTGTTATTTATACAAGCCTCGATAGCGCGATCGATAAATATCCTACGATCCTGAAGTGGCAAAAAATCGTGTATCTTGAGATATTCATCCTGTATTTGCCCCGGGCACCAAATTAGGAATTATTGCAGTATAGGACCCTTTCTCAGAAATCGAAAAAATAAAGAAGTACTACTTGATTTGATCATTGTAATGCTAAATGTGAAAGAAAAAAGCTTCGGACGCGTAAAATTTCAAAACCAAATTTACATACGAAAAATACGTGTGGCACTCGGGGACTGCCGCGGTAAAGCTATTGCATAGCATTTTTAACAACTTATGCTATTATAATTATTTATTTATTTTTTTCTGATATCAGATAACTGCGCTCTATCGGAAAACGTTGAAATTATTCCGAATCATTTGCGGCTGCGGAAGCAAATGATTCGGAATAACTTAAACGTCTTCCGATAGATCGCCCCGCACGAATTTTATTCGAAAAGGCAAAAAAACGGATATTATTCTTTGACTATTCGAAAAAAATCGTAGATAAAAAGATAGATAATTAAATTATCTTTAAAATGGTACAGGTTTCATAATAATACGCCAGATAGTATTTGCGTAGCAGTCGTTTTTGTGTTCGTTTAGACCTAATTTCACAAATTAATTACACTATGTAATATAAACAAAATTTAAAATATTCAAAGCTACGAATATTAGGAAAATGTTCTTGTTTAACATATATTTTTTCAAATCGTAAGCAGTACTCGTTTAGACGTAATTATCAGTTTAAAATCATTAATTTTCGTTAAGAAATTTCTTGATTCGGTCGCCGCGCTGGCCTAGGCCCGCGATAAAAGCTATGCAATAGCTTAAAAAAAAAAGTTTTTTTAAACTCAGTTTTTAAGGTTGTTTTAAAAAAACTAATCTAACCTACCGCCAAATAGGTGTTTATGTATTATTTAAAATAAAAAAAAATACGTGTGGCACTCGGGGACTGCCGTGGTAAAGCTATTGCATAGCATTTTTAAAAACTTATGCAATTAAAATTATAAATTTATTTTATTTATTTTATTTTTTCTGATATCAGATAACTGCGCTCTATCGGAAAACGTTGAAATTATTCCGAATCATTTGCGGCTGCGTGCGGTAGCAAATGATTCGGAATAATTTAAACGTCTTCCGATAGAACGCCGCACACGATTTTTTTATTCGATAAAGCATAAAAAACGGATTTTTCGAAAAAAATCGTAGATAAAAAGATAGATAATTAAATTATCTTTAAAATGGTGCAGGTTTTATAATAATACGCCAGATAGTATTTGCGTAGTAGTCGTTTTTGTGTTCGGTTAGACCTAATTTCACAAATTAATTACACTATGTAATATAAACAAAATCTAAAATATTCAAAGCTAAGAATATTAGGAAAATGTTCTTGTCTAACATATATTTTTTTTGAATCGTAAGCAGTACTCGTTTAGACGTAATTATCAGTTTAAAATAATTAATTTTCGTTAAGAAATTTCTTCATTCGGTCGCCGCGCTGGCCTAGGCCCGCGATAAAAGCTATGCAATAGCTTAAAAACTTAACCTACCGAAATGAATGGGTTTGGCGCTTTTTTGAATGCCTATATATCACTTATTTATTGAGACCGAATACATATTATTGCAGATTCGGAATCAGCATGGTGAATGTAGTCTGGTGACGTTAAAAAATCAACAATCTAGAAGAGGTTCCTATACTAAAATAATACCCCAAATGAATAACTATAGTCCAGAAAATGTAAGGCATGCATGTTTTATTTATTTTTAAGCTATTGCATAGCTTTTATCGCGGGCCTAGCCCAGCGCGGCGACCGAATGAAGAAATTTCTTAACGAAAATTAATGATTTTAAACTGATAATTACGTCTAAACCAGTACTGCTTACGATTCGAAAAAAATATATGTTAAACAAGAACATTTACCTAATATTTTTAGCTTTGAATATTTTAGATTTTGTTTATATTACATAGTGTAATTAATTTGTGAAATTAGGTCTAACCGAACACAAAAACGACTACTACGCAAATACTATCTGGCGTATTATTATGAAACCTGCACCATTTTAAAGATAACTTAATTATCTATCTTTTTATCTACGATTTTTTTCGAATAATCCGGTTTTTTTGCTTTATCGAATAAAAAATTCGTGCGCGGCGCTCTATCGGAAGACGTTTAAATTATTCAACGTTTTCCGATAGAGCGCAGTTATCTGATATCAGAAAAAATAAAATAAATAAAATAAATAAATAATGATAATTGCATAAGTTGTTAAAAATGCTATGCAATAGCTTTACCGCGGCAGTCCCCGAGTGCCACAAGTATATTTTTTTTATATTTATTTTTTTTTGCAGGAATTGTTTTAACTCAATTATTTTGCGTCACTTCTAATTCGGCAGTGCCTGTTCTGAGGAAAACGCCAATTTTATTGTGATAATAATTTAAAAAAAAAAGAAATACGTGTGGCACTCGGAGACTGCCGCGGTAAAGCTATTGCATAGCATTTTTAACAACTTATGCAATTATAATTATTTATTTATTTTATTTTTTCTGATATCAGATAACTGCGCTCTATCGGAAAACGTTGAAATTATTTCGAATCATTTGCGGCTGCGGAAGCAAATGATTCGGAATAATTTAAACGTCTTCCAAAAGAGCGCCGCGCACGAATTTTTATTCGATAAAGCAAAAAAAACGGATTATTCGAAAAAAATCGTAGATAAAAAGATAGATAATTAAATTACCTTTAAAATGGCGCAGGTTTCATAATAATACGCCAGATAGTATTTGCGTAGTAGTCGTTTTTGTGTTCGGTTAGACCTAATTTCACAAATTAATTACACTATGTAATATAAACAAAATCTAAAATATTCAAAGCTAAGAATATTAGGAAAATGTTTTTGTTTAACATATATTTTTTTCGAATCGTAAGCAGTACTCGTTTAGACGTAAAAAATCAACAATCTAGAAGAGGTTCCTATACTAAAATAATACCCCAAATGAATAACTATAGTCCAGAAAATGTAAGGCATGCATGTTTTATTTATTTTTAAGCTATTGCATAGCTTTTATCGCGGGCCTAGCCCAGCGCGGCGACCGAATGAAGAAATTTCTTAACGAAAATTAATGATTTTAAACTGATAATTACGTCTAAACCAGTACTGCTTACGATTCGAAAAAAATATATGTTAAACAAGAACATTTACCTAATATTTTTAGCTTTGAATATTTTAGATTTTGTTTATATTACATAGTGTAATTAATTTGTGAAATTAGGTCTAACCGAACACAAAAACGACTACTACGCAAATACTATCTGGCGTATTATTATGAAACCTGCACCATTTTAAAGATAATTAATTTATCTATCTTTTTATCTATGATTTTTTTTCGAATAATCCGGTTTTTTTGCTTTATCGAATAAAAAATTCGTGCGCGGCGCTCTATCGGAAAACATTTAAATTATTCCGAATCATTTGCTGCCGCAGCCGCAAATGATTCGGAATAATTTTAACGTTTTCCGATAGAGCGCAGTTATCTGATATCAGAAAAAATTAAATAAATAAATAATTATAATTGCATAAGTTGTTAAAAATGCTATGCAATAGCTTTACCACGGCAGTCCCCGAGTGCCACACGTATTTTTTATTTTCTATATTAGTCACTCGCACAAGCCGGAGTTGCTCAATGTGCGCGCCGGCAGTCGAATTTGCCTCGGCCACTAATTATTTTCATAAAAAAAGTTTGGCATAAAAAAAAATTAATACGAAATACACTACAAATTTTGAAGCAATAAAATTAAATATTCTGATTCTAATGCGGATTCTGATTCGAATGTAAATCCATAAAATAGACTGATTATTATACAAATATAGATTGAAGGAATTTGCATAAGTTGTCGCTACTCTACAACATATTCAATAACCCCACTTCGCCCCTATCTCACGAAGAAATTCTACCCTTTGGGAGGCCACGGCCTTCCACTTCGATCTAGCCGAGATAACACACTTGCTATTCCGTTACATGATTTATCTGTCCACACGCACTTTTTACGGTCCATTCTGCTCGATTTTGGGAGCTAATGGGCCCATGATGGGTTGGCCTCGAAGACCCATGTGTTCAGGGTCGGTCACACTCACGGGTCAACACCCATCCGACGGCCTCCACGCACGGGGTGCGAACCTGGGTAGGACTCTGGCCCTGGTCAGTTTCTTCTGGGAATCAAACCTCTGGCGCTCCTGGACGGTCTGCGCACCGTGCGGCGCAAGCCAATCGATTGTGCACTTCGACTAACAGTCGGGGGAGTCTGGAAGCTGTATTGTTTCCTATAGAGCGGGGGTGGTTGCGTACCTTACGGCAACTGCTCGAACTCGGAACCAATCGAGAGACCGGATAAATCTGGTCACAATTGGAAGTTAGGGCGCGAGTGTCGGGCCCGCCAGGTAACATAACTGGCTATCTCGCGGTAAGGCGTTGGTCTCTAACGGGTTGTAGCGTAGCTAGACGGTGGATTGTTTTTGTCCTAAGTCTTCTACGCTCACTCCAAGCAGATAGAACGACTAATCGTAAAAACTCCCTGTGGTGACGGGCTCGCCCGTTGTAGTCGACAACCCAAGTTGCTCGTTTATGGAGGCAGCTAATAAACCCTTGCTGAGTTGGCCACGTAACCTATTTGTTTATGGTCGGTCACACTCACGGGCCTTTACCCATCCGGCGGCCTCCACGCATGAAGCGAGAGCCCGAGTAGGACTCTGGCCTTGGGGCTAGTTTCCCCTAGGAGTCAATCTTCTGGCGCTCCTGGAAGGTCTGCGCACCGTGCGGCGTCGATTGTCGAAGCCAATCGATTGTGCATTCTGACTAACAACTAGATTTGTCAACTACAACGGGCGAACCCGTCACCCCAGGAAGTTTTCACGAAATGTATCGTTCTGTCTCCCGTGAGGTGAGCGCAGAAGACTTAGGACAAAACAGTCCGCCGTCAAGCTCCACCATATACCCGTCAGAGGCCAACGCCTTACGGCGAGGCACCAGTTTTGATATGATATCTCTGTCTGAAATTAACCTTCAGGATACCTCCGTCCTCCCAACTGGTTATGGGTCCGAAGTCGCTTACGCGACCTCTACCTGTTGTATTACAGCGGTAATTCAGTTAGAATTTATCGCGGACCTGGGCGTTCTTTGCCCGTAGTGCCACACGGGATCCAGTGTCCCAAAGTCATTTCAAGAGTGGCATGAAAACAGGTCAACATCCACCCCCGCTGATTAGCAAACAAAACTATTCCATGGTCTCCAGACCACTTCAACAATTAGTCAAAATGCAAAACCAATTGGCTTCGTCGACCAGTGCGCAATCCGTCCAGTGGCGTCGGGATGCAATCCCGCCGGGAGAGCCCGGTCCACCAGCTCTAAGGTCTGAGACGCGGGAGTCTTACCCGGCGTAGCCTTCCACTCAAGAAGGCTTCTGAATAGGAGCTGAATTGTGAGTTGAGCCGATCCGAGAACAAAATAGATTTTGTAGCCCAAGCTGCACGAAACCGTTCACCATTCTAACTAACAACTTGGGTTGTCGACTACAGCGGGCGAGCCCGTCACCACAGGAAGTTTTAACGTTTAGTCGTTCTATCTCCCTGGAGTGAGCGTGGAAGAAGACAAAACAGTCCACCATCTAGCTACGCCACAACCCGCAAGAGACCAACGCTTAGCCGCGAGATAGCCAGTAATGTTACCTGGCGGGTCGACACTCGCGCCCTTGATTCCAATTGTGACCAGATTTCTCCGGTCTCTCGATTGGTTATGAGTTCGAGGTCGCTTGCGCGGTCCTCTCCCTTACGAAGCGGTGAAACGGTGTATACCGAATTTATCGCGGACCACGGCGTCCTTTGCCCGGCTTTCACCCAGGATCGGATGGCCGATGGTCATTTCAAAAGCAGTCGCCGTAAGGTCCGCAACCACCCCCGCTCTATAGGAAACAGTACAGCTTCCAGACTCCCCCGACCGCGCAAGCGACCTCGAACTCGGAACCAATCCTTCTCCGGGTAACCTTAGCGTATGTTATTGACATATATTTGTATAAGTTTATTTTACATTTAACTTTACTACTTCTGTGTGCATTGTACGGCGATAGTTTATCAAATGGTTGACTATAAGATATTGCTATAGCGATAAGTCCGCCATTTGTGCATAAAGTCACTTTTTTTATAAAATAATTGTATTATTCATTAAGTATTGTTTGTATTGCACAATAAAATTATTATATTAAATTCTATTCCATAATCATACGAACCATTTGTGCGACGCAGAAGCAGTGACGGAAGTTATGGAAGGGAACCTGGTTGTAGTGCTTGTACACCTCGTATAGGAAGTTCTTCAGGATTGGAAGATCGATGGGAAACTCGTCGACGAGTCCCAGGTCGAAGAACATCTGCTGCATGAGGTAGATAACCTTCTCGTCGGCGCATGCGTAGCTGTCGAAGTCCGCCGTCAGGAGGGTCTCCCTCACGGCCCGCGGGATCGGCTCCTCACTGCGAATCAGGAAAACTACACATCGGACAAAGCACTTAAGGACGAAGTAAATCTGGGCCCAGATCGAGGTATCGCAATATGCAATTAAATCGCTTAGCAGAATAATTAACAATTTAATAAAGCAAATCGCGACATCTGTTATTTATGAGGTGAAACACTTCGCATTGCCGAGCGCTCGCTGCAGCTTAGAGAAGTAGTTCACGTGGCGACCGCTGGATGGCGGTGGGGAATTAAAAATACTGTTTTTTTTATTTCCAACCAACCTGAGGCGTAAGAACCGCAGCCACACGAGGTGATGATGCGGCTCACTGGGTCTCCTCGTGTCCAGTATTCTACCACCTGAAATTTTAAAAATATGCACTTTTGCTTCACACATATAACATGCGAGTTCAAACAAGGAATTTCCGATTAAAAAGTCTAGTTTAAATAGATCTATACACAAGAAATAATGTGCTGCTTGTTTTGCTTTTATTGTTTATATGTAGGTGTACCAACCTATAAACATATACTTTTGTTTATATGTAGGTGTAGCTACGCTTGAAAGTACTTACAATAATAATAATAATACTTTATTTTCGAAAAAAGAAATTATTATTCCCGTACTAGAGTACTAGAGTATAATGCATGTAGGTACTAGAGTAGATTTTTATCACGTAATTTTTTACTCAAAATTAAAATCTGTGGTAATATTATACATATATATATATATATATATATATATATATATATATATATATATATATATATATATATATATATATATATATATATATATATATATATATATATATATATATATATATATATATATATATATATATATATATATATATATATATATATATATATATATTCTTTTTAGAATTGATCAATAAGATGATTATAAAGTAAATAATTATAAAAGCCACTTACATCGTGACGAAGGATTCCCTTGATCGGATTCGGGAATGCTTTAGGTGTTAACGAGAATCTTAACAATCCGCAAGTGAGAGGCATTCATCATTCTCGTTAACACCTAAAGCATTCCCGAATCCGATCAAGGGAATCCTTCGTCACGATGTAAGTGGCTTTTATAATTATTTACTTTATAATCATCTTATTGATCAATTCTAAAAAGAATATATACACAAAACTATCAAATATTTCAATATATATATATATATATATGTATATATATATATATATATATATATATAGGTATATATATATATATATATATATATATATATATATATATATATATATATATATATATATATATATATATATATATATATATATATATATATATATATATATATATATATATATATATATATATATATATATATATATATATATATGTATATATATATATATATATATATATATATATATATATATATATATATATATATATATATATATATATATATATATATATATATATATATATATATATATATATATATATATATATTTATATATATATATATATATATAGGTATATATATATATATATATATATTTTCAAATTGAAATTATGTATTATTACTATATAAATTAACGTAAAAATAAATGAAAGGAGACTTATGTGGTCTGTGTAGACCAGGAGTGACTCCACGCCTTTTTTATTTATTTATTTATATATATATATATATATATATATATATATATATATATATATATATATATATATATATATATATATATATATATATATATATATATATATACATATATATAGATACATATATATACATAATTATTGAAAATAATTTTAAAACATATATATATATATATATATATATATATATATATATATATATATATATATATATATATATATATATATATATATATATATATATATATATATATATATATATATATATATATATATATATATATATATATATATATATATATATATATATATATATATATATATATATATATATATATATATATATATATATATATATATATATATATATATATATATATATATATATATATATATATATATATATATATATATATATATATATATATATATATATATATATATATATATATATATATATATATATATATATATATATATATATATATATATATATATATATATATATATATATATATATATTATATATATATATATATATATATATATATATATATATATATATATATATATATATATATATATATATATATATATATATATATATATTATATATATATATATATATATATATATATATATATATATATATATATATATATATATATATATATATATATTTGTATATTGTTATTCCCAATTATTTATGAATATATTCGTTTAGCAACCTATAATATCTCTACATAGTCATTATTTCAATATTACGAATATTGTATCTTAGGCATACTTATTTATTAGTAATGCAATGCAATAATAAAATAAATGTATTGTGTCACTGATTTAATTATATCATTAAAAATCTGAGGGGCATTGCAGCTAGGCATACGCAAAAATGCAGCTCGCAAAGTGACGTCAGATTGACATCATACATACTATAAGTTATTACACGAATAACCCAAGGAAAAAAGTTTATGCAATTTTAAAACAAGCGAAGCGAATTTTAAAACGAAACGAACAAGCAGCATAGAACGGTGACATCGTTAAAAACTTTAGCGCCACCTCAAATCACTCTCAAGACTGACGCGAAGCGTCTTGCATTTATCTAAAAATGTAAAAAATGGATTTAATTCAAGATTAATTTTTCCATGTTATAGAATATTTAGGTCCAGCAAATATGAAAATAATATGTCTCTCCGCCTGTCTGTCTATATGCAATGAAATGATATAAAATAAAAACCTATTTGCAAACATTAAAAAAATATTTACAATTATTTACAGGTGGCTACCTGGATCACAAAAACGGGTCGTCCGTTTTTAAAAATTCTTTCGCTAATCTGTTTTATTCATCAATGGTAAGAGCTGATTAGATTTTGGAGGCCGCCATAAGACAAATCAGGAAGCTGCTATACAAATAGACGACTGAAAAATCAAATTGCATTTTAGACCAGGTCACCATTTTTACTATTTATCCAAATTAATACGAAACGCAGATCATCAAAACAATTTTTGCAATTGTATGAGCTGATTAGAGCTACGATGTATTGTAAAAACTATTTCGATTCCAGCGCGTTTTGAAAACTACTTAAGTACGTTTCACCTTACTACTAGTTCAATTTAATATTTTTTATTCAAGAAATAAACAGTACAGAAATTTTTAATACATATTAAATATACAGTTACGCATAAAATAACGAGTTAGCAACGAAACTGAGATGGAACCGAAAGCAATATATTCGGATATCACAGTGAGTATACTGATATCATACACATACTGATACCACAGTATTATATACTGATATCACACATATACTGCTACCACAGCAATACTATCTGATATCACATACATATATAATATACATTTAAAAAATATGATACATAGAAATATTATAGACGCATATTACATACGCAGGATATGATGTTTGTTTATTTGTTTCTACTCTTTATTGTTAAATTTACAATAGGCGTGTTTATTATAATACGACAATATCTTACAAACAATATACTATAACGTGTTCATACGTATGTTTACGTGTAACATGTGTGTAACTGTTTATTGTTGCTTTAAATAGGATTAAATAGGATAGGTAGCAAGGGGTACTACAAATTTCACGCGGTAAATTCGTTTCTATCCTATTTATAATGTCAAAAAATCGCGATAGTCTTCGATTTTATATATTATTGCTTTTGATCGACAGAAATAAAATGAAATTTCGTTAATTTTATCCCAAGGGAAAATGGGGACCCAGCTGGGAATCGAACCCGGTACCTTATAATCCAAAATCAGGCGACTAACCACTATGCCACCGGCCCGATATCTAATTCATTAGGAATTAAATGTGTTAAAATATTAATATGTTATTATTAACATTACATAAATCTCACTCTCTTCAAGAAGTTTTTGAATCCATTGTTCGTTTCGTCGAATATATCAATTGAATGCTTACCGACGTCATACACCTACGATTTATGAAAGAACTCTAAAATAAACTAAAGCCTAGCAAAAAAGCAACGCTTTTAAGAGAAGGGAATGGAAAGAAATGGGGACTTTTTGTGGAAGATTTTAAATGTTCTCTGAGTCTGTTTATAAAATATGTTATACTCGGCGTGGCTCTCACATATCTCACGGTTCTCTATGTACTGTGAAAGAGGATGAGAAGAAGTCACCGTAGTGGCCAGGGATAGAGAAAGCGGGTTATCTTCAGATATCAGAAGGTCAGATATCATTAACCGATTTGCAGTAAATTCGCCGGTGAGATAATCAGGAGCGACGCCCTCCAAGATCCTGAAGCAGACAGATACTTCTCAGTCCGTTTTTCTCAGTGAACCTTCTACTACTACAATAACATCGATAACATTATTACAATAACATCGATATTGAATGTTTATAAAGAACTGTATGTTTATAAGAACAATCATAAAAAACAATAACATTCAATTAATAGTGCCATCTATCGACATTTTTTTAGGCTGATTAGATAACACAAATAATAAGAAGAGTTTCAATGCCATCTGTTTTAACTTTAAAGCGAATGAAACCTGTATAGCAAAATAAAAATTGACATATCATGTAAACAATATTTATTTATTTATTTAAGTAATTCAAGAATAATTTAAAACAATGTTATCTTAGGAACTATGCATAGAAATATTTTAAACATTGAATAAATAGCAGAAAATGAATACATTGCAAAGTCCAGTGATAACGCCACCTAACTAGGCCGGGACCTGTTCTAAGGTGAACGTTTAATTTTGGGCGTGCTTGTTCAATATTGTGATTATTACAAAAACAAAATATTTTTGTAACAAAAAAAAAAAAAAAAATTTAATTGTAGTAATAAAATAATTATTTGATCACAAAAGAATAAACATGCAACAACTACCTTAAAAACTATTAAATACTTAAAATTAGGAGTAGAAAATAAACATGTAACAAGAATAAGAATATATGTATATACACATATATACATACATACATACACATACACATATATTTAAAAATAATAATATTAAATACAATAATAAAAAGTAAATTTAATATGATATAAAATATAGTATAACATAAAATTCTAAATATTAATGTGTTCGAATTAGTATATTAATATATAATGTCCAATATTTTTGTGATTTTTTGTCGTCCCTCTTTTATAAGCCAATTTGTAAGTAGCCTTTAAAAGTGGGTCTTATTTTGCGTCGATTTTATATCACCAGGAAGAGCATTGAAAAACCTTGAGGCTATGAATGTATAGGAGCGCTGACCAAAAGCAGTATTCCTTCTGGGCACTATTATATTACGGTCTTTGGAATACCTCGTTCTTATGATACTTTGACAAAAAATATTTAATTGGTCAAACTTAGTATAGGAGAGTGTGGCTTTTAAATATAGTTGCTTGGTATCCAACACATTATACTCCTTGAAAAGATCTTTCGAAGGATATCGATACGGGTTTCGCATGAGAATCTTTAAAATCTACTTTTGTGCAATATCTAAGGGGTAAAGAATGGTCTTAGAACAACCGCCCCATCCTATCACCCCGTAGCTCAAGATACTTTCACACAATGCATAATAAACGCTTTTTAGTGTTCTCGGGTCTAAAATATTTCTTACCTCTTTGTAGGTATATCCCAGTTTACGAACTTTAGATGTTAATAAATCTATATGTTCTTGCCATCTTAGTTTGTTATCTACGGTGATGCCTAGATATTTTGTCGATTCCACTCTTTCTAAAATATGACAGCTGCAACCAATTTGTCTATTGCATGTATGAATAATGACGCTGCGCTCCGATGGGGGTTGACCTTTAATATTAATACTAAAGGTAATTAATTTTGTTTTTTCTATATTTAGACTAAGCAGCGAGTTATCCAACCAATTCCTAACTATATGCATGCCTCTGTTGGCTTTATCAAAGGTAGTTTTCCAGTCTTCACCTTCAAATATAATTGCAGTGTCGTTGGAAAATGATATAGTTTTCCCTACTAGGTCACATAGGTTATTAATATAAATTAGAAATAGAATAGGCCCGAGCACACTCCCTTGAGGTACCCCAAACGATATATCGACAGGATTACTGACAGTATTCTGTATAGCCGTGATTTGCGTTCTATTTGACAGATAGCTCTTGAACCAATCTAGAGCGACTGCTACAAAACCAATATCTCTTAGTCTTAGTGATAGTTTCTCATGCGAAACCGTATCGAAAGCCTTAGCGAGATCTAAAAATATGGCTAAACACTTGTTGCCTTTGTCCTAGATATTAGTAATTGTATTTGTCACATTTGCAACGGCATCCGTAGTCCCCATTCCCTCTCTGAAACCAAATTGACTGTTTGACAAAATGTTGTTTTCGTTCAGGTATTTCAAAATCCTAATTTTCACTATTTTTCCTATTATCTTCGATAATGTGCTAAGGATTGAAATACGGATATAGTTGGAAATATCCTGCTTGTTTCCACCTTTGAATATTGGAACAATTTTTGCACATTTTAAATTGTCAGAAAATATCCCCTCTCTAAAACTGGCGTTTATAATATGTGCTATGGGCTCACTAACTCATTTTTTGATGTTTTGAATAAATCTGCATTCAGATTATCGATACCTACAGAAGAATTACTTTTCAAAGAGGTTATTATACTAGCCACTTCCTTTGGCGTAGTCGGTCGTAGAAACAAAGATACGGGACTCGAGGTTATTGGTGGAGATACATTAGTTGAGCTTGATCTGCTCAATATGTCCGTAGCTAATCGTTTGCCAACACTGGCAAAATGATTGTTGACATAGTCTGCAAGTCTCTGTGATTTCTCATTACTAGATAATATTTCGTTACCCGTATTAATAACATCTACTTTAACCTTAGGACTGGCTCTGCTCGAGATTTCGTTAATTACTTGCCATGTTTTTCTCAAGTCCCCATTTGATTCCTTTATTTTGTTTTTGTAAAATCTTACTTTAGTTTTGTGTATAATTTTTTTGCATAGATTTCGATATTGTCTTGCTTTCTCTTTTAGTATTAAATTATCGGGACTTCGTCGTGCTGCTAAATGTAGTCTATCACGTTTATGGATGCAAAAAAGGAGTCCTTTGGTGATCCAAGGTTTGAATATTTTTTGTTTATGTTTAATTTTGATGATTTTTGTAGAGCTATTTTCGTTTATTATTTCGTTTAATTTATTGACAAATAATTTACATGACGTATTTACGTTTGAGGCGTTGTATACCTGCGACCAGTCTGCATTAGCAATATCATTTTGGAGTTTTATCGCATCTAAACTTAAGAGCTATGATGAAAAATTCGTTTGTTATTATATAAATACAACTATTTCATTTTGAGATAGGATTCAGTACACAGAGTGTCTATAACGCCATTTATCAGGCTATTGAACATATGAGAAGATTAAACAACTTTGAAAACTATATGTGCCATCTACACATTTCGTTGCGTAGTAAAATCATAGCTGACAAAACGTTGTACGGCATTGATAAATCTATTACCCTATATAATCAATGGTAATACGGTTTCGTTTCTACACAACGGACAAATCCCCGTTCTTCCATAATACTTAAAATAATATTTCTGTTTTATTCTTTGATCACAATTAATTATTTTTTAAAACTTTTAGACTTCTATACTAGTAAGTCAAATAAAAATTATATTGATTCCAATAGGCATGTACTAATCCAAATCGGCTACGTCATTGTCGGCATAGCGGTATGATGGTTTCTAGTGCACCGAATGAATTGCAATTAGTATGTGGGTAGTCAGGGAAAAGGGGTCAAGTACCTGATACCTACACCACAGCACGTACAACACATTGAATTGAAACGCTACTTATTTTATACATTGTAGAGTAATGGGGGAAATGAATTGTGTTACGCTAAATTTAGTTACTACAAGATTACTATTATTAGGTAAAGTCATTTGGTTTAAAAAAATGAGGTTTTCCGGGTGTTTAGGAAACGAGCAGTTTTATATATTTCGTTGTTCTCTTTTCGAATTTCAACTTTGCCACCTCGTATCTTTGCCGCTCATGCCGCCATATTGTAAAAATGGCGCCTAAAAGCAGTTTTTTTGACAGCTCATTTTTTGACATCTCCTTTCCGACTCATTGCACGATACAAACATCTTTATACAAATTGAAACTAGACAAAATTTTCTACAATTTATGTACTAACCTTTTTTTTTGATAAACTAAATAGTTTTGGCGTACGAGTGCTGCAAACTGCATAACACGTGTTTTGGTCAAAAACACATTTCTACACCGCCTTGAGGAAGAGTAAGCAGCGCGTTTTTTTATCGTGGTACCCCAGTTGGCCTAATCCACAAGCAATTGTTAATTTTTTTAATTTATTTATTTCCCAAAACATAATTAACCTTACAGATGATTACAAATCGTAATTTTTTTTTCTAGGCTATTATTCTAGATTATAACTATTATTCTACTATAGACTATTATTATAATTTTACTGTTAATAATATTATTTTTACTCTACTCCATTACTATTACTATCATTATTATTCTAATATATAAATTATTATTCTAGACTATAGCAAACGAGACGGAGACATCCGTTAGAGCGTAATATTAAACGATTATACTTACCTAGGTATATCTAATGTTTATCTAACCTTTCTTATTATACCAGTTACTCCTTTTTAACAAGTTTAATACTACATACTACATATTTATCTAATTACTTGATTGCTAAGAAATGCCATAACCGTACTTTGCAGTTGTGCTAAGTTCACCGTCCATATATACAATTCTGGCTCAGTCGAACATAGTGCATTTAGGGTACGAAGCGTCCGCACTGTGAAGCAGTGTTGAACGATGTTAGTTCTAGCTCGCGGTAACGCGAACAATACGTGAGTCCTAGCACGGTAGTAATTGGCGGGTACAAATAGACCGATTCTTCTAAGGATGGTCGGATTATCAACGAACCCCCTAAGCAGTTTATATATGTGGCAGATTGACAGCCAATCTCTTCTTACGCTTAGTGAGTTGTACCCAACCATCCCCAGAATAAATGCCGTAGGATATAGAAAGGGATAATATCCATGCTGTTTAAAGTACAGGAACCTCAGAAAGCGTTTCTGTATACTGTCCAGCCTGGATATGTAGCTATTTTCGTAAGGACTCCATATTGCCGCGTTGACTTCTAATCTGCTCCGAATTAGGGAATTGAATAGGAGGCGCATGACAAATGTGTTGTTGAACTGCCTCATGCTCCTCATTACAAAACCTAGCAATTTGTAAGAATTATCAACTAGGGTGTAGATGTGCTGTCTGTATATCAACCGTGAGTCAAAGGTCACTCCAAGGTCCCTTGTATTCCAATTTAGCGCATTCTCCTTTGCTTCGCTGTTCTTGATGGACCAGGCGTTGCGAGTTCATTGTCTTTAGTACCGATCGAAACGTCACAGATTTTTGGCGGCGCAAGCAGCAAAGATTAGAGGTGGCAAAGTTGAAATTCGAAAAAAGCACATCGAAATTTAGAAAATTTCTCATTTTCAAAACTCTCGAAAACTTTCCAGGTAAAGCTACCAAATGACTGTACTATATAGGAAATAAATTAACTGGAAAATTTAGGTTAGTTTAATTCATGCCATTTTAATGTCGTTTTGTTCCGTCACTACATTTACATACAAGAATTTTACATTGCAGATTTATTTTAAGTACCTAAAGCTTTTTAAGTAGCTATACTTCAGTAACGTGGAGAAAATCTCCACACTACCGAAGTATAGAAAATATTCCTGTTTGAACCAGTAGCAAAAAAGATAGAATACTTCATCATCTCGATCACTAAGGCCATCTAGGCCTAGGCATATACTAATATATTTTTTTTTTTAAAATACGTGTGGCACTCGGGGACTGCCGCGGTAAAGCTATTGCATAGCATTTTTAACAACTTATGCAGTTATTATTATTTATTTATTTTATTTTTTCTGATATCAGATAACTGCGCTCTATCGGAAAACGTTGAAATTATTCCGAATCATTTGCGGCTGCGCAAGCAAAAGCAAATGATTCGGAATAATTTAAACGTATTCTGATAGAGCGCCGCGCACGAATTTTTTATTCGATAAAGCAAAAAAAACGGATTATTCGAAAAAAATCGTAGATAAAAAGATAGATAATTAAATTATATTTAAAATGGTTCAGGTTTCATAATAATACGCCAGATAGTATTTGCGTAGTAGTCGTTTTTGTGTTCTGTTAGACCTAATTTCACAAATTAATTACACTATGTAATATAAATAAAATCTAAAATATTCAAAGCTAAGAATATTAGGAAAATGTTCTTGTTTAACATATATTTTTTTCGAATCGTAAGCAGTACTCGTTTAGACGCAATTATCAGTTTAAAATCATTAATTTTCGTTAAGAAATTTCTTCATTCGGTCGCCGCGCTGGCCTAGGCCCGCGATAAAAGCTATGCAATAGCTTAAAAACCACTATATATTTAAAGTAATATTTTTAATGCATAAGTTTAGAGTTAGAAATATCCTTTCTTTTCAATAGTGAAATAAAGTCTTACAGCCCACAGTCACAAATTACGAATTGTGTGGGGGAGTAAATTAAGGACTGAAGGCTGTCAGATTTAAAATTAATTTAAAGTATTTTTTAAAAAGAATCTGTCATTCCTCGAGTGATCATCTCCTAGTGAGTGCTTCTGTAGCTACGACTTCTGTAGCTTCGTGAGCCGGGCAATGCATTAGCCAGTGCTACCACCTCATCCTTCCCTCCTTATCGAGTTGAGTGAGCTGAGGTCTGTTACTCCTGCAGACCCGGGCAAGTATCGAGGAGACACAGAATCTCTGATACAAAAGGTAGCCTTTCCTTCCTCACCGCGCGCCGCGATAAATATTCGGGAACGTTATACTGGAAATATAGTACGATACGGCATAACATTCAAATCACCGTAAATAAATTGTTAAATCGATATACCAATAATAAATAAAACCTTCTGATAACATAAATCCAATCTTATTACGGAGTAAAAGGACTTGTTGACACCCTGCTCTCACAACGAATATCTTGAAGTCAGTGAGAGTCGGCCTTCCGTCACAAAGCTATACTTTTTATCAGGGAGTTCCAGTAGGAAATTTCCGGATTTATCTCCAGAAGACTATCGCGGTTGTTTGACATTATAAATAGGATAGAAACGAATTTACCGAGTGAAGTTTGTAGAACCCCTACAGGTGCTACAAATTTTACGCGGTAAATTCGTTTCTATCCTATTTACAATTTATCTTCAGACTCTCGTCGTCATGTGCAATGGATAGTACTCATGACAACAAAACAACCAAGCCCAAATTCAACTATCTTAGCACGTTACTAGGCCTACCAGATCTATTCCTGATGACCGCCAAGAGAAGAACAAAAAAAACTAAACTGTCACATAGTGAAATCAACACTTTACATTAAAGACGCCGCTTTCACCTTATATGAAAGCAAGGGGTCGCGGCACGTACCATATGCCACTCGGGAGGACAACACGATTCTAACAGTATGGCACACTACTAAATCGGTTCAAGCGTTTAGAAGTTATGGTGGAATAAAGAAACGGAAACATACATGGATGAATCTTAAACACAGAACACTCTTTTTGGGCGGTCGTCTAAAAAGCAATAAATTATTTGACACTAATTTGATTTTTAATTTTTTGACTGCATAAGTATCAGTTTATTATTATTATTTCAATTTTATTTATTTATTCGACTATAATTTTAATTATATACTATTAAACACATCATTACACATAAAAAATACTATTATACAAGGAATATTCACCGCATTACATCGTGCCTAAAGAGAAGCAAACTGACATACAAAAAGTCTGGGGTTTTAAAGTTATAAAATATTTAAAAAATATATAAAGTTTCGAAATTAAAAAGTTGGAAAAATAATTGACCATACTGTAATCTGCTTATTCTATCAATGCGATTTTTATCAGGTAATATAGACCACCCTCCAGAGATACTCAGAGAAAAAATACGTGTGGCACTCGGGGACTGCCGCGGTAAAGCTATTGCATAGCATTTTAAACAACTTATGCAATTATAATTATTTATTTATTTTATTAAGCTATTGCATAGCTTTTATCGCGGGCCTAGGCCAGCGCGGCGACCGAATGAAGAAATTTCTTAACGAAAATTAATGATTTTGAACTGATAATTACGTCTAAACGAGTACTGCTTACGATTCGAAAAAAATATATGTTAAACAAGAACATTTTCCTAATATTCTTAGCTTTGAATATTTTAGATTTTGTTTATATTACATAGTGTAATTAATTTGTGAAATTAGGTCTAACCGAATACAAAAACGACTACTACGCAAATACTATCTGGCGTATTATTATGAAATCTGCACCATTTTAAAGATAATTTAATTATCTATCTTTTTATCTACGATTTTTTTTCGAATAATCCGGTTTTTTTGCTTTAACGAATAAAATACTCGTGCACGGCGCTCTATCGGCAGACGTTTAAAATATTCCGAATCATTTGCTTTCGCAGCCGCAAATGATTCGGAATAATTTCAACGTTTTCCGATAGAGCGCAGTTATCTGATATCAGAAAAAATAAAATAAATAAATAATTATAATTGCATAAGTTGTTAAAAATGCTTTGCAATAGCTTTACCGCGGCAGTCCCCGAGTGCCACACGTTTTTTTTATTTTATTTTTTCTGATATCAGATAACTGCGCTCTATCGGAAAACGTTGACATTATTCCGAATCATTTGCGGCTGAATAAATTATTTCGAATCAAATGATTCGGAATAATTAAAAACGTCTTCCGATAGAGCGCCGCGCACGAATTTTTTATTCTATAAAGCAAAAAAACCGAGTTACTCGAAAAAAATCGTAGATAAAAAGATAGATAATTAAATTATCTTTAAAATGGTGCAGATTTCATAATAATACGCCAGATAGTATTTGCGTAGTAGTCGTTTTAGTGTTCGGTTAGACCTAATTTCACAAATTAATTACACTATGCAATATAAACAAAATCTAAAATATTCAAAGCTAAGAATATTAGGAAAATGTTCTTGTTTAACATATATTTTTTTCGAATCGTAAGTAGTACTCGTTTAGACGTAATTATCAGTTTAAAATCATTAATTTTCGTTAAGAAATTTCTTCATTCGGTCGCCGCGCTGGCCTATGTAGGCCCGCGATAAAAGCTATGCAATAGCTTAAAAATCATAAATGAATTTATTCACTTAGGCACAGAAATAAACTGAAAAATCCTCGAAGCTCCTTGGACCCAAAGTGAAACAATAAACTCTTCACTTTAATGGCGGTCGTCGTAATATAAATAAAACGGTTCGCTTGTCCCGCCTTTCAGCGGCGGCGGCGAGGTAGGCATGAAAATAAACGAGATGTACCTTTGCATAAAGACAGTGACCTGCGTAAAGGTCGGCTATACGGATGTACGTTTTCAGCGAACAGCCGGATCTTTCGTTAAAACCTTTCCGTATCGATGTCGGCATTTTCCGCAATAGTGGAAATGCCCCTCCCTTTCCTTTTATGTGGACCCTGATCCTACAGGTCGGCCGGGTTTACTAGGCTACTACACAGTACATACACAAACACATTTTACACACAGCTTTATCACTTTTATGTACATTTTTATGTACAAAATGAATAGGTTAAAATGTCGCCATTTATATTAATAAAAGGAAGTGTCCTGACTCTGACTGACTACGATTTTTTGCGAGTTACTGTCTACCCACATACAACTTTCGAACCAACTTTATCATATACAACTTTCAAACCAACTTTTTGTTAGAAAATAGCTCGTTGCGAACCTCTGAAGAGTATGAATATTTCAATAAAAACCGTATAAAATTAATTATAAATGCAATACTTCACCTTCTGTAACGGCAGTCGTGATTCATTCATTTTAATATATTTACTTGTTTCATATATTTACTACTAGCTGACCCGTGCCCACTTCGTTGGGCGGTAAAACTTTTTACTTGTGATGAAATTATGAGTGTGGTTTGGGTAGTACTGAGTGCTATGATTTATTTCCTGACTGCCAAAAGAAGGGTTATATTTTTACATACCTATGTCGTATTATCTCTTTAACTATTTATGCAGTAAAAGGGAAAATTCTTTTGTTTTAAACACTTGAGACGATACATTTACTTATTTTGATAATAATGCATAATTGTTGATAATATGACCAATAAACATGACCTAACGATTTAAATTATTTTTTTAATATAAAATACTACTGTTTAGACATATGCTGTCGCTGACTTTTTTGTCGGCATTATCAAGCTCTACAACTTTTCTCTAGAACTTAATCATATATCTCTCATCGTTAAGGCAGCGTTCGTTAGAAACGTTTTCGTTCGACCGTTTTTTCCGACTTACTTTGGAAATCCGACTACCACAAAAAAGTCTTTTCATTTTTCGGATTACTATATAGCCTATGACACTCACAAATAACGTGGCTTTCTGTTGGTAAAAGAATTTTTAAAATCAGTTCTGTAGATCCAGAGATTACTTGCAACAACGTCACAAACGTTACCTCTTTATAATATTAGTATAGATTTCTTATTGCCTCTACTCAGGAAGACCTACAAAGGTTGGTTGACAAAGTTTTTTTTTTTTTTTTTTTTTTATTAATAACCAATTTTTTACAATACAGCTTAGTATAAAATCCAGCCAAGCCTAAGGCTTACCTGCTGGAGATTATGATAGGGTGACTTTCAGTGCAACTTTAGTGGCCATTTTGACCATTTAATAATATATCTGCTGCATTATCTGCTATATTGATAAGGATTAGTCGGCACAGAAAGCCACCCCCTTGATAATATTTACATAAAAAAAATAACGTACTTAATGCTAATAAAATAAAAACATGAATATTATTCGTATCATTCACACTTGTGTTTCACTTTCACTTATTTTAAAGCTAACTATTTTTAATTCTTTTTTTTGTTTTTTTGTACATTTTTTATTTTTTTTAAAATTTAAAGGAATTTTGTTGAATAAATGAGGGATTAGCCAATTCAATCTTCTTTTGCCATAAAGGTTACGAAAAGGAGGGACGAGTAGCCGTTCATTTTGTATCTGTCTTCTGCTGTGTTTATGTTGGACATAATTTCGGAACTCGTCAGTCTCGAAATATTGAACAGTCAGTCTATAAATAAATAATGCATTAGCTGGTAATATGTCACAATAATTGAAAAGTCCTATCTGGTCGTTTCTAAATTTGTTTCGAATCTTGTTTGGAACTATTATTTTTAAAATACGATGTTGTAGAGATGTGATGCGGGATATATAAGTTTTAAATGTGTTGCCGTAGGTTGTGATTCCATAAGCAATAATAGATTCGACCAGGGCAAAATACAGACTTCTCAGCTGATTGTATCTGAGAATGTATTTTAAGTGGTAGATTTTTATAATTATTTGTCTAAGTTTTTTGCAAATGTTATAAATGTGCACTTCCCAGTTGAATTTTTTATCAATCGTTAGTCCAAGGTACCTTTCAGCATCGACTTTTTTTATATGCTCACACCGACAGTCCGGTTGTGGATTATGTAGACAGTTATGCGTGTGAAATTTTATTGCAAAGCTACTTCCTCGTTCTCTTGCCTGCGATGACCTGATACGCATAACTTTAGTTTTTTCGGCATTGATTATCAACCCATTGTTATGGGCCCATTCCTGTATCTTATTGAAATCGTGTTGCAATTTTTGAGAAGCCGTAGTAATGTCCGTGTCACACGCAAATAAAGAGGTGTCATCGGCGTAGGTATACATTTGGCAGTCGGAGGTACATTCGCTGATCCCGTTTGTGTACATGATGTACAGTATTGGGCCCCAAATGCTTCCCTGAGCAGTGCCTGATCGTACTATCTCCTCGCTACTAAATTTGTTATTAATTTTAACTACCATGTGTCTGTTGCTTAGGTAGTTTGTTAGCAGTCTCGATACATTTCCCCTTATTCCGGTTTCTTCATAGACTTTCGGAAACTGACTGTGTTTTAAGGTATCAAATGCACGAGAAAAGTCTATTAAAAGCATGATCACATGTTTCTTATCATTTAGAGCTGTGATTACACTATTTGCAAATTTAGATAGCAGCCCAGTAGTGCTTCTGCCTTTTAGAAAGCCGTGTTGATTTTCCGCGATGATGTCGTGATTTTGGAAGTATTTTTGTATTTTATCTCCGATGTACGCTTCGATAACTTTGTCTATAGCGGATAAAATGGATATAGGCCTGTAATTACTACAATGTAGATGGTTTCCCTTCTTGTATATGGGTCTTATTATAGAGGTCTTTAAGGCATCTGGAAATTGTCCCGTCTTTATACAGAGATTAATTAAACGACTTAGTACTGGACTGATTTCTGTGGTGACGTTTTTTATATCCCTAATCCTGATGTTGTCTTTCCCGGGCGCTTTGTTGCTACTAAAAGATCGCAATATTCGCTCGATGTCCTCTGGTTTACTAGGCGGAATATACAGAGATACGTCGCACGCTTTCGCCATATAATTTTGGACTGGCGTTTGTGTTGCCGCTGCCACCTCGTCCGGAGCCATACCCACTATCGAGGCAGGTTCGCAGTACGGTGCATTTGCTTCCGATTGCGTCCGAGATGATACGACTGTAGGCGAACTGTCGCTCTTCGCGAGCCCCGTAACCATCATATCCAACCCAGTTGGTAATCCGCTACCACTGTTCAGTACTGATCGATTAAAATTGCCGATTTGTAAGATCGTGTTACACGGCGATATGTTATTTACTTCGGAGAAGTGTTTTACGAAGTCATTCGCTATTTCATTTTCCATTTTACTTCGTCCCATATACCGCATTATTGTGTCGTCTATATTTTTAGGTATTTTTCCCAAAAGTGTATTAATAATGCGCCAAATTTTTTTTGGGTCATTTTCAGCCTCCGTTATTTTTTGCCTGAAATATTAATTTTTAGCAAATCTGATTTTAGCGGTGATATTATTGCGGAGGTATTTGTATTGGTTTTTCAGGCATACATTTTTTGGTGAGTTTTTGCATTTCCTGAAGAGTGTATCGCGCTCCCCTATGAGCCTTACAATCTCAAGATTTATCCATGGTTTTTGTATTCGTTTTGATTTAGGTTTATTCTTATGTATTTTACTCTTATCATATATTTGTGTAAATGTACATCTAATAGCATCATAAAGAGCTGCAGAAGTGGTACAGTGGTTTGCTAGTGTTAATGAGTGCAGTGAAAAAGCTGGCTTGTCAGTCAATATTTCAAAGACCAAAGTTATGGTTATTACTATGAATCCTGATTTAAAATCTACTATATCGGTGGCAGGTTAAGTTCTTGATCGCGTCCGACAGTACAAATATCTCGGTGCATGGGTGAATGAAATAAGGGACTCCGAACAAGAAATTAAGACCCGTATATAAATCGCCCGTGCATCATTCATGTAACAGAAATTCCTTTATTTTTCGCGCTTGTGTCACTAATTATAATTAAAGGTTACTTTTCATGTCCCGTAACGTTGTTTATTGTTGCTTTTTCGAAATTATCAAAATTTTCCTTGACAGCTGTCAGATGACCTTAGTGTTGCTATTATGGAAATAACCGTATAAAAAATAAATAAATTTTAACTATTAAATTATAATATTATTTAAAAAGAAAACACTACATAAAATTTTACTTTTATGAAAATGTTTTCGAAGTAAATCTACCCTCTATGTCATAAAGACATTCGTGTTTTTGGTAATGGTGAGTTGGCAAGACGACTTCCTGTCGGTATTCATTTCCTGTTTCGAAGATGGCGGGGTCAGGAGTGGTGCTCCGGCTCCGCCGCGAAAGAACAAAAGTTTTTTAAAGAGAGAGTGAAAACCTAATAAGGGAATCACCCACTTTTAGTGCAGAATTAAAATATGTAGTACAAATTACCATTAAAGATAGGTGAATTTCGTTTCTTCTAATTTTTGTTGGAAAGCTTTCGCGATCGCCATCATTCAGGTAGATTTTTTTTCATTTTGGTTCCAGTTTTTACTTGAGCACCCCGGTATAGGCCTCAAAAAATAATGAGATTTCTCCTAATCCATTTCGGATAGAGCCTCCTGCCACTTATTTGTCGACTTGTCACCAAAGACCACATTTTCATCATTTAGTTTTTTCGGGTTTTTATAAAACCACATTTTTCTTATACCTGGATTGGTAAATTTTAAATACCTTGTGAGTAGTCTCGGGCCAGAACGCGTATTTTCCATGTAACCACCATCATCCATCGTAAGATAATCTAAAAATTGTATTTTCTTTGGTAATTAATTTTTTTTCTTCAATATATGTAATTCTGCACTGAATTTTATTGGTTTTATTTGCGGAAAACCTACCTCTATGCTAGATTATTAGAAAAGTGTTAAAATACCCTCCCCCCGAGATTTTGTTCAGCTTTTATTCAGTTTTTTTTTTTGTAATTCTTTTTTTTTGTTTCTTTGTTTTTTTTTTAATTTATTTAGTTTCCACGTTTTCCTTTAAAAACGGAGGTGGCGCCTTGTCTAAAGTAGTCTTTCTATATTCCCGTTACATTCAATAAAATTGAGAAAATCTTGTGTTGCCGGAAAATAAATCTAAACTCAGTAGCGACAGTTATTTTTTTTATGGTTGCTATAGTAGTTCCATAGTATAATACTTTTTGTCGAGCGCGGCGATATTGCAAGAAATTCCAATAAACTGTCGCGGTGTGCCATGAAATTATGAAGCTACTCGAGATTTTAAATATTTAAATCATTCTCCTTCTTTATTCAGGGCTTTGACAAAATTGTGTATCAATCCTAATTTTATATCTAAAGGTGGAAAAAATTGGGTGTTGACTAAAGGAACATATGTAATATTATTATGTCCAGGAGTGAAAGTGTCTCTTTTTGGCCACTCTTAGATTAAAAAACGTTTACTTATTGCACGACGGTCCCATTTTATAACAAATGACTAATTATTCTAATGTTTCTTAGTCATAACAAACATGTTCACTAAACGAAATCACATATCTATTATACGTCAAATACGCGGTAGTAAGGATCTTTAAGCAAAGATAACTAAAAAACGTGACGTTACGTAACATTTTGACGTGACAACGTCTTATAATTCGATGGAGCTGGCTGCACGCACGAAAAAACATGACTCATGCGGCGTTACCTCGCTCTGAGGCGTTCCATTTATTATATTTATTATTCAATATAAATGCTGCCTTCTACCGGTTGCGAAAGAATTATTTACTAACCTCAGTCTAAAATAGTACGAATGAAAATCACTAGATTGATTTAAATTCTTGACATAATTTTATGTGTATTCCTGATATATGGAATGTTATTACTGAACGGACAATTTTCTTGTGGGTACAACGAAGTAAGCAACTTTTATTAAAAAAATAATAAAAAAGTGTGAAAAGCTATCATTACGATGCGCTAGCGGTTGGTAAAATGTCGCTGATATTGTTTATTTACGACGTATTACCTACCGCTAGATGGCGCAGCGTGCTCAAACGCTTCTCAAACCGTTATTTAACAGTTTGAGATTTCAAACTTTCAATTAAAAAAAAAAAACAATAAACTTTAAACAATAAACAATTATACTATTATACTGCTATACAATAATACATTTACATGTTATAGTCAAATCGGTGAGTATAAAAGCATATATTTTTGGGTGTTTGTAATAAACAATATCAGAATCTTAAATGAAACTGCTTCAAATGCAACCATTCCATCAGTATTTTCTTATGACCTTGTCACGTTTAACTATCGTCAGTAAACCGACTTTACAGACAACCGATTTTAATTACATTTTCTGTTTCAGCATAAACAATACTCTATAACAAACTTAGGTAACTGTTCCGAAAATGGTGTAGAACAGTATTATTTACAATTCTGTAATATCGGTATTTGAAATGAAATGAATATATAATAAAATTAAATAGGGATTTTAAATTTTTAAAAGAAAGCATAGGTTTTTCGTCATATCTTATCAAGACTTTTGCCGCATGTCATATAAATGCCGACGCGAAGCGAGTAATTTCCTTGCGTGAATTGTAATAAAAGACGGTTTTTTCTTTGTTTCTTTGTTGGGCGTTAAAAAGCTGCCGTATGGCTTGCTGGCGTTGGGCGCCTCGCTGCACGCACACCCCTGACGGACACAGATTAGAAAGAGGGATATACCTTTACTAGATGCGTCATCTGCGTCTTCAACATCAACATCTTCAAGGTAATTACGAATACTGGCTGGCAATCCAGAATTTTGAGCGTGACCGAAACGGTCTCAAATTGTTTGTAATTTTTAGACTAGTATTCGGTAACTACGAGACGGAGGACAACAGGGGGAAGCGTCCAACGGAGGAAAGTTAAAAACGACTCGACGTAAACGACATTAAAAAAGTGTCGAAGTGTCGGCTCTGCAGATCTAAAAAGAGAAGGGCACGTGTTTACACACACATCGATGACCGAAAAAGAGTTTACCGCGTGAACGTTGCTGCAGCACTAAATCTATGTTCAGATGCCCGCTCCACACGTTGGCCAATGTTGTCGACCATAATCTAGGGTAGTAGTGTGCGATTGGCTTCTGCAGCCGAAAGTCTTGGTAGCTATTTTGGAATATATTTTTTAATTTCTCATCCGTTGTAAGTTCTATAATCTGCCCTCGCCCCATAGACTACTTTAACGCCCCGTAATTTTCTACAAGCCTTCTACCGCCCCCCCCTCCTCCAGCGCTCCAAAGCGGCGAATATACGAAATACGGTTCGCTAAACCTTTACTTTTATTTTACAGTTTTTTAAAGAAAATTTATAATTGTGAATATATCAGTTTAACCCGCTGAGCACGTAACATCCATTTGGGGACATGAATGGCGGCCGCCGAAATTCCGAAACGTCCACTACTGGATATAGCGCTCGGCTCTTACGAAAATGTCGTTTAAATTTCGAAATGCGATTGTATATTCTATCGAATGATGCCATAATATAGCCAAATATGCAACACTATGAAATTGCTCGATTGCCGCATGCGATGTTAGAAATATGAATTACTACATCCCTTACAAAATCGGTGACCTCATTTCTGACGACAGTCGCTAACTGCCCACCGCTGGCGGCGTATAATTCCGCGATGTGTTTGTGTTGTGAATTGTTTTGTGTATATAAGTGAAGTGTATACCGGATAAAAGTAAGTAATTTCCATTTTTAAGTAGTTTAGGCCTTAGGATTAAACAACTTACACAGCCCATTTGCTGTTTTTCACGAATTTTCGAAGAAAACACTTTGGCAAAACGTAACGGCTCGCGAAAGATGGCCGTTTTTATTTTGTAATGTTTGTGAAATATCCCGTTATATCGCGAAACATGACGTAATGTCGCTTTAATTTACTAATAAAATAGGTATTGCTTCATTTACATCCTAAGTTATCACATAATTAGGCGTATTTTGAACATTATATGTTGTTTTCAAATATGGCTCGCGAAAATGAAACTTGTTTTGATAATTACTATGAGAGAAAAAAGTGTGATTTTCCATAGTTTTTCGATGAAATGTGACTCTTTGGAGTATAGTAATTAGTTATTAGACATATAATAAGTCTATGATAAGACAATATAATTGAAAAAATCTAACGAATTTTATATTATGGGCATTCAAAGTTTATTATTAGGTTCGGAAGTCGGAAACTCTCAAAACTTTAGATTTTTCTATAATATCAGACAAAGCTCAAAGTTCTGGTGTGATTTCTAAGAAGAAGTGATGTAGTAATAAAGTTATTTTGAAAGAATTTCATATAAAAAAATACCATAAGTAGTCACAAATTAAAAATTAAAAAAATTTTTTTTTACGAGAATACATACAATTTTTCTTGGCTGAATAAATAAATATTTTTTCCGTATTTTTGTATGCAAATAAGTAAAAAAAAAATATCGCTTTGGTAAAGCATTTAATAAAGAACATAACTGTATTTACAATTTTTGATATTTACAAAAACTGTATTTACAAAAAAATCGAAATGATTTTATAGGCGAGTTTTTTCAGTTTGCCAATTTTGTAATATTTATTCATTATTATCTTAATTGTTTTACGAGATAAGGTTATAATGTTTTATATGTCAAATTTCAATGCGATCATTTTTCTATTAATCTTTTTTTAATCCGATTAGTGGTTTATAAGTTATGATCGTTTTTCTCAAGGCCGTTGACTCGCGTCGATTTTTTGCGCGAATATGTCGCGCGCAAAAGTGATGTTTTTGGGCGCGGTGAGTTTTTACCTCGCAACGTGAGGGGTTAATAACTCTGCAAGAGGAGAGGGGTTAGGTTAGGTACTCGAGACAGAAAGAAATGAGTTGCAGGCAAAAGCAAGAAGAATCATTTGTTAGGACCGCAGTAATGCTGGAGTCAAAAGAGGGATGGAGAATGGTTCAAGAATACATGGAAAAAGTGATAAAGATAAAGGAAAATGACCAGAATGTAGAGAAATAAATGACGAAAAACGCCGTTGGTAGGCCTAAAGGCAGGTTCGTCGACGCCAGGAGGCAGGAGGGGTTTTAGTCGGTAAGGGTGCCACACTACCCAGTCATAGGGTGCCCATGAGGGTTTTTCCTCCTGCAACAAAAAAAAAAAAAAAAAAAAAAATGCGGAGAGGTGTACGGTGAACATTAGTATATCTTCAAAAAATATTATTTTACATCATTAACATCCCGTTAGAAAGATGCTCTGTGAGACATTTGGTTGTTTTGCATTTTTTGAAGGAACGAATTAGATGTATTTTAACTATGTATATGATATTTATTTCTTTTATAAGCATAGAACTAGTGGCTGCTCCTAAATAATCACACCTGATTATCGCTGAAATTCCCCCAACAAAGTGCACTTTAAACATTCAAAATACTCTGAATAGGTACTTTATTTCCAAATTTATTTCTATAAAAAATGCGAAGACAAAATGGTTTCCATATCATGAAATATTTTTTTTTATATGTTTATAAAAACATGTAGGTTACCCTAATTTAGGTTGAAAAAGTCATGTCTATTTTAAATTTAAATATTTCCGTGAAATACGAATCAATTTTACAATTCTCTTATTATTTTTAATAACGTATTTTAGGAATTTGTAGATACGCATCTGGCACTTTGCAGAATACACAAATACCTAAAAAATATTCTAAAATTTGGAAATAATATAGTATGCGTAGTAATTCAATATTTAACTACTGATACTGATAAAATAGAAAAAAATGCGGGGTGGCTGTGTCATGGACACGGCTGCATGTTGTACGGGAATACGTGTACGTAACGGGGAATATTTTCTATATAAAATATCAAATAAGCTATTTTATGTATGTTTGGGGGCTTGCAATAGTGCCGAAATATCAGAGACTCATCGAACACAATTCACATGGCAAATATCCCGTTATACAAACATATTCTAATGTTACAAACCAAAAATCGTATCCTACACAGCCCGGCGTCGATATAAAAGCGATTTTAACTTTTGTCATATCTGTTTAACGACTTTTGTCGTATCTGTTATGAATTATTATTATCACATTTTTATTAATCTATGCCTCGACGACCCGTCACTGCCTAGTTCATTTGTATTGACGTCAATGGCATGAAAGTTTCTGTGGTACGTTCATATTCAACGACGGTTTAGTTAACACGTAAGTACCCCGCGCCGTCGCGACCCCTTCATTACTTTGCCTAATTAAAACTAGCGTCGTATTATTATTTATAGACCTAAGGTCGGCTGTTTATGGCAAATTCTGATTTAATAGCTGCTATAATTATAATAAAAATATACAAATATCAGTAGATTCGAACGAGACTATAATTGACGTGGTGGGTACACTCGAGTCATGCAATATGCAATTAATATTTGTAAAAAAATATGTTTGTGTCACCCCAAGACTAAACAACCCCCCCCCCCCCCCGTCATCCCCACCTCCTTGCCAACCCAATCTCCCCCGCGCGGCAATTCGTAGTATATTTGTAGTGTTTTCCGTAGAATTAAAATGGTATTTTTCCAAAAATTATGTTGTATTTTCTTAAATATGACGGGTTTCAAATATTATTTACATCGCTTCTATAGGAGATATTCGAAACCAAATTTCAGAACGGGATTTCGGTCCAGCAAGACAAATGTGGTCCGAATTTCAATTTCAAGTCTGTAACTGCAATATTTCGAGATTGAATTACGACTACTGCGCCCTCTGGGGGACTGATTTCAACCACAATCTTTTGAAACATTGCCATGACGAAATCATATCTGCATGCCGAATTTCAGCTATATCGGATGAAGCATTTGGGGGCTATCGTGAAGAAATACTCGCAGGCAGACTTCAGCCTGGAAATGGTGTTTATCGTCTCGGGGGAGGGGGGGGGGTCAAATGTATATATCCGTCTTCATCTCGAAAATACAATGTTTGCGCGTTTACAATACTTTCCCTCTGCTGGGAAAGTAAAACGTGACATGATTTATTACCAGGGTTGACCGTAGAAAACTAACTGTGAGTACATAGGGAGCCATCCCAGCGAAGTAAAAGAATTTATTTGGATTTGATCCACGCCAAAAGTATCTCTTATTATTTTTATTTTTTATTTTTATTTTATTTCTGGAAACATAGAGCGCATACAATTGACATAAGTGTGCTTGAACAAGCTTAAGTCTATGGGTATACAAGGGGACCTCGTGGTGGAGCTATCGTCATCAAAAACTATATTTCTAGTTGGGTTGCTATCCCTAGCGGTGTACCGAAGGGCTCACTACTTGGTCCATTGCTGTTCTTAATTTTTATCAATGATATAGCTAGCTGTTTTTTAAATAGTCACTTACTATGTTTTACTGATGACATGAAGATTTTCAAAATAATTAAATCGCTCGGTGATGTCTCCGACCTTCAGGCGGACCTTTCAAGATTGGACAGTTACTGTCTCTCTAATAAAATTGACCTCAATCCATCCAAGTGCACCGTTGTCACCTACACCCGTAAAAAACTATTTACTCTAGCCTCTTACTCATTAAAGTTTCATACCTTGCAGAGATGCAGCGTGGTTAAAGATCTTGGTGTCATTCATGATTCTCATCTACTGTTCGATAATCACGTTCAATCTATTGTTTCTTTAGGTTTTGTTATGAGGAGTGCAACTTGCTTTCACCGTGCTAAAACTTTCAAGATCCTTTACTGCACTTTTGTCAGAAGCATCTTGGAATATGCATCTCAGGTATGGAACCCTTGTTATGACAAATATATAAATAGAATCGAGCGCATTCAAATGAAGTTCGTGAAATATCTCTGCTTCCGTCTGAAAATCCCATACAGCTCATCTAATTATTTCAATTTATGCAAGAAATTTCATATTCTTCCCTTGATTAAGCGGCGTGAAACCGCGGACTTAACCTTTTTGCTAAAAATTACCTCCAATAACATTAACTGTCCTGACTTACTAAATAAAATTAATCTCCGTGTTCCTTCCAAACTCAATAGATTTAACCCTGCTCTTCATGTTACTCATGCTGGTACCAACTATAGGCAAAATGCATTTCTGTGGCGAACAAGTGACAATTTCAATGACATGATTAAACGCTTTGACTTTGATCTATTCTGTACGAGTGTTAACTCAGCTAGGCAGCGGCTGAACAGTGAATTTTTTAGCATTAATTGTTGAATATTTTTTGATGCATTTTTATACGATAGCTTTAATTGAAAGATGACATATGTTTCTACACTGTTATTTAAACGTGAAAACCTTTAATTGGCTCTCTGTTAGGTTACTCCGGCTTTGTTAACTTATAATTAGCTGTTGGTTTTCATATGTGGTAATAAATGAACACAATGTAGAAAAAAAGAAAAACATTACACCGATAATCGTTTCCTACGAAAGTAACAGATTTCCGCATATTACACATTTGGATTTCAGCATATTACACTTAAAATTTAATTGTAATTAAACTAAGTTCATATTAAATATAAAATTAATATAGAAAACCGATGGGAGAGGTAGGGAATTGGACGTGATTAGGAAGAAGGAGTGATGGTATGTTTATATGTATATAGTATAAATAAAGATATAGATAGGTCGTATAGTGGACATATAGATACAGATATTTATTGATGTTTATAGATATTTAAAGATATATAATAAATATTTATAGATATTTATAAATAATTGTAGTAGCTACTGATATGTTGCATGAAAAGTATATATAACTAAGTACGATAGGTATTATCAAGCTCGTTAGGAGCAATTGATTTGGATAATTCTTTAACGAACGTCGGTTGGTTGAGGTTGAAAATGTCGATGGTGGAGAAGCATCAAATAAAGAAATATTTTTGTAGGATTTTCATATTATTTTTTTTGTCTCATAGTAATTGTCCGCAATATGAATATAAAGAAGAAGACGATGAAGAAGAAAAATAATAACTAGGCTTGGGCCATTATGGCACATGCGTTAGGTTCGGCCCAACCCACAAATCAGCACCCATCCGGCACAGACAACGAAGAAGTGCGATCCTGGGTAGGACTTTGAGCCTGCGTGCTAGTTCCCCTGGGAATCATCATTCGGGCGATCCTAGACAGTTGCGCACTGTGCGGCGTAGGTCAAT
The DNA here is from genome assembly GCA_944548615.1 of Micropterix aruncella. NCBI lineage: Eukaryota > Metazoa > Arthropoda > Insecta > Lepidoptera > Micropterigidae > Micropterix > Micropterix aruncella. Next base: position 1,860,257 of record OX155980.1, read on the forward strand.
TGACTGTTCATTTCGACTGATAACCGGAGGAGTCTAGAAACGGCTTTGTTTCCAATAGATCGCTACTGGTTAATAACCTTACGGCAACCGCTCTCGAAACGACCAATCGGCTACCTGATACTGGGTAAACAACCGGGCAAAGAACGCCGTGGTCCGCGATAGATTCGGTAGACACCGAATCACCGCAAGCGACCTCGAACTCGTTACCAGTCGAGGGCCGGAGAAATCTGGCTAACACTAGTAGTAAGGGCGCGAGGCCGCCCGCTGGTTTTACAACCGGTGGCTCGCGGTAAGGTGTTGGCTTCTTACGGACGAGTGGCGTAACTAGGCAGTAGACTGTTTCGTCCCATAGCCTTCTACGCTCACCTCACGAGTGAAAGAACGATCATCATCGTTAAAACTTTCTGAGGTGACGGGTTCGCCCGTTGCAGTCGACACCCCCAAGTGCTAACCAATTCGGCACCTTAGCGTGCATCGCCACACACGGTCTATGTGAGTGACCCTTGGTCATTAAGCTTTTAACTAACGGCCAACACACACTGAATCATTTTAAATAGCTTAAAAATGGCTTCGTCATCGATGAAAGGTGAGCAATTTATCAAATTAGGAGAACAATAAAATAATTGTGTGCTCGGGTCATTAGGTACAAGTTCAAAGGTCAAGGAAATCCAATGTGGCGGTTGCCGCTTTGATGCACCGCAAGACTAGCACTCGTATATCGCAGACCCTCATATTTATAGTCCTATAATATTTGTGTTTTTTTAATTCTCTGTTGTAATTTTTATAATACATAGAAAACTTTGCATAATTTCTATTTCCTTTTGATTCACCGATGTCATTATTTAAATGTAGAGTTATATAGCAACTACAGTTTTAGAGTCTCCTTTTATATACTTTCATATAAATGTACTCGATTATATATCGGGATAAGTAACTTCCTTATTATTGCAGACCTCTATACAAGCGTGAATAGGACATAGAAGAAGGCTGACAAAATTGAAGTGAGTTAATTTCGTACTATTACGCTCGCTCGAAGCGACGCTCAGGCTAAAAGGGTTTCTGCAAATTCGCCTTCATTTTTTTACGCTATAACTGGCTATCTTTTCCCTCATTTTTTCGCCATTTACATATCTGCCCTCAGTTCCGTCATTCAAGAGCGAGTCTTCCCATTTGCATTTATAAATCCCGTCTTTAGAAGTAAGTCCGTCACGTTTGTGGCACAATTTAGCTCTTTGAACTCCCCCCCACCCGCCCCCTCCTGCTCCACCCCTCTTCTCCAACCCCTTCACCTCCGACGAATCTCAATTCTTTCGTGACATAATTAATTCGCGTGTTTGACATTGCTTTTCTCGAGAAAGCTATCTTTTTACTTCGCTTCTGGCACAAATTAAATACCGTGAACTGGGATTAATTTAATACAGAGGTTTAATACCGAGATAAAAAATGTACGCTTTATAAACGAAGTTGCATTCGCTGCATATCAGACAGATATTCTCGTGCCGTACCAAAAAATAAAAGTATCGACGTTGTCCTATCCCTATTTCAATAATTACATTATATTCCCAAATAACAGCTCTACATTTCAGTATATAAATATCATACAAATATCAGTGGCGTCACTATCAGTCCACAATTCGTCCCCATCGCGGCGGGAGTCCCGCAGGGAAACTGCCTATCGCCAGCGCTATATGGTGTCAACACAAATGACATACCGCTCCGTGCCGGCGCGTAGCTAGCGCTATTCGCTGATGACGCGATGTACATGGCATCTTCAATCAACATAAAGCTTGCGGCCAAGAAACTGCAGCAGCAACTAGTCGTTACGCCAGAATGGCTAAGGAAGTGGAGCATTGTCGTTAAGGTGGCTAATTCCGAAGCGATCATCACCGGCTCACTCAAAGTCTACCCTGAGCCGGTGAAACTCGGTGGCACCCCGGTACCGTGGAAAACCACGGTCAAGTACCTCGGGGTACACATCGGCCGTCGCCTTAACTTTGCGCGCCACGCAAAAGCAACAATCGCCGCTTCGAAATCCGCAATCTACGCGCTGCTGTCCGTTAAGGATGATTCATGCTACACCGGGCCGGGGCCGGGCCGGGCCCCGGCCGAGTCGTTTCCACCGTGCTCCGGCCGGGCCAGTCATTCATGCTACACCGGGCGTGACCGGGCTGTTTCCGAGTTTATTTATCCCACGGCCGTGTTGTGTCCATCTATTTTAGCGATAATAATATTAAATAATAATAAACTTGAGTTGGCAGCTATTGCAATTGCCATTGAAGACGAAGTATTGGAAACACGAACAGAATCTAATGAAAGAAGATGGAGTGTACGTACATCCAGCCTGGAGAAAACGACAATCGGAGGGAGAATTCGCCATGCTCTACAAGGAATTAATAGATGATGAGAGCAAATTTTACGGTTATTTTAGGATGTCTAAAGATGTTTTAGTATATTTCTTGGAAAATAAAACGTGATTTAACCAAACAAAATTCAAGATTTATGAAGCCTATCTCTCCCATTGAACGATTAGCAGACCGGAGCCGGGAAAACAATATCCACCGCCATTTCGACGCCGTGCTCCGGTCGTGGCACGGCCGGTCACGGCCGGAGCACGGCCAAGCATGAATTGCTTCATACAAAAGTATACTATAGATATCTGACCATGTCCCGGCCGGGCCCGGCCCGGCCCCGGCCGGTGTAGCATGAATCATCCTCAATTCATGCTACACCGTGTCAGGGCAGGTCCAGACCGGAGCCGGGAAAACAATATCCACCGCCATTTCCGACGCCGTGCTCCGGTCGTGGCACGGCCGGGCACGGCCGGAGCACGGCCAAGCATGAATTGCTTCATACAAAAGTATACTATAGATATCTGACCGTGTCCCGGCCGGGGCCCGGCCCGGCCCCGGCCCGGTGTAGCATGAATCATCCTTTATCCGTTCGGCCGCAATCCCGGCGAAGACACGACTGCTGATGCTGAAGATGTACGTGAGGACGAAACTCACGTACGCGGCACCGGCCTGGTACCACCTCGTCTCGGCATTGCAGCGGACAAACATCCAGCGAGTGCTGAACGTGGGGCTAAAAAAAGTGTCGGAAGCCCTTTGGTACGTCCGAAACGCGACTCTGGAACGCGATTTTAGCAAAACAGAGTCCGTGGAGGAACACGTAAAGCGCCTCGCGCTCGCTATCTGCCGTAGGGCCGACACCTCGCCATACGAGCAGATCCGTCAGCTCGTTTCGCTGCACACCAGGCCGCCAGATGTTCGGAAGCCATACCTGCGCAGTCTACTTGATTAGCGGACCACCAGCGCCGGTATCGCAGCAAAGCAGTCTAGCCACAGAAGATGCCATGTACCAACTCATGTCTCAATCCTTCACGATAAGGTGCCTAAGCGCCTAACATTGAATCGTGCCGCAGGGCACAAAGGCCTGCGACGCTATAACCCAAAAGCCGGGCCAATGGGCCCGGCTCATGAGAAACCCCACAAAAAGGCACAAAATGCCTAGTGGAAGAGGTCACGGGCCCCTATCAGGGCTCGTCGACCGATATTCAAATCGGGTGGCGTCACTTTATTACGATCACTCAAAGTTGCACTTTTCCTGCGAGTGCTATTAAGTGATAAGCGCGCAGTAATTAGGTTTTATTAGTGTTGTCATTCCCAAATTTTATAGTTTTGAAAGTCCGTTGTATAATGAATATCCAAAAACCAGTTTATTATGTTTATTAAATTTATTGTAACAGCTGTATGTTTCCTTGAAAATAATAAAATAATAAAAATAAAATGGGTTTAATTATGCTAGGGATAACATGTTAAAAGTGGCCGACCGACGTTTGGCGATGTTACAACCCCCGTTGTCCAATCTACGCTGGACAATGGCAGTTGCAATATCGCCAAATCATCAGCGGCTATAAACTTCACGCGGTAAAATCATTTTTATCTTATTTCTATTGGTTTCATGAACTTCTTTCAGAGCCGGAGACATAAGTGAAAAGAGATTTCTCGAAAACCATTTATAAACCCTTAATTTAGCGGGCGCAAAAATTGAGCTTTTTCCAATAAGTATATCAAACATATAAACTATTTGTCTTTGTGTGGTACGTTTATTATTTTTTGTAATCACCGAAGATGTCAATATAGACTTATGTTGTAAAAGAGCTATGAAAGTTAAAAACTGTCAATATTAGAATTATTGTGTAAGATATAGTCAAAGCGATATACGGTATCTTCAACAAAATATGTAGTAGTAGTAGTAGTAGTAGATAGAGTGGGGGGCTTGATTCCAGCCCTTGATGTCACCTAGATCTGTGAGGTCTTTTGTAACTACCCACTGTGTGGTTAGGTCAGTGGTCAGCTAGTAGCCCGGTACTTCTTACCAGTCCAAGTAAATCACTGACCTTCAAGTTGGGCAGATCGCTGGGTTTGATAAAGGCTCATCCCAGTAAACTGTGTCTTTTGGCGGCGAGCCATGGACAGCGACCAACAATGTGTATGCTGTCTTCAGGTTCCTCGCCACATATTCGGCAATCCTTGCTCTCAGTCAAGCCAAGGTTGAATAGATGAGCTCTAAGGGTCGTGTGTCCGGCGAGGAGACCGATAGTGGTTCTAAGGTTCTTCTTGGTCATGTCAAGTAGAGCCTTGGTTTTCTTCCAATTTTATATGTAAGCTAGTAAAAAATTATATTTACAATTGTCAGTATTGGTTTATATTGATTGATATTTGACATTATTTATTTGATTTTAATATAATTATTAGGAAAAGTTTTGTGAAGGAAATGCTCCACATGTAAAAAAGTTTTTTGATGTGCCATTTTGAAAAAAACAGTCCTCAATTCGACACGGCTACCATTACCATCGGCTAACCGATTCCCGGTGAACAGCCGGGCAAAGGATGCCGTGCTCCGCGATAGATTCGGTTTACACCGTTTTACCGCTTCGTAAAGGAGAGGACCGCGCAGGCGACCTCGTAACCAGTCGAGAGACCGGAGTAATCTGGTCGCAACTGGCGTGTGTGTAAGCCCGGTGGGAAACATACCTGGTTATCTCGTGGATAAGACGTTGGCCTCTTACGGGCATGTGGCGGAGCTTGACGGTGTGCTGTTTTGTCCTAAGTCTTCTGAGCTCACTTCAAGGGAGATACATATTTCGTTAAAACTTCCTGAGGTGACGGGTTCGCCCGTTGTAGTTGACAGCTCTAGTTGCCCCTGTGTATGTCGGAGCTAATGGGCCCAGTGCAATTGGGCCACATAAACAAGTGTGTTTTAGGGTCTGCCCAATTCGAGGATCAGACACCCATCCGGTTGCCTCCAAATAGAAGTACGAGCTCGGGTACAACTCTCTCTTTGGGCGCTTCTTAATGGTTTGCGCACCGTGCGGCGTCATACAATCGATTGTGATCTACGACTAATAACCGGGTGTCTGGAAATATCTTTGTACCCTTTGCCTCCACGCATGAAGTGCGAGCCTGGGTAGGACTCTGGCCTTGGTCAGTTTCCCCTGGGAATCAAATTTCTGGCGCTCCTGGACGGTCTGCGCACCGTGCGGCGTAAACCAATCGACTGTGCACTCTGACTAACAGTCGGGGGAGTCTGGAAGCTGTACTGTTTCCTATAGAGCTAACGGGCCCATGATAAGGTGGCCACGATGACCCATGTGTTCAGGGTCGGTCACACTCACGGGTCAACACCCATCCAACAGCCTCCACGCACGGGGTGCGAACCTGGGTAGGACACTGGGTCAACCAGTCTCCCCTGGGAATCAAACCTCTGGCGCTCCTGGACGGTCTGCGCACCGAGCGGCGCAAGTCAATCGATTGTGCTCTCCGACTAACAGTCGGGGAGTCTGGGAACTGTATTGTTTCCTATAGAGCGGGGGTGGTTGCGTACCTTACGGCGACTGCTCTTGAAATGACCATTGGCCATCCGATCCCGGTTCAGAGCCGGGCAAAGGACGCCTTGGTCCGCGATAGATTCGGTGTACTCCGTTTCACCGCTTCGTAAGGGAGAGGACCGCGCAAGCGACCTTGAAGTCGGAACCAATCGAGAGACCGGAGAAATCTGGTCACAATTGGAAGTGAGGGCGCGAGTATCTCGAGTCCGCCGGGTTTATTCCTGGCTAACTCGCTGTAAGGCGTTGGACTCTCACGGGTTGTGGCGTAGCTAGACGTTGGATTGTATTGTCCAAAGTCTTCTACGCTCACTGCAGGTCGATAGAACGACTAATCGTTAAAACGTCCTGTGGTGACGGGCTCGCCCGTTGTAGTCGACACCGAAAGATGTTTCCTATAGAGCGGGGGTGGTTGCGGACCTTACGGCGACTGCTCTTGAAACGACCATCGGCCATCCGATCCTGGGTGAACAGCCAGACAAAGGACGCTGTGGTCCGCGATAGATTCGGTATACACCATTTCACCGCTTCGTAAGGGAGAGGACCGCGCAAGCGACCTCGAACTCGGAACCAATCGAGAGACCGGAGTAATCTGGTCATAATTGGAAGTAAGGGCGCGAGTGTCGGCCCGCCAGGTAACATCCCTGGCTATCTCGCGGTTAAGGCGTTGGCCTCCTACGGGTTTGTGACGTAGCTAGATGGTGGACTGTTTTTGTCCCAAGTCTTCTACGTTCACTCCAGGGAGATAGAACGACTAATCGTTAAAACTTCCTGAGGTGACGGGCACGCCCGTTGTAGTCGACAACCCAAGTTGTACCCTATAGAGCAGGGATGGCTGTTAAACTTATGTCAGCCGCTCTTGAAGTGACCAATGGGCCACCCGATTACCCATCAATAGTGGAGCAAAGGACACAGGGATCCGCGATAAATTCGGGAGATACCGAATTACCGTTAACATATGGTAGAAAACCGCGCAAGCGACCTCATACTGTAAACAGTCGGAAGGCCGGAGAAATCCGGCCATAACTGGTAGTGAAGGCGCGTGGAAGCCTGCCGGATTTTACCTGGCGCTAAGCGGTTGTGTTGGATTTTCTAGGGCCAGTTTGCGGAGCTAGATAGGCGTTAGCCTCTGACGGGCAGGTGGCGAAGCTAGACTGTGTATTGGTTTTTGTCTCAAGTCTTCTGCGCTCACCTCACGGGAGACAGAACGATAAATTTCGTTTAAACTTCCTGAGGAGACGGGTTCGCCCATCGTAGATGACAGCTCTAGTTGCAGAGCTAGTTAGTAGATTGTCTCCGTCTGCAAGTCTTCTACGCTCATTCTACGTTATACCAGCCTGGGGTGACAGGTTCGCCCGTCATAGTCGACACCTCTACAATACCCCTTATGTGTGTGCATGGTCAATAGGGAATTTAAGTAACATGTATCTTATATTAAAAAATATCGTATATAATATCAGATCGTAAGTTTATCTATGATAGCTTCTATCTATGGTACATACAGACAGTCAGATGGACAAATAGACAGATGGAAAGACAAATGACGAAGTCTCACAAAGAAGAACTCAGTTTGTAGTTAGGGTTTGCTACTGAACTCTAAAAATGCTTAATTTTGTTATGTAAATGTAATGTAAATGCAATGTAAATGTAAATACAATGTAAACATAAATACAATGTAGCAAATTTGGATACAATGCAAAACACTGCTACTCGTGTACAAATATTCTTCAGATTATCGCAAATACTTAATATTTTCAATCGCACATTTTCAGCAATGCAGAACAGCGAGGTCGCAAGCAAAAATGAAATATGTTTTATATTTACCAAGACATGCAATGTGTTCGGACGACATTGTGTGTGGAGGGGGGCGGCAGCATCGACGTCGGCATTTATGACGGTCCATCGTCGGCTTGGACTCCAGTTCATCACTTAGATCTGCGGTTTTGGAAGTCGACGGCACTGGCTCAGGAACCTCCTCATTCATAGCTTTACGGGCGCTCTCATTTGGTTCGTCTTGTTCGTCTTTAGGTTTTTCATGAACTGCTTGCTCAGGTTTTTCTTCCACAATCTCCACCTCATCCTGAGCTGCGGCTGGTTCTTTTACAACCGTTTCTTCTTCTGTTGGTTCTTTAACATTATCAGGAGTATCAGCTATCTCTTCAGTTGTTACTTCGGGTTGCTGTTTTTTGTCGTGGCGTGGTATAGCTGTGACTATACTTGAACACGTATGAGGATCTTCGTCATCATTATCGCCACCCTCTTCATCTTCACCGTCGCTGTTCATAGCGATTGCCTGTTGAAAAAAGAGAAAACAAGTTATTATTTATATCGCTTGACAATTAAAGATTACGTATAACTAATCGGTTCGTTTTATAAATGTTAAGTATCTCATTTCTTTTCCAGAATATATATTGTTTGCATATTCCAAAGTGCGATGTTGCGCTGATTTAGAGTAAAAAATATAACAATTTAACAATCGTGTTAAGAATTACTTAGTTAGAAAATCATTTGGGTCAACCTAATATTTCTCGGCAAGTAGACAAGCCGCATTCCACTCGTTTCTCCCCTTCCCTCCGCTCCCCTTCCTACACCTGCTTCCTCCTTGCCAGCCCCATCCGTCCCGATAGTAAAAGATTTAAATCGCGAACGTATTTCTACGAATTTGATAGTCTTTTGATAGTATTTTCGTAGTATTATCGTAGTATTTTCATAGTATATTTGTAGTGTTTACCGTGGTATTCAAATTGTTTTTTTCTTAATATGTTGTGGTATTTTCTTATATATGGCAGAATTTAAAAAAATATTTGTTTCCCCTGTAGGTATATGAGATATTTGAAGCAACATTTATCAACATAATCTGGTTTCGGCCTCATCAAGGCATCTGTATACCGAATTTCAAATTTTTAAGTGTAATATTTCAGGATTGAAGTATGACTAGCGCTCCCCCTGATAGACCGATATCAAACAAAATCTTGCTATGACCAAATGATGCCTGCATGCCAAATTTCAGCTTAATCGGATTAAGCGTTTTGGCACTACCGTAGAGGAATACACAGTCACAGATATACAGAAGTGCATACACAAT
>OX155980.1:1869428-1959183 GCA_944548615.1 Micropterix aruncella
GACTTCGAACCTGTGACCAATCGGGAGGACGGAGGTATCTTGAAGGATAATTCCAGATGGAAATATCTTTCCAAAAGTAAGGGGGCGAGGCAGCCAGCTGGGTACCTTTCGCGGTCCCTTGCCGTAAGGCGTTGGCTTCTAATGGGCTTGTTGGCGGAGTTAGACAGCAGACTTTTTGCCTCTAAGTCTTCAAAATTCATCCCACTGCTAAAAGAATGACCACATATCGTTATACAAGCTTGGAGTAATGGGTTCGTCCGTTTTAGTCGACCCCGCCCTAATAGATCTACTTACCAAACATTTGGTCTTGACCATACTGTACAGTATAACGTTGAAACACCCATAAATCCGAATTAAAGAAGAAGAAAACATGAGTTTTCTACCTACCAGGACGGATCCCTGAGTGGATATTCCAGTTAACAAAATGGGGGCGTAACACAAAGTTACTACGGTTCTTCTCTCTACTGAAACATCGACTTTCGTGAAACGTATAATTCGTCGCCGAAGAGATGGCCTTACGGACACCTCACCCGCCCCCCTCAAAAAGCTCCCCCTTTTTCGCCCCCGCTTTCTTGTCGCCTTTTCGAGAAAAAGTCAGAATAAAGAAGCACTGGAGCGCGACGCCGACGACTGTAAGTTTCAAATTTAATAAGATACCTAGGGCTCGGCCGAGCGACTGAACTCATTTGAATCGGACACGACTAATTCTCAGATTCGTGCGTGTTTTTTTTTCAAACATATTTGACGAGAAAGAGAACACACTAATATCACTTCGCCATAAGAATAAGAGGGATAGAATGCATATAAATTATATACCCGATTACGGGTGCTTGAGTGCATAATATACACTCATAGAAGAATGGGCGTTTTAGTTTGAAAGGTGTACAACAACTAGAGACTTTTCATTGTGCTTTCGCAAAAAAAAAAAAAAAAGTTCAATTCATTATTTCATGTCGTATATATTATATACATCCGAAGATTTGTACAATAAACTAGTTATTCAATCTATTTAATAATTTTTTTTATTTATTAATTATTATTTCACACACATTTAAAATACTAAGTTATCAAGTTTAAAATCTACCTTGCTTGATTGATGCCCGTACTAAAGTAGACTTTTATGTATTGGTTTTTTTTTAGTTAGTAAATGTAACATAATGTAGCATTGCTTTATGTGGTAGCTCTAAATTTCCAAAAAATACTATATATATATATATATATATATATATATATATATATATATATATATATATATATATATATATATATATATATGTATATATATATATATATATATATATATATATATATATATATATATATATATATATATATATATATATATATATATATATATATATATATATATATATATATATATATATATATATATATATATATATATATATATATATATATATATATATATATATATATATATATATATATATATATATATATATATATATATATATATATATATATATATATATATATATATATATATATATATAAATATATATATATATATATATATATATATATATATATATATATATATATATATATATATATATATATATATATATATATATATATATATATATATATATATATATATATATATATATATATATATATATATATATATATATATATATATATATATATATATATATATATATATATATATATATATATATATATATATATATATATATATATATATATATATATATATATATATATATATATATATATATATATACCTAACATATTTTAATAATATAATATACATAACAAAAAATAAATAATCAAATATACTCATACACATATATACATGTAGGGACTTCAGTACCTACGAGATACAGTCAACAAAAGCATGACTAACCAATGAATTCTGTAGAAATTCATAAATGCAAATACAATAAATTTTGCACGTGCACTGCTATTAAATTCCATCGAATTTCGGTAATGAATGCAGTCACAGGCGGTGAGTCATGCCAATTTCTCCAAATCAATCGGATTGACACACTTATTTCATCACTCCTTTCAGGATTGCGTCAAGTATCAGGGTATATAAACCAGTACATTTTACCAATCAATTATAATTCCTCGAGTGATCATCTCCAAGTGAGTGCTTCTGTAGCTACGACTTCTGTAGCTTCGTGAGCCGGGCAATGCATTAGCCAGTGCTACCACCTCATCCTTCCCTCCTTATCGAGTTGAGTAAGCTGAGGTCTGTCACTCCTGCAGGCCCGAGCAAGTATCGAGGAGACACAGAATCTCTGATACAAAAGGTAACCTTTCATTCCTCGCCGCGCGCCGCGATAAATATTCGGGAACGTTATACTGTCAATATAGTACGATACGACATAACACTAGAATCAACGTAAATAAATTGTTAAATCGAAATACCAATAATAAATAAAACCTTCTGATAACATAAATTGCATCTTATTACGGAGTAAAAGGACTTCTTGACACCCGGCTCTCACAACCAATATCTTGGAGTCAGTGACAGTCGGCCTTCCGTCACATACATATACATCTACATATATACATATACATGTATACATATATACATATATACATATACATCTATACGTATACATATGCCTTACATCTATACATATACATAAACATGAATAAAAATATTAATTGTATGTACTTAGGTATTCTTAGACAGTACTATAATTAACCAATTTCTCCGTTTCGTTCCTTACTATCCCAATCAACCAATCCGTCATATTCTTTTTCCTCGTATGGTATCTAAGTTTATTTTAAATTCAGAATGTATTCTATTGTGTAGTCGGACAGCTAGAAATAGGGTTTATTATGTAGAACTACATATTATATCTCTAAAGCTGAAGTCGTTATTAAAGCAAAGAATTCGTTCAACTATAATCTAATCTTAAAGCAAAAATCTCTTGAAGTACAATATAACAGCCATAATGTAAAAACAAAATCACATGAAACAGAAAACACTCAAAACAATCTAACATAAAACGAAAGTATGACAACGGCCTTGGCACAAAATCTTACTTGCCACCCATACACTGAGTACATATCTCTGTTTTGATTATTTGTTGTGTCTCTTTCATCTATTAACTTGTTTAGAAAACCCAAACGTAAAGCAAAAGTATGCCTACGCAAAATATTACAAAGTATATATCAAAGTAGTCATTGATGTGTTCTAGAATTTCCCCTTCAAGATAGAGTGTTAAATAACCGTCCGAATTTTAATTGTTTCCTCGAAGCCAACCCTTGTTATCTTTAGCAGACGTTTCCCGTCTGAATTTCACCGCACATTAAAAATCAAGCCCCCTGGAGGTTATACATTATGATCAATTTTCCGAAAACGGCTTACGCTCTGTATGTTGCAAATTTCCATGAAAAGGAAATGCCTACACACGGCCTAATTACCTATTTATACGAAGACTTACCCGCTCAGGCTTGTCAAAGGGACTCGAATAGCTATTAAAATTGAAATACCTCAAACAAAAATACAAAGCAACCTGTTAGGACACGTAATAATTTGTTATCGCTCGGCGATAAATATACGAGAGTGAATTTGCGAACACATTTGAAGGCATGAGTGTAAATATTTATATGTTTCTCCCTCTTTTCTGTTAAAATCCTAGGTCGCCAATCATTCTGGAAGTCGGGTGCCAATGTATTGGAATGCACAGTCGAGGCATTGACGCGAATAGGTCACAAATCTAATGTGTCACGAATAATTTTATTGATAAAATAAGTTGATAGTAAAAACAAGCTTTTATAAAAATGCTCTTTCCCGAGCCAACCCTGGGTGCAGCAGCCATGTCATAGTGCAACATAGAACGGGATATCCTATTTGAATGCTATACAGAATTTCGTGATTGTGCTATCGCCCGTTGAGGAGTACCCTCATTGAAAGCCAACCCTGGGGGCAGAACTTAGAACGGGCCATCGTAATTGAATGCGTATACAATATAAAATTTCTGTGCTGGTGACCTTTGAGGAGTCCCCTAGTCCGGACTCCTCGTATAATAATTTCCTAACCATTTTGATCTTGAATTATAAAACCAGCAGATTAGAGTACATATTTTTATTAAATTTCCTTTTAAGTTGCTATGTACTATATAAAATTGGTGTCTTCCTTGAAATAGGCACTGCTTAGTTAGGAGTGACGCAGAATCATTATTTTATTGGATAAATAAAAATGGTCAATTTCGAGTATTTTGGTATTTACTGAGACCTTCCTGATATTATTTTATGACAACAATGCTATAATTCGCAACTACACTATAAGTCTGTATTGGAATATATTCAAAATAGTTTATAACTAACATATATTTAAGTTAGAGTATAAAACTAATGAGGAAAGATTAGATGTATTGATATCCGCGAGGCGTGCTCTAGACTGAAACGGAACTTGTCAGCCAATTACAATGATACTGAAACCATCCCTGTTGGACTCTTAATTTCTGAGTTATTCGATGGTTTTATATCGCCATGAAAATATCACATCAGTACTTTAATATCTGCTGTGAACTTCCAGACGTATTCACGTCAACATTTTCAGTTTTCCGTGATTTTTTATTGTATCCTGGATATCGAATGTACGCTTCTAGCGATCAAATCAAATCAAATCAAATCAAAATGTTCTTTATTCATATAGACACAATTAAATATTATTTTTAATTTATGTTCTTATGATGCGTCCAAGCTTTGCTCCCAAGCCGTTTTGTCATTTACATAATGAGATATTGTATAGTATGCTTTTTTATACAATTTTGCTTTGATGGTAGCTTTAAACTTATTTACAGATAGTTCTCTAATAGTATGAGGAAGTTTGTTATAGAAGCGTATACATTGTCCCAAAAAAGAATTGCTTATTTTGTGGAGACGAGTAGCACGTACAACAAGGTTATGATTATGTCTAGTATTAACATTATGAGTGTCACTTTTTTTTTAAACTTGACAATATTCTTGTGGTCATACAACAGATTTTCGTATATATATTGTGATACAACAGTAAGAATATTTATCTATTTGAATTTTTCTCTAAGTGAAACTCGAGGACCAAGTATATATATAGCTCTTACAGCACGTTTCTGTAGTATAAAGATGTTATTGATGTCCGCACAGCTTCCCCATAGAAGAATCCCATAGGACATAATGCTATGAAAGTAACTAAAGTATACTATTCTTGCTGTATCTACATCAGTCAGCCGCCTTATTGTTTTAACTGCGTATGCCGCAGAGCTAAGTTTTCCTGACATTTTCTCAATGTGTGGGCCCCATTGTAATTTGGAGTCAATTGTTATCCCTAGAAACACAGTTGAAGCAACAGGCTCCAGTCTAGTTCCATTTATTTCTACATTGGTTTGTACCTGCTTAACATTAGGTGTAGAAAATGTAATCACTTTGGTTTTTATTCATTTGCGCTGTGAATTATGCATGCGGCTGTAACCCGCAGTCGTATGCATTAGGGATAAGACGTTCGAATCTAGAATAATACCTCGGGCGGAACTGGGCGATTTGCGTTTGGGAGTTAATGGGCCCTTGCTGAGTTGGCCACGAAGACCCATTCTGTTCAGGGTTGGTCACACTCACGGGTCAACACCTATCCGACGGCCTCCACGCATGACGTGCGAGCCTGGGTAGGACTCGGGCCTTATGGTCAGTTTCCCCTAGGAATCAATCTTCTGGCGCTCCTGGACGGTCTGCGCACCGTGCGGCGTAAGCCAATCGACTGTGCACTCGGACTAACAGTCGGGGGAGTCTGGAAGCAGTACTGTTTCCTATAGAGCGGGGATGGTTGCGGACCTTACGGCGACTGCTCTTGAAATGACCATTGATCCTGGGTGAACAGCCGGGCAAAGGATGCTGTGGTCCGCGATAGATTCGGTAAACACCGTTTCACCGCTTCGTAAGGGAGAGGACCGCGCAAGCGACCTCGAACTCGTAACCAATCGAGAGACCGTAGTAATCTGGTCACAATTGGAAGTAAGGGCGTATGTAGGCCCGCCGGGTAACACTCCTGGCTATCTCGCGGTTAAGGCGTTGGCCTCTTACGGGCTTGTGGCGTAGCTAGACGGTGGACTGTATTGTCCTCAAGTCTTCTGCGCTCACTCCAGGGAGATAGAACGACTAATCGTTAAAACTTCCTGAGGTGACGAGCTCGCCCGCTGTAGTCGACAACCCAAGTAGGGCGATTTGCGTACCAGGCTGTGTCAGCCACCAGCGGAAAACCTGAGGAGTCTGGAGTCGTAGCATTTCTAAGAAGTAGGGGTAGCTGTTGACCTGGCGTTAATTATTCTTAGAAACGGTCCGTTGACCACCCGAACCCGAGTAATCTGGACGTGAAAAGGGCGCCACGGATCCGCAACTATATCGATATGAATTACCGATAACGTCAAATAGAAGTTGCGCGAGGGACCTCGAATCTGTGACCAGATTCGAATCTGTGATCTGGTAGCAAATGCGCGAGTTCAGCCTGCTGGGTAGCCCTTCCCAAATCCCATTACCCATACTTAAAAATGTGAAAATCCTATCTCCAACAAGACTAAAGTCGCGCAACCCCATCTTGTATACTGAAACTTTAGAAGACTAGTGGAAGTCGGGTGGTATAGCAAATTAGTACTTAGTAAACGACTCCACGGAGCAGGTACCAGACTTCGATCGCTCTAGGAAGAGCTGGTGTACTTTAAACCACCTGATGACAAGACACGCCAGAGGCGGTGATATGCTCTATAAATAGGGTATATCCTTATCTCCGGAGATATCCTATCGGCTGAAGTTAAATGAGGTAAAAGGTGGACCATGGCATATTGTGGAACTAACCCGATCACAAATAATACTATCCCAGAAGCAAACCAGAGCATATTGAATTTAATCATTAAAGTAGAAGTGTAATTTGTATTCAATTTAATAAATATAGAAAAATATTTTTGACTGTATGTGTTATTAATAGGACTGGTTTACTGACTCAGTTACTAACTTCCAATTCAAGACAAGTTAGTGCGACCCGGTAGGTACTGCCATTGTATACATTATTTTTAAGTTAGTACAGCGCTGTAGTACATGAATTTACCGTTGCATACTCGTATTTTGAAGTCAGTCGGATACTTTCGCCAACCAGGCCAGAGTTACTGACCTTGTCTAAACGAGGAATTCAGTACTTGGTCATTCGCTGGCACTGCGTTGTAGGATGACGTCTCGTCGTATCGAAAATTTTAACTAGAGAAATTGGGATTTCTCTTCTATACCTCTGCTTCTCACATTTCCGTCAACTCTTCTCACAAGTCAACTCAACTCTTGTTTCTAAATGTTGACGTCAACTCTTATTTCTAATTATCTATTACAACCTAACAGCAGATAGAAAAATTGAAACAGTTTTTTTTTATTTATATATTTATTTAAAAATTAATTACTACAAAACATTCATTTTGTTAAGAAAATAACAGAAACCGAATGGCAAAACCTTAACCTATTGCTTATTCGATCCTGTCACCCAACTGGTACTAGCCCGTTCTAGGGTGGACAGAACTCTAATATTACAATAAATTAAGTAATAGTTTTAGTATTTAGTAGTAAAGTCCTCAACAAAAAAATATATACAAATATGACGTAATAAATAAAACGTAATTAAGTTACACCATTGCAATATAAAGTAAAAAAATATATAAAATAAAGTAAAAACCTAAGAGCGGATATATCATGCTCTTTCGGCAGGCAATATACGATTTCTGTGGGTACCACCTCGATACAGGTTATTCCTAGTGAGGTGGTAAGCCACAAACTATCATTTCTGAATCTCTTTCCGAGTTAGGAAGTAAATTGAAAAACTGTTTAATTAATTATGAAATATTAGGCCAAGAGAATGTTTTTATAATTAACTGTATTTTTATGGAATTAAATAAATCAAATAAAATTAAATACAAATTATATAATCGGAATTAAATAGTACGTAACATTTGAATAAATAGAGAATGACAAACAGAATAATCTTAAAACTAAAATAAGAAGGAAAAAAAAGTTGTAATTAGGAAAAGAAAGAAGAAGTCATTAATCTCCTAATATTATAAAGAGGTAAAGTTTGTGAGGTTGTAGGAAGTAATCTCTGGATCTACTGAACCGATTTTGAAAAATTCTTTTACCAATAGAAAGCCACGTTATTTGTGAGTGTAACAGTCTATATATAAATCCGAAAAATGAAAACACTTTTTCGTGGTAGTCGGATTTGCAAAGTAAGTCGGAGAAAAAACGGTCGAACGAAAATGTTTCTAACTTACGCTGCCTTAACGATGAGAGATATATGATTAAGTTCTAGAGAAAAGTTGTAGAGCTTGGTAATGCCTACTAAAAAGTCAGCGACAGCATATGTCTAAATTTAATAGTTAAGTCGCAAAAAATAGTATTTTATATTAAAAAAAATAATTTATATCGTTAGGTCAGGTTTATTGGTCATATTATCAACAATTATGAATTCATATTAAAATAAGTAAATTTATCGTTTAAAGTGTTTAAAACAAAAGACTTTTCCCTTTTACTGCATATAATTTCCCTTTTACTGCATACGTGGTTAAAGAGATAAGACACTCACAAATAAGACACTCACAAGAAGCCACTCACAAATAACGGTAATATAGTCACATTGGCATGCAAATACACACACACATATGCAGTAAAAAAAAATACCCTTCTTTTGGCACTCAGGAAATAAATCATAGCACTCAGTACTAACCGAACCACACTCATAATTTCATCACAATTAAAAAATTTTACCGCTCAACGAAGTGGGCACGGGTCAGCTAGTTTTTAATATATGTTGAGTAATTTAAAATTTAATATAAAGATAAATAGTCAAAAAAGTATAATTTATTGTCAGAACGATATGTATATAACAACAAAGTTAAATCATTTTTGGTAGATAATTCACTGTTATCAAATTCTTCCGTTTTCAAGAACTCATTTTCCCCACAGACTATAATAAAGTACGTACACTCTATACCGCAAAAAAATAACCACGACTGACTGACTGTATAATATATACAATGTGAGTCAGTTCTCGACACCAACTGACGCCTGTAACTAGCTAAATGTAAATTTGATTATAAAGTTCCTTCTGTAAAATTTTATGAGATAAGGGTAATATCCCATAATTTTATTAAGTGCACACGAAGTGTAACGTAATTTATATAGCCCTAATTCGAAATTTTCCCATATCAATAGTGAAAATAGCTTGAAACATCGGTTCTCGTCGGATCACTGAAGTTAAGACCGCCCTAGCGATAGCTTTCTCCTTTACTGACCCACGCGCCCAACGCCTATCTGAGATATTGGAATCGACGTCATTTACGTGGCAAACCGAATAGTGGTATGGGCTAAGTGCATATCCAAGCTTTACGCCACTATATAAAATATACAAGAATTGATGAGTCAGATTCGCATATGTTGGTTATAAGTATTATACCTCAACATTTTCCTTAACTAATTCCAAAATTACATTACATTACATTTTCGTCGTGTCCAATTGACCGCTGAAGACCGCTCTTGGACGTGTCAAAATAATTGGGTTATGTAGTAAGATTCGCTACTACTCTTTACTGAACATACATAGGTAGTCAAGAATTAACTACTAGATTGTGAAACTATAAATATAAATTATCGAAATAGAAGCTTAATAATAGAGTTAACAAGTGATGCTGTTATTTTTTTACTATTTGTCGATGAACAGCAACTTATTGAGTTGCTACATTTTACGTTCGCTTTAGCTTCAAATTTGATTCGAGTCAAAGAGCGGGTGATTTCGCCGACTGAGAGAAACATCAAAAGGGCACCAAAAACATCAAAAGACATTATATACGTTATTTCGGAGACACGCTTACTTTTGTATCAGTATATCTATTGAGTATCTACGGAAAGCTCTAAACACGCTCTATATCGAAATTTTTGATATTGTTATTATCAGAACCAATATTATTTTTGGTTTTGGTTTATGTTACTTGACGAAAATTCTGGCACATATTTATTTATTTATATATTACAGGAAATTCCCAAAAAAAGTAGCCTAAAATAAACTGTAAATACATAGAATACAATACCAAAAGTCGTGTGTTTATAAACAGCGGATCTATATTAAAATTGAATTTAAAATTCAATCATTAGAGTGAGATGAATAAAATTTACCTTAAACTAAATGAAAGATAGAAAGAAAAGAATGAAAAAAGTCATGAGAAAAATATTAAATTATGATGAAACTTATTGTAAGTAGTAATATAAAATTTAATATAATAATACCTATATATATTTAATATAATAATACCTATATATATATATATATATATATATATATAATATATATATGACTGAAAATATAATTACTGTATTAATTCTTAATATCGAAATATTCTCAGTCATATAATTTCTTCTAAAATAAGTTACTAACATCCATTTCTGTTACAGAAACCATCCTCCTATACTTATTACATCCAAGGGCATACAATAATTCGGCTGCAATAACTAAGAACATCATAAGTTATCAATTGCGGAAACAGGTGCTGCTGCCCTAAGTATTTAAAGAGGACATTAACTATCGTTAAAATGTTTCTGGTCCACCAGGACCCCAGATAAGTAACTTTTCATGAATCTAATTTTATATATTATTGAAAATAATTTAAATATATATATATATATATATATATATATATATATATATATATATATATATATATATATATATATATATATATATATATATATATATATATATATATATATATATATATATATATATATATATATATATATATATATATATATATATATATATATATATATATATATATATATATATATATATATATATATATATATATATATATATATATATATATATATATATATATATATATATATATATATATATATATATATATATATATATATATATATATATATATATATATATATATATATATATATATATATATATATATATATATATATATATATATATATATATATATATATATATATATATATATATATATATATATATATATATATATATATATATATATATATATATATATATATATATATATATATATATATATATATATATATATATATATATATATATATATATATATATATATATATATATATATATATATATATATATATATATATATATATATATATATATATATATATATATATATATATATATATATATATATATATATATATATATATATATATATATATATATATATATATATATATATATATATATATATATATATATATATATATATATATATATATATATATATATATAATTTTTAAATGAAAACTTTTAAAACATTTTTATTTAATTGTAAGGTTAGTGAAGGTTGTACCTTTGCCGGACGTTTCGGAGCCCGTGGCTCCTTCTTCAGCGGCAAGAAGAATACTGCAGTGGAAGCTGTCACCTGCAACTACCCGCATTCCTCTGTGGTGCTGGGAGAGGGGTGTAGTGGGCGGGAAAATGCATTTTTAAATAAAATATTGGATTTGGAATTTGGTAATGTGGAAATAAATAATGATATGTATAGTGTATGAGAATATGTAGAGTGTATAAGAATATATAGGTGGAAGAATTAATATATAGTGTAATTTGTATCTACACTGTGTGTGTGTGTGTGTGTGTGTGTGTGTGTGTGTGTGTGTGTGTGTGTGAGAGGGTGAGTGAGGGTGTGTTTATTTGTGTGAGTGTGTATGTTTGTGAGGGTGTGTTGGTGAGAGTATAAACACAGATAGATATATATGTATATATTAAAAGGGTGTATACTATAGGATGGAATGTGTCTGTATCATTAATGTTGAATATTCAGGCCTTTGCCATGGCAAGCTCCAAGTACCCAAATATGTCCCAGTTCCCATGTTTTGAGCTTAATTTCAGGCGTGTTCTCTGGGAAGGCCTTTACCACCTTAACCGTAAAACAGTCGTTAAAGAGTTTTCCATGCGACCGAGCGTGGAGTGGAATCGGAAGATTAGACAGATCGTTTCTCACTGAGGATCTGTGATTATTCATCCTCAATCTGAGAGCGTTGGTGGTTTCCCCAACGTAAAACGCCTCACAAAACTTACATTGAAGATAGTAAATGCAATTTTGCGAATTGCAATCTGCATGCGATTTGATCGAATAATTTTCGGAGGTGTTGGGGCTCGTGAACTCTTCTGCCTGGAGGTGGATCGGGCATGTTTTGCAGCGACTGCGATTGCAGGGAAATGATCCTGGTGGTAGCGATGATTGCGTCACGGGAGATGGAGTCCCTGTCTTAGACAAAATGTTGCGTAGGTTAGGTGGTCGACGATATGACACTGAGGGAGGGCCGGAGAAGAGACTTTTCGTCAACGGGCTCGATGAAAGGATCGATTGTGAGTGAGTGAATAATCAAAAAAAGTGCAAGTGAATCCGCATCTTAATGACCCCCGGCTGACGACAACCAGAACACCATGGTATCACAGTAAGTGGTGTCCTGTCTTCTCCTTCTTTTTACCCTCTATTTTCCTGTCCTTTTCCCTTTGTAACTCTAAATTCATACACACAAATAAATAACACTCTAAATTCTCTCACATCACATCACATCACCATACACATTAAATTCCCAGCAGTGATCGTCACACTATAGGCCGATTACTCACGCAAACACACAGCGTACCTCTATATTTATCAAAGTATCTATTGCCATAACAGTTGTCGAAAGGCACTCTTTTGTCTATTTTATATTTTATCATTTTATATTGTCCTATATTATTACTGTTCTAATGGATTTTCAAACCACTACTCGCCTGAGACACTTGAGAAACAGCACCGAGAAAATAGCGCAATTCATGAGCCATAGTGAATTTTTAACCAACTGCTTAAGAGCTGGAATGCCTCCGAACGGATTGGTCACTCGTATTCCCTTAACTGCTATGCCACCTTCGATTCATGGTCCATTCCACGTACTTCAATTCAAACACGCAATTGAAACTACTCAATTACTATTGGAACAATATCGTGGACTAGTGGATCAACACCGTAAACTCTGCGTGACATTCATTAATGAATTAACCCTCACCCCTACGGAGCCCATTATAGCAAATATAAAATTAATCGTATCTAGGGCGGTTAATAAATTAAATATTATGCGTCTCAGACACTCAGAAAAATTTCTAGTTTTAACCCAATCGTACCGAGATGTCGACACAGAATCCTTCAATATATTAAGGCCCATTGTGGATTCGGCCTTAAACTCCATCCCCCTGTACCAGGTTAATCCAATAGCCCCATCTCCTGCTATTTCTATTGCCTGCAGATGGCAACCCTCTTCATCCTCTAGCGCCACTGACAATCCGAGCAACCCTTTTGATGAAAGGATGTCAGTTGTCAATCTGTCATCCAAAGATTTATCAGATGACGAAAAATCTGTGCTATCCAAGGGTCTGTCATTTTGCCCCACCCCCAAAATCAACCACTTTCAATTTGCGGCTGATATGATGGACTTTTGTCGGAATCTCAGGTGGAAGGCGTTTTGGCAAACACATACTCAAGGTCAGATAGAGCCTCTGCATCCCGCATTAACCAAATTCCGAGAGCCGTCGAACCGTGAACCACCTTCTCTACCGTTAAATCACCCAGTAGAAGTGTTTATTAATACCTTTCTCACCAAAGCGTTAGATCCGGCTTTCCTCAAATCGCTGAATCCCCCATCTAATCTCCCGTACAGGGAAAGAGTAGCCCTCGGATCGCTCCGTCGCAATAATGACATAATTATACTTCCGGCCGATAAGGGTTCCTCCATAGTAGTCCAAAATAGAAGTGACTACATAGCCGAAGGGTTGCGACAACTTAATAACCCAGAATGCTACACAAAGTTGCCAAACGACCCCAACGCAGAATATTTACGTGAGATAAAGTTGTTAATCTCCACCAACGGCCCCGCAGAAAATTTAAATAGCAAAGAGATGGAGCTACTAACCCCCAATAATTACAGGACACCAACCCTCTACTTACTGCCCAAAATCCACAAAGAAGGCAACCCGGGCAGACCAATTGTGTCATCTTTTAATTCGCCTACTGAACGCATTTCAGCCTTTCTTGACTCGTTTTTGCAACCATTTGTATCACAGCTCCCTTCGCATGTTCGTGACACATATCATTTCCTTGATATTATCAAAGACATCGACTTGCAATCTCAGCCTAACATACTACTGGCTACTATAGATGTTGTCTCGCTCTACACAAATATTCCTCATTCGGAAGGGCTGAGCAGTATTAAACATTTTCTAAATTTACGTGAAACACCCCACTCGCCGTCCACTAACTTCCTAACGAAGTTGACGGAGTTAATCTTAATGCGTAATGCATTTGAGTTCGATACGGAAATCTTTTTGCAGGTAAAAGGCGTAGCAATGGGATCAAAAATGGCGCCGTCGTATGCAAACTTGTTCATGGGTCGCCTCGAACAAGCCTTTTTAAACACGCAGAACCATCAACCCCTCATTTGGTTGCGTTTCGTCGACGATATATTTGTCATTTGGACCCACGGCCAAGAGACACTGGTATCTTTTCTAGAAGATTTAAACAATTTCTCCACTATGGAATTTACCTTTAAATTTTCTAGCGAAAGAGTCACATTTCTAGATGTGGATCTAGTTCTTGTCGATGGTACTCTAAAAACCTCGGTCCACATAAAGCCGACCAACCACCAACTCTATCTACACTACAATAGTTGCCATCCTCCACATACTAAGCGCTCCATACCGCACTCTCTTTCAATTCGGGGTCATCGCATATGCAACAACAATTTTAGCCTCAGCACATACCTCGATTCTCTCAATTCGGCTCTCAAAAGAAGAGATTATCCTGATGTTTTGCTTGCTAATCAAATTATTCCCGCGCATAGGCGTTTCCACTTGAAATCCAACAACACCTTGCCGAAAAAAGAAATGGTAAACTTGTGTACCACCTACTTTCCCGGAGTTGAAAAGTTAAGGCCAATTTTGAAGGACTTGTTTCCGATCCTTTCATCGAGCCCGTTGACGAAAAGTCTCTTCTCCGGCCCTCCCTCAGTGTCATATCGTCGACCACCTAACCTACGCAACATTTTGTCTAAGACAGGGACTCCATCTCCCGTGACGCAATCATCGCTACCACCAGGATCATTTCCCTGCAATCGCAGTCGCTGCAAAACATGCCCGATCCACCTCCAGGCAGAAGAGTTCACGAGCCCCAACACCTCCGAAAATTATTCGATCAAATCGCATGCAGAT
Organism: Micropterix aruncella; assembly: GCA_944548615.1. Classification (NCBI taxonomy): domain Eukaryota; kingdom Metazoa; phylum Arthropoda; class Insecta; order Lepidoptera; family Micropterigidae; genus Micropterix; species Micropterix aruncella. Next base: position 1,884,727 of record OX155980.1, read on the forward strand.
TGCAATTCGCAAAATTGCATTTACTATCTTCAATGTAAGTTTTGTGAGGCGTTTTACGTTGGGGAAACCACCAACGCTCTCAGATTGAGGATGAATAATCACAGATCCTCAGTGAGAAACGATCTGTCTAATCTTCCGATTCCACTCCACGCTCGGTCGCATGGAAAACTCTTTAACGACTGTTTTACGGTTAAGGTGGTAAAGGCCTTCCCAGAGAACACGCCTGAAATTAAGCTCAAAACATGGGAACTGGGACATATTTGGGTACTTGGAGCTTGCCATGGCAAAGGCCTGAATATTCAACATTAATGATACAGACACATTCCATCCTATAGTATACACCCTTTTAATATATACATATATATCTATCTGTGTTTATACTCTCACCAACACACCCTCACAAACATACACACTCACACAAATAAACACACCCTCACTCACCCTCTCACACACACACACACACACACACACACACACACACACACACACAGTGTAGATACAAATTACACTATATATTAATTCTTCCACCTATATATTCTTATACACTCTACATATTCTCATACACTATACATATCATTATTTATTTCCACATTACCAAATTCTAAATCCAATATTTTATTTAAAAATGCATTTTCCCGCCCACTACACCCCTCTCCCAGCACCACAGAGGAATGCGGGTAGTTGCAGGTGACAGCTTCCACTGCAGTATTCTTCTTGCCGCTGAAGAAGGAGCCACGGGCTCCGAAACGTCCGGCAAAGGTACAACCTTCACTAACCTTACAATTAAATATATTATATATATATATATATATATATATATATATATATATATATATATATATATATATATATATATATATATATATATATATATATATATATATATATATATATATATATATTCAATAATATATAAAATTAGTCGTATTCATCTCGATGACATTTCTGATAGAACATTTCTAAAAATTTAAATTTAAAAAAACTGGACATGAAGAAATGGGTTAATAATATTTTGCAAGATCGTGTTAAATACACTATAACCGACCGTGAAAAACATTATTAATAAATGATTTTTAAATGAAAATTATTAATAAGCTTTTAATAAATATGCCCGAAAAAATATAATTACTGTATTAATTCTTAATAATTACTGTATAAAACTTGGATAGAAGATATTTTATATAAAGAAAATCGATATTTATTAAATAAATAAACATTAACCACAAACTTAATAGTCGCCGCCAGAAGCTCCTTTGATATTAACATATTCATTTCCGCATATGACCCCTTGATCGCCATGGTTAGGCGATCGATCACATGATGTATTATGTAAGTAAACCATCAGGGTGTAATTTCCGTTAGATGATTGTTGCCATATACTTACTAAGCGACTGGAAATGTAGAAGGAAATATAGGCGGATTGGAATGAGTTGGCGATGGCTATTTCACGGAGATTAAAATATAGATTAAAAATAGGTGCCATTCGAGTGCCCATAGCAGTCCCTTTAATTTGAAGATAAAATTCATCTTCAAAGGAAAAAGCATTACAAGTTAAGACAAACTCGGCTAATTTGCAAAGAAAATCTGTAGAAGGTATTTGAGGATGAGGTCTCTCATCGAGAAAATAAGAAATGGCTTCCAATCCTAAGTTAAGGGATAATACAGTAGTGATGGGTGTGATCACGAATAGTAACAACAATAACGTGTGATATTTGCAATCACGAAGAACGCGTTACGAGAATTTGAAAGAACATGCTATTTGAATCACGGCTACGAACAGCACCGCGTTGCCATCACTCGGCGCCGCTACGACGCGACCGATCACTGATCAGTGATTGGCCGTTCTCACTGATCGCCGTCGAACGACCGCACGGCGCGCCACTGGACGATGATCGGTGAGCGCCTAATTGAACCGTTCACTTAGTTTCGTTCATTCTTAGATCACTAGTGATCGGCGATCATTGGATCAGTGATATGATCAGTGGATCAGTGATCCGCCGTTCGTTCTGGCGAACGCCCGCGCCGGCTGGACGATGACTGATGAGTGGGCGTTCATTTCGTAAGTAACGTGAATTTGGACACTGTTTTCGTATGAATTTGGACACTGTTATCGCTCGCGTCGTAATCGTTCGTGTAAATGAGTTTGCTCATGATTTATTAAAGCAATAAAATAACTTTTGGGGACAAGTGGCTTACATTATTTCAGAAAGACGAACTCGGCTTAGCGCCAAAAGAGCGAGAGAGTAAATCTTTCTGAACGCTAATTCTACTAATTACTAATAAATATTAAGCAAATATAATGCGCGTTTCTGTTATTAGTTATCAAATTGACGAAACTTTGTTACTTAACGTTTCACAGTACATTTCAGTACAATCACGAAAATCACGAGTAGCAGTTATTATCACGCGTGATAAAATACCAGTAAAGTGATCGTCGCGTGATTGAAAATTGAGAATCACGCCCATCACTAGAATACAGCGATATTGCGTCAATAGTAACAAATAATAGGTCGTCTGACTTTGGAATTACAGTATTCTTTAAAATATCAATAAAATGATAGCTGTCTTTGATATGAAAATTTAGATTTTTCACAAAAGGTTGTAAAAAATAATCTACAAAAGCCGAAATTCTTTCTGTCGGAGAGTTAAAGCTTGCGACTATCGGTCGTCCAGGATTATTAGGCTTGTGAATTTTTGGTAATAAGTAAAAATTTGGAGTTCGGATAGGATCAGGAATTAAAGTCTTAACATCATCGTCTGATAATTTTTCATTTGATTTATTTTGTTCAATATATATTTTTATTTTCAATGCAAAATTATTGTTTGGATCTCTGGATAGTTTTTTATAGAAAGTGTCATCTCTAAGTTGTCGCAAGCCTTCAGTAACATAGTCAGTTTTGTTAAGTATGACAGTAGTGGAACCTTTATCAGCCGGCAAAATGACGATGCTGGTATCCTTGCTAAGACTCTCAAGAGCTGCACGTTCATCTACTGACAAGTTTGATGTTGGTTTGAGGCTATTTAGAAAAGATGGCTGTGTTACTTTGTTTAACCCTATACTTGGCAGTGTGGATAATACGATACGTTCAACTTACTAAAATTCCCGAAGCGTAAATAAATATTTTTTAACCATTTTAACTATAAGATATGATTTGCAATATTGTCACAAATCTACCAAAAACACTATTTGATTTTTGGCAACACTGAATCGACAGTAGAGCGCAAGATGGCAGACCGATCGCAGGCATCTACGCACCGCAGGGTAGGAAAATTAAGTTTTATCAATATTTGTATAATTTTTTTGTTAAAAACAGCTGATATGAAACTGTGAACATATTTATTTATCCGTATATGGTAATTTCGTGTAGCAAAACGTATTGCAATTCCATGCAATTAGCTGTTATTTTCGAGTGTAGCAAATATGACACAATGCCAGCTGGGCGTCATTTAAGTTTTTTTTTGTTATGTATCTAATATATGACATTGCCAGATTCGTATAATAATGTTTTTTTTCTCTAAAATACTAAATTAAGTCTCAGCTCACGGCAAACCACTAGTAATATTGCATTTTACCATATCAGTTGCCAAAAATAAAGCAGCAGCAGCAAAATAAAGCTCGTATAATTGTGGCTCTTGTCCCTAAGTCGGGAGAAAAATTCGATTTGGACGAAAGTGAATACTGCTTCCGAACGAACTCCGATAGTACATAGTTACCCACCTCCATCATTGCCATCTTCGGTGGAAAACCTAAACCTTTCTTTGGAAGATGATAACGAGGTTCACGAGGCAGTTACTTCAACATCTCTGCTACGATATCAACAGCCATCGCTGAAAATCACTGCTCATTCCCCGTCGATTTTGTTGCCAAATCATGCCACAATAAGGCAGTTTTACCGTGCTGACGCCAATCCATCATATTAGAAGTCACCTTAATCGAACCAGGGGATTTTTCCACTGTCTCCACTGACCACCTCGTCAAAGTGCCTTCTCCACAAACCGATGAGCCACCACCACAAGCCAGAATCCTGACGCACTATGATCAAGTGTCGTCTTCATTGAATGCACCTTCTGCCTCAGCAGCTACTCGATCAATAAGGCCTAGAGTAATAATCATGAAGCGAAAAGAGGTCCCAGCTAAAAGACTGGCACCTAATTGGCGTTGTACAAAGTTTACTGATTTTGCAGAGGTCGAAGATAGCTTGTTTGAGGTCTCACAGGAAAGAGCCGATTGAATACTTTAAACTGTTCTTCTCAGATGACATAATCTCACTGATTGTATAACAAACTAATCTCTATAGCACACAGATTAATGGTGCATCTATCAATGTTACAGAAGACGATGTAAAAGATTTTATGGCGATCATTTTACTGATGGGGATCGTGAAAATGCCAGCTTATACTGATTACTGGTCCAAATGTGTTTCTGCAGCAAGTATATACCTGGACGCACATCCTGTCCAGCTCGCTGTAAGATATAAGAAAGAAGAAGGAAGAAAATTACCCGTGACTTGCCCAAATATGATCAAGGAGTACAACACAAATATGGGTGGAGTTGAATTAGTAGATATGCTAATCGCTTTGTATCGAATACCATTCCGGGGCCATCGATGGTACTTGCCTATATTCTTGCAAATGCTTGACATATGTATGTGTAAACAACGCCTGGTTGCTGTACCGGCGTGATTCGTGAAGGGGAAAAACGAAGAAACTCAAAACATTTAGGCTTGAAATCATAGAAAGCCTACTCAGGTTTGGGAGAAATGGAAAGAATACCCGAGACACTACCACCAGCTCAACAAATACCGTACAGAAACCGGTAGCTGAAAGGCTACACATGCAATTCGGTATGATTAAATTACTCATTACCCAAAGCTGAAAACTAGCAGAGGGAGGTGTATGCATTGCATAAAAGGACAAACTAAGTTCTTTTGCCAGAAATGTAAAATTAGGCTTTGTTTATTGCCCGAACGCAATTGCTTCCTGGAATACCATACTAAAAATAGGAAATACCTATTAAATAAAATGCAACCTTATTGTAAGTCTGACTTAGGTATATAAGTAGTACTCTTAGCTAAAGTGATCTGTATTTTAATTATTTCAAAGGTTGTGTAGATTTTATAAAGTTTTAAATATATATTGTAGGTGAAGATGATTGCATAAGAATGTTGATTATTATTAATATGAATAATACGTAAGTGCAAATCATTTTAGGTATGTTTTTGTTATATAAAATCGAAGATGTAATACCACTGCAAACCCCGGGTGTGTATAAAGTCGAATGCAGCTGCGGTCTAGCCTACGTTGGACAAACGAAACGGCCCATAGCCACGCGACTGACAGAACACATCAAAGCTGTTAAAAACGTTCAGCGAGAAAAATCTGCGATCTGCGAACATATATTGGATAGCGGAAGTAACCACTGGATGCAATTTCAAAATCCCATTGTTCTACCAAGGAACAATTCTACTTTCCTCGCATGATCCGGGAAGCCATTGAAATAAGAAGAACTCCGAACTTCAATAGAGATGACGGCTACAAACTCTCTTCTACGTGGAACCCTCTTCTTAAAATGTTCCCGCCGCCGAACGCCGAACGCAAAGACGTAAAACAGGATACAGTGAGTGTTGTGTGCAAGACGGATTTTAAAAATTCCCGCGCTCCGAGCCCGGCCCCCCACCACCGTTATAACCTACGCAGTGGCGGCAGCGGTTTGCGGCCTACCCGCAAAACAACGGACTGACAGCTCTCCAGTCTACCCTAGACAACGGCGGCTGCAACGTCACCGAAACGTCGGGTCCTACAAATTTCACGCGGTAAATTCGTTTTCTATCCTATTTATAATGTTTTTGTTATGTTTTCACGTAAGAATGTGATGTTTATGTTTTTTTAAGTGTTAGACACAAATGTATGTCAGCCAGGCAGTGCGTCAAACATGATACGTAGATTTATTAAAGTTGATTATTACATACTGTTAGGGCCTAGTTTTATTGTATACAAACTTTAAGTAAATCATTTAAATAATTTAACCAATTAACTTTGTCCATCGCGCAGTAGACGCGATACATCGAACATCTTACCGTATATAGGCGAAAAGTCGCGCACGTCCCTAGTTAGTTTTAAATTATAAGGTAGAATAATTTTTACATAGAAGAGGAGAAATCTTCCTTTTTTTTTGGCTGGCAACCACCGAGGAGGACGGTCGACAAGAGACCGGCCGCTCCGCCGTTGGCGGGAGCGGCCGGCTACCGCCCAGTTAATTATTCATTTGTGCCATCAGTCGTCAGTCGACACAGTCTAGAACTAAATTGTGTAAATTTTTAAAATCTATAACTAAACTCAGTTCAGCATCCGGGCAGGACCTCATCGGATTCCATACCTTATACAGGCAAGTCTTCTATCTGTAACCATTAGCTTCCCCTCATAAAATCAGATTTCAAAAATAATAAATTTAAATTAAAAGGATTGTTTTTTTAAAGCCAAATCCCCTGTAAATTACCGTTGCCATATCTTCGTTGGCGAATAAATTAGAGTCATATAAAATCAAAATTTATTAAATTGAGTACGTCGAAATAGAGGTAGGTAGTGCATAGGATCAGCTATAATTCCCGGTGTCTAAGCATCGCATTCCGTCTTCTCGCCTCAATCGATTTCTCTAGTACCATTTAAATATTGATTCCGAAATAATAATTTAAAATTTAAATCGTATCCGGGGAGCAGGTGGTAAAAAATCCAGAAGCAACCTCCCAATACTCCCGAGGGTAGCAGTGTGTTCCTCCTGTATCCCAGAACCCGAAGAACCACAGTACCTGTCCAAAATCCCACTTCGCCGAATTTAGTCCTGAAAAATTGAAAGCCGTAACGTTCAATTGCCATGAATCTAATCTTAGAATATTGCTAAATTTATATTACTCGGATTCGCCATATGCTATGGCTTAGCTTCTTTCTCATAATTAAAATAAAATATATTTTCTTTCAAATAAACCTTTCATTTTAGTTAATAATCATTATTGAGCGAATTGAAGAAATTAAGACGGTTGCTAAAAATACCGCCGGGTCAGAGCGGGCTACAGTCTCGTAGGTACCCGACTAACACAGGACAGAGCAATGTTTCAGGGCAAGGAATAAATAAAAGAATAATTTTATAAAAGAAAGTTTAAAATCATATAATTTAATTTTATCATTTAGCGGAGAAACGAACCGCAGTACATTATTAATTATTGCAGCATCTGCTGGTTTATAGCGTACTTAAATTCAAATTAGCATTTCTCGTTTTTTAATATAATTATCTAATAATCATTTCCAACATCTTCATTAGACGATTTAGCCATTGATTTGTGGTAAGCCCGCCGACGGCCAGCGAGGGCGAGCGCTCCAAGCGGGCGCGGTCTACGCGCGCCGGCGCAGTACCTCGTCGGTACACCGATAGAGGGCGCGGTGAATAAATCATAATATTCGATCTCGTCGCCGCCGCGCAGTAAAATGATATCGCTTCTTCTTCTTTTAGTCCTCTCACAAGTTATATCGAAATTCAGCTTATAATAAAACGTAACTAGGATATTTGACCGTCCATTCACTTTGAATGCTCTCGACATTTGGACGACGTCAACACGGGATTTTAACCACCCCCGAGCACGAGTGAGCTACCGTGGTATCCTTGGCGTCGCTCCACTCCCACGCACAAAGGTAACTTCCCAGGCGGAGGGAGGCCCTTTGCATTTGTTTATGTGGTCTAACATCTATTTCTCGCATGTGTAGCTGGCGCCTCTACAAATAAATACACTTTTATCGTTACACATAGCACTCTTCAAATACAACTTTATATCTAATTTTAATTAGACACATAACAATACCTGGCAATGTAACGAATGCGATACATTAAATAAATCGAAAAGTACTATAAATAGAATTTTTTTTTTCAAACAGGACCCTTATATAATCACCTTAGACCACATATTATACAAAATATATCATCATATCCAAAATAAAAAATCCTGCCAAGTATAGGGTTAATAAAATAGTAATAAAATTTTCTACCGGATGATTTTTTGGTAATGGAGGGGGTTCTTTATTAGAGTATGGACGAAATTGAGCTAGTGCATTGTGTAATGTAGTATTATTATTGTTATTCTTTTGATTTGAATGCCAAAATTCGCGCCATCTTAAATTACGACAAAATTTAACAACATCATTACCAAAACTAAAATGGTTCACATTTTGAGTCGGTGTGAAATTTAGACCTTTAGCTAATACTAAATATTCATTGTGGTTAATTATTTTGGATGACAAGCTTTTAACAGCATTTTTTTCTCTAGGAGATGGACCTTGTATATTATTAGAATATGATTCTGATGGTGTTATACTGTTATTAATTTGGTTTACTAATGTGACACGTGTTGGTATGGAATCTGATACTAATGGAAATATATTGTTAGTAATTTGGTTTACTGATAGGGTGTGCATCGGTGAGGAAAGCGTACCTTGGTGAACTGCTGGGATAACATTTCGAAGTGAATTTGAATTCCTTGTTTTGTTAACATTGGAATGACTGTAATTTGAAATGGAAATTGGATCCAATATGTTTCGTGTATTGTTACTTGGGATAATGCAAATTTTCTGAAAGTTCCTTAGTAAATCAAGGAACTTTTTATCGTGTTTTAATCTAATATTTCGTAAATGTGTTACAGAATTGTTAACTATTTTATGAGCTTCTTGAAATAAGAAAGGAGGATGTGTTGTTATCATGTTAACATAAAAACACAGTGAGTTTAAATGTTTATCAACCAAAATTTTCAACCAAACAGACGTAATTTCCATTGAATACCTTAAACGGATTGCGGTAAAATCATATTGAATTTCTGTACTAATTGCTGCGAAAGGAAATTTTGGTAATAACCCTTTAGGGCAAATATTATTTTCTAAACATTTCGAAAGAAATTCCACGTGTCCCGTGAATTTAGCTGTCTTAAGTGAATGGTAATTTATTTGGTTTAACCACTGTGTGTAGGGGAGAATACGCATGAAACGGACGTCCCATGAAGCGGACAAAAGTTAGTGCTCGACTCGTGTCGGAACTAGCACGACGTCATTGCATGTTACTCAAATGTCCTTGGTAATACACCACTCCACGGAAGTATGCTAGTCGCGCTTCTGCGTTTGGCCTCGACAGACGCGTTTGAATTTTTCGTTGCACAAAAGTAAATTTTTCGTCCGCCGTACCAACCCCGTTACATGTAAGTGTTTTATGTAATTCCATTTTTGTTTGAATATCACGAATATTAATTCACTTAAGTAAATAAAAATGTTGAAATAGTTAAATTAACACGTAGACTCTTAAAAATACACACATTTATTTAATATTTCATCCAGTCCGATGAAGTGGACACCAAAAAGTACCATGAAACGGACGTCCGATTCATGGGTGTCCGCTTCATGGGTGCTCTTTTTCAATTTGATTATTTTGCTGATGGCTGTAAATTCTTTTATTATTTAAAAAAAATGCTATACAAAGTTTAACATATATTGACCCAATATAAGTCATCTTTATTACTGAACTAAAAAACCGAGATTTGAAAGAGTTTTAAAGCCATTATTTTAATTCATTTTTCTAAAATTTTGTATTTTGTGAAATTACAGCTGATAATGGATACTACTTCCAGTAAAAGATTGAGGCCCTCTAGCGTGGCAATCGAAGAAGCTGTACGGGAAGTCTTGGAAAAAAAGTATCTATTAGAGCCGCAGCTAAAAATTTCAAAATATCGAAGTCGTGTCTTGCTGATATAATAAAAAAAGCGAAAGAAAAATGTGAGAGCTACACTCATTCTCCCGATATAGGAAATAGGAAGGTATTTTCAGCAAATCAGGAAAGCATGCTGGAGAATTATTTAAAAACAGATTAAAAAATGTGTCATGGTTTGACGACTGTCCAGACAAGAGAGCTGGCATATCAATATGCTCGGTTAAATGATATAGAAGTTTCAAACTGGGAGTTATCGCAAGCAGCTTCGAAGCATTGGTTACGCGGATTCATGAATCGACATAGAGATCTATCAATCAGAAAACCAGAGAACACTTCATTGTCCAGAGCTACTTCGTTTAATCGTCACAATTTATCAATGTTTTTTGATAAATTAGAGCACTTGTATAATAAAAAAAAAATTCAACCACATATGATTTGGAATATTGACGAGACAGGTTGCAGCACTGTAACGAATCCACCTAAGATAATAGCAACCCGTGGATGTAAACAGGTTGGTCAAATTACGTCTGCGGAGAGAGGAAATTTGATCACCATGGTGGGGTTTGTTAATGCTTCTGGTGGAACAATTCCCCTAGTTTTTATATTTCCGAGAGTACACTTTAAAGATGTTATGCTCTCGAATGGGCCAAAAGGATCCCTTGGTATAGCAAACCCCAGTGGCTGGATGACTGAGGAATTATTTATCGATACAATGCAACATTTCGTTAAATTTATCAAACCCACGGAGGAATCATCATTTTTGGTCATCATAGATAATCATTCTTCACATCTGTCATTGGGAGTGGTAATGATGTCTATTGAAAAAAAACATTACAATTTTAACCCTGCCACCTCACTGCAGCCACCGTTTACAGCCGTTGGATGTAAGTGTATATGGACCATTTAAAGCCAGATACAAGGTTGCCATGAACAACTGGATGCTTTCCAATCCAGGTAAGACGGTTTCCATCTATGAGGTTGCGGAACTCGCAAACGAAGCGTACTTTCGTAATCATCAATTATTACAGACACACCGGAAAAAGATAAATTGGTAGAAAAAACATTAATTAAGCAATCAAAGTCTAACAAAAAGACTGTTGCAACAAAAAAAACTGCCAAAACTGCAGCTGCAAAAACTGCAAAACGAAAATGCACTCGCCTTCCATCAAACCTTTCCACTACTTCAGAAGAATCCAATTTGTCAATATATTTACATGATTCTGGTGATAGTGAAGGCCTAATAGATTGTTTGAACATATAGATTCTGATACATTGTTTGAAATGTTACCAAACGACATCAAGGTAAGAAAAAACAAATCCTCAGTCCTCGAAAAGTCATCGAAAGGAAACAGCACATGTTCTCTATGCCATAAAGCATATGCGGCCAGTCAAGAAGATTGGCTGAGGTGCAAAGTATGCCAGATATGGGCACATGAAACATGTGGTGCAAAAGGAAGACTAAATTTCTTTTTCAAAAACTGTTATTAATCTGATTATTATATGTGTTATAAAACCATTTGATTACTATACAATGTTTCATTGTAATTTATTATGTGTAATTGTTTTTATGTCTATTTGTATTTCATTATAAGTATATTACATTTTTAATTCTGTTGTTTATTCTGCTGATAAACAGGTTTGTCATTACTATGTCCACTTCATGGGACCCCATGTCCGTTTCATGGAAACCGTTCCATGAAACGGACATTTTTTAATTTTTTTAAGCTATTGCATAGCTTTTATCGCGGGCCTAGGCCAGCGCGGCGACCGAATGAAGAAATTTCTTAACGATAATTAATGATTTTAAACTGATAATTACGTCTAAACGAGTAGTGCTTACGATTCGAAAAAAATACATGTTAAACAAGAACATTTTTCTAATATTCTTAGCTTTGAATATTTTAGATTTTGTTTATATTACATAGTGTAATTAATTTGTGAAATTAGGTCTAACCGAACACCAAAACGACTACTACGCAAATACTATCTGGCGTATTATTATGAAACCTGCACCATTTTAAAGATAATTTAATTATCTATCTTTTTGTCTACGAATTTTTTCGAATAATCCGGTTTTTTGGCTTTATCAAATAAAAAATTCGTGCGCTGCGCTCTATCGGAAGACGTTTAGATTATTTCGAATCATTTGCTACCGCAGCCGCAAATGATTCGGAATAATTTCAACGTTTTCCGATAGAGCGCAGTTATCTGATATCAGAAAAAATAAAATATATAAAATAAATAAATAATTATAATTGCATAATTTGTTAAAAATGCTATGCAATAGCTTTACCGCGGCTGTCCCCGAGTGCCACACGTATTTTTTAATTACATTTATGTACATCTAAAGTCATTGTTTTATTTTTTTCTTTAATGCAAAAAGAGGCTGAAAACATCGTAATTTGACGTTATTCGATTGTCTTTCACTTAATTCAAAATCCAACTTAGCTATGACACTTTCTTCAAAAATGTCCGTTTCATGCGTACTCTCCCCTACATAATGGATGTGATTGCAACATAATTAAAATTAGGTAATATTTTTATACTTGATTGTAAATGTGTAAATTATTATTTTTTCAAATTGAAATTATGTTTATTACTAAATAAATGAAATTATAAAATAAATGAAAGGGCACTTATCTGGTCTGTGGCGACCAGGAGCGACTGCACGCCTTTTTCTTTTTCTCTTCTTATATATATATATATATATATATATATATATATATATATATATATATATATATATATATATATATATATATATATATATATATATATATATATATATATATATATATATATATATATATATATATATATATATATATATATATATATATATATATATATATATATATATATATATATATATATATATATTTTTTTTTTGATTGTAAATGTGTAAATTATTATTTTTTCAAATTGAAATTATGTTTATCACTAAATAAATGAAATGATAAAATAATGAAAGGGCACTTATCTGGTCTGTGGTGACCAGGAGTGACTCCACTCTTCTTCTCCTCCCTCAGCGCCTGCTGGTGCTTCCCGCTGTGGCACTAGAACCCGATCAAAATGGCCTCCCACCGTCTCCCACAGCGGCAACACAACAATGCGAGACGAGAATGAATGCTGGAAATGGGATTAGTTTAGGAATAGGCGAAATGGGATTAGATTAGGAATAGGCGATTAGTGTTTCTTAAATATTAATGATTGCTATAAAATGTATATCAATATTTCGGCTCAGCCGTCGTCAAGATATGTGACATTTCTGAAATCGAACAATTCGTTGAAAATTTAAATTCAAGGAATCGAACAAAAAGAAATGGATTAATAATATTTTACACGATTTAGTTAAGGTACCATAACCAACCGTGCAAAACGTTATTTTAAAATTAATGATTATAAATTAAAAGAAAAAGCATTTGATGATTATGATAATCCTTATTAATTTTGCCTTTTGAGACCGGAACCTTTGCAAGCGCCTAAAATATAAATATAAGCCAATTCCCAAGATTTGACGTCCCTTTCTTTTGCATTATCCCCAAGGCATTTTATTATTTTAACTTTAAAACATTGATCAAAAGATAAATTATGCGCCCTGGCATGCAAAGATATTGGGAGTTGGCTTTCATTTCCTACACTAGCCCTATGATTATTTAGTCTAATATTAAGTGGTGTTGTTGTTTCACCGATATAAAAGGCATCACAAGTCCTGCACAGAAGTTGATATACTATATTTTTTGAAATACAACTGCAATGAAAGGGAACCCTGTAACTATTAGTAGTATTTGGACTGGTAAAAAAAGGACTTAGATCTAACAGAGGACAAGTTTTACAACGTGGACGACCACAAGGTTGAAGCCCAAAAGTATTATTACCAATAGAGAAATTTTGATTATTTTTTGTTTTGTTTAATATTGATCTAATATTAGGTGGTCTGCGGAAAGATAAAATTGGCGGTGAATCTAAGAGATCCTTAGTGGATGCATCATTAGAAATGATGGGTATTAATCAGATAATATATCTCGCAGTTTCTCAGCACCAGGAAAATAAGTGGTGCTAAGAAAGATTTTTTTATTATTATTATTTTTATTTGAAGAAATTTTAGGTTTTGGTATATATTTTACTTCAGAGTTTAGAATATGTTTATCCAATAGAGGAGCAGGGTATTTTCTTTCAAGAAGAGATTGCTTTAGATTATTGAGAGATTATTGAGAGATTATTAGATTATTGAGAGATTATTGAGAGAGATTGCTTTAGATTATTGGGAGACGGTGGGAGGCCATTTTGATCGGGTTCTAGTGCCACAGCGGGAAGCACCAGCAGGCGCTGAGGGAGGAGAAGAAGAAGGCGTGGAGTCACTCCTGGTCACCACAGACCAGATAAGTGCCCTTTCATTATTTTATCATTTCATTTATTTAGTGATAAACATAATTTCAATTTGAAAATATATATATATATATATATATATATATATATATATATATATATATATATATATATATATATATATATATATATATATATATATATATATATATATATATATATATATATATATATATATATATATATATATATATATATATATATATATATATATATATATATATATATATATATATATATATATATATATATTTATTTTATTTATTTATCCTATTTTTATAGTTATATAAAATAGATTGCGTTAATTTTTTTAACTCATTTAAAAAAAATACATATGACAAAAATCGCGAAATGGCATTACTTGTCAGGATAACTTCACCCCACTAGGTATAAGCCTGTGTTTTGTTTCATCAAAATGAAATTTTATTTATTAATTTATTTAATTCATTTTACATATCTTATCTAAAGTTACATAAGGAAAAAGAGTTTCTTTCACTACTAGTAGCCATTTTTTAATTGCAGTTTTAAAACTCTCGATGTTATATTAAATAAACCAAGAAGAGATAAAATAGTCCATCATTGCAAATACAAAATGGTCTTGTATCACGATTGCGTCATCATCTGCTGTTTGTTGATTTTAGCAGTATACAGTTTGTGCGAACGTTGATAAATAAGTACTTAGAAGGGACACTGTCGATGTACTTATTTAGATGTGGCAAAAAATGTTTACCATTTTACGCTTGCTCGGGCATCTCTGTGGACGTGCTCGGTGGTCGCTTTTGATCACGTAAATATATCTTTAAAAACGTGACTTATCCGACTGGCTATTTTGCTTCGTCCGTTGGCACTGCTCCGACGACCAGTTCATCAAATATTCATCGTCGAGAAGTGTCAGTTTCGAGAGATGGCGCCAGGCTATTCAAAATTATCTACGGTAGACTCCGTGGAACGCCAGCAAATGGAAGACAACCCGCCGCCCTCCATCTGGAAGACCGTGACATCGTCGCTGTCCAAGGTATTTTCTCGCTCTAGACAACAAGTTCAGTCTATCATTTTCAAGCCTCGACTATTGGTGACTGGGACAGACGTGTGCTTCGGGGGTTTCTGCGGTTTGGAAACTTGGATTGATCATATCGCGAAACCCCTTCTAGAACGGCAAAACCTCACATACTTCTTGCAGAATGCGACCTGCACTGGCGACGAAGGCCGGATTCGCCTCTGCCGCGGACTCATCTTTACTCTTGACGGGGATCGATTGGACGACTCATACATACTGATGCTGTCTTTCTACATGACTACGAGACCCCGAGATGTAGTGATATACGTGTATCCAACGGTAGTCGCGTGCGAGCAGTCGGAAATCTGGCAGAGAGTAATCCACATGGCGGAGTGTAAGGGAATTCCAGTAATAGATAATCTAGACGATGCTTTGAAATGTCTCATAGATAGGATTAATATTAAAACGTCGACTGCCAACTGCGAGATACCTCGCAGTTGGATGTCGACGTGGGCAGCGGAATTACTTTATTGAAAAAGCACTCTTTTACGCTTTTTAATTATTAGTATTTACCATTGTTAAATTCTTAAAATAAGATATGACATGTAAAATGGGATGAATAAAAAAAATTAACAAAAAAAAAACAAACATGCATTGTTAAATTCTTAAAATGAGATATGACATGTAAAATGGGATAAAAAAAATAAACAAAAAAAAATCTAATACACATTGTTAAATTCCTAAAATAAGATATGACATGTAAAATGGGATAAATAAAAGAAATAAATGAAAAAAATCAAATATAAAGCGTTTTATTATTTTTATGTATAATTTCTTTATACTAATATTATATACAATATAAACAAATATTATATTATATATATATATATATATATATATATATATATATATATATATATATATATATATATATATATATATATATATATATATATATATATATATATATATATATATATATATATATATATATATATATATATATATATATATATATATATATATATATATATATATATATATATAATATTTGTTTAATATTATTACACCAATTCCTATCACATATATATATATATATATATATATATATATATATATATATATATATATATATATATATATATATATATATATATATATATATATATATATATATATATATATATATATATATATATATATATATATATAGAATTGATCAATAAGATGATTATAAAGTAAATAATTATAAAAGCCACTTACATAAGTGGCTTTTATAATTATTTACTTTATAATCATCTTATTGATCAATTCTAAAAAGAATATATACACAAAACTATCAAATATTTCAATATATATATATATATATATATATATATATATATATATATATATATATATATATATATATATATATATATATATATATATATATATATATATATATATATATATATATATATATATATATATATATATATATATATATATATATATATATATATATATATATATATATATATATATATATATATATATATATATATATATATATATATATATATATATATTTGATAGTTTTGTGTATATATTCTTTTTAGAATTGATCAATAAGATGATTATAAAGTAAATAATTATAAAAGCCACTTACATCGTGACGAAGGATTCCCTTGATCGGATTCGGGAGTGCTTTAGGTGTTAACGAGAATGATGAATGCCTCTCACTTGCGGAAAGAGGAGTAGGTTTAAGTTGGGCCCATTTTTCAACTAGTAAACGCTCACCCTTCATCCAATTATCTCAAAAATTAAGCTACAATCCTTCTTTATACGTAAACTCACTCAATTTCCTATTATTTCAGGGGAAATAACAAGACAAGACGAGCTACTTGACAGATGGAAGAATTTAAAATTTCGAATTTCGTTTTTTTATTTTCTAAAGGTGCGATATAAAGAAGCTGCGATCAATATTCAGCTGAAAACTTAAAACTAAAAGCGTGACATGCCCTCATATCAATGAAAGGAAGCAGTCAGCTCTTTCCTATTAGTTGGAAAGATTACCTTTAACCTAAATGGATTATTTACAATGAACGAAACATAAAATATGTAAAAATTCAATATTTTGAAATATTTGATAGTTTTGTGTATATATTCTTTTTAGAATTGATCAATAAGATGATTATAAAGTAAATAATTATAAAAGCCACTTACATCGTGACGAAGGATTCCCTTGATCGGATTCGGGAGTGCTTTAGGTGTTAACGAGAATGATGAATGCCTCTCACTTGCGGAAAGAGGAGTAGGTTTAAGTTGGGCCCATTTTTCAACTAGTAAACGCTCACCCTTCATCCAATTATCTCAAAAATTAAGCTACAATCCTTCTTTATACGTAAACTCACTCAATTTCCTATTATTTCAGGGGAAATAACAAGACAAGACGAGCTACTTGACAGATGGAAGAATTTAAAATTTCGAATTTCGTTTTTTTATTTTCTAAAGGTGCGATATAAAGAAGCTGCGATCAATATTCAGCTGAAAACTTAAAACTAAAAGCGTGACATGCCCTCATATCAATGAAAGGAAGCAGTCAGCTCTTTCCTATTAGTTGGAAAGATTACCTTTAACCTAAATGGATTATTTACAATGAACGAAACATAAAATATGTAAAAATTCAATATTTTGAAATATTTGATAGTTTTGTGTATATATTCTTTTTAGAATTGATCAATAAGATGATTATAAAGTAAATAATTATAAAAGCCACTTACATCGTGACGAAGGATTCCCTTGATCGGATTCGGGAGTGCTTTAGGTGTTAACGAGAATGATGAATGCCTCTCACTTGCGGAAAGAGGAGTAGGTTTAAGTTGGGCCCATTTTTCAACTAGTAAACGCTCACCCTTCATCCAATTATCTCAAAAATTAAGCTACAATCCTTCTTTATACGTAAACTCACTCAATTTCCTATTATTTCAGGGGAAATAACAAGACAAGACGAGCTACTTGACAGATGGAAGAATTTAAAATTTCGAATTTCGTTTTTTTATTTTCTAAAGGTGCGATATAAAGAAGCTGCGATCAATATTCAGCTGAAAACTTAAAACTAAAAGCGTGACATGCCCTCATATCAATGAAAGGAAGCAGTCAGCTCTTTCCTATTAGTTGGAAAGATTACCTTTAACCTAAATGGATTATTTACAATGAACGAAACATAAAATATGTAAAAATTCAATATTTTGAAATATTTGATAGTTTTGTGTATATATTCTTTTTAGAATTGATCAATAAGATGATTATAAAGTAAATAATTATAAAAGCCACTTACATCGTGACGAAGGATTCCCTTGATCGGATTCGGGAGTGCTTTAGGTGTTAACGAGAATGATGAATGCCTCTCACTTGCGGAAAGAGGAGTAGGTTTAAGTTGGGCCCATTTTTCAACTAGTAAACGCTCACCCTTCATCCAATTATCTCAAAAATTAAGCTACAATCCTTCTTTATACGTAAACTCACTCAATTTCCTATTATTTCAGGGGAAATAACAAGACAAGACGAGCTACTTGACAGATGGAAGAATTTAAAATTTCGAATTTCGTTTTTTTATTTTCTAAAGGTGCGATATAAAGAAGCTGCGATCAATATTCAGCTGAAAACTTAAAACTAAAAGCGTGACATGCCCTCATATCAATGAAAGGAAGCAGTCAGCTCTTTCCTATTAGTTGGAAAGATTACCTTTAACCTAAATGGATTATTTACAATGAACGAAACATAAAATATGTAAAAATTCAATATTTTGAAATATTTGATAGTTTTGTGTATATATTCTTTTTAGAATTGATCAATAAGATGATTATAAAGTAAATAATTATAAAAGCCACTTACATCGTGACGAAGGATTCCCTTGATCGGATTCGGGAGTGCTTTAGGTGTTAACTTAAACCTACTCCTCTTTCCGCAAGTGAGAGGCATTCATCATTCTCGTTAACACCTAAAGCACTCCCGAATCCGATCAAGGGAATCCTTCGTCACGATGTAAGTGGCTTTTATAATTATTTACTTTATAATCATCTTATTGATCAATTCTAAAAAGAATATATACACAAAACTATCAAATATTTCAAAATATTGAATTTTTACATATTTTATGTTTCGTTCATTGTAAATAATCCATTTAGGTTAAAGGTAATCTTTCCAACTAATAGGAAAGAGCTGACTGCTTCCTTTCATTGATATGAGGGCATGTCACGCTTTTAGTTTTAAGTTTTTCAGCTGAATATTGATCGCAGCTTCTTTATATCGCACCTTTAGAAAATAAAAAAACGAAATTCGAAATTTTAAATTCTTCCATCTGTCAAGTAGCTCGTCTTGTCTTGTTATTTCCCCTGAAATAATAGGAAATGAGTGAGTTTACGTATAAAGAAGGATTGTAGCTTAATTTTTGAGATAATTGGATGAAGGGTGAGCGTTTACTAGTTGAAAAATGGGCCCAACTTAAACCTACTCCTCTTTCCGCAAGTGAGAGGCATTCATCATTCTCGTTAACACCTAAAGCACTCCCGAATCCGATCAAGGGAATCCTTCGTCACGATGTAAGTGGCGTGGCTTTTATAATTATTTACTTTATAATCATCTTATTGATCAATTCTAAAAAGAATATATACACAAAACTATCAAATATTTCAAAATATTGAATTTTTACATATTTTATGTTTCGTTCATTGTAAATAATCCATTTAGGTTAAAGGTAATCTTTCCAACTAATAGGAAAGAGCTGACTGCTTCCTTTCATTGATATGAGGGCATGTCACGCTTTTAGTTTTAAGTTTTCAGCTGAATATTGATCGCAGCTTCTTTATATCGCACCTTTAGAAAATAAAAAAACGAAATTCGAAATTTTAAATTCTTCCATCTGTCAAGTAGCTCGTCTTGTCTTGTTATTTCCCCTGAAATAATAGGAAATTGAGTGAGTTTACGTATAAAGAAGGATTGTAGCTTAATTTTTGAGATAATTGGATGAAGGGTGAGCGTTTACTAGTTGAAAAAATGGGCCCAACTTAAACCTACTCCTCTTTCCGCAAGTGAGAGGCATTCATCATTCTCGTTAACACCTAAAGCACTCCCGAATCCGATCAAGGGAATCCTTCGTCACGATGTAAGTGGCTTTTATAATTATTTACTTTATAATCATCTTATTATATATATATATATATATATATATATATATATAATATATATATATTATATATATATATATATATATATATATATATATTATATATATACGAGTGGTATTACCCGGCGTTGCCCGTGTTATATCTTTTCTCAAATACCAATGTATACCAATTTTCTTGGCGATCGGTTGAGCAGTATAGAAGTTGGTGTGCTGCAGCGCCGTCTAGTTGAAAGTTGCAACAAAGCGGATATATATAAAAACCTTAACCATAAAAAAATACATATATATGCCAACTTTCATGGTGATCGGTCAAACGGTTTCGGAGTCTATTAAACTCGGACAGACGGGCATACAGATATACCAACATCCATTTTTATTTTATATTATTTTGGCCTGTTTTTAAAATTTAAACTTTGAATGCCTATATCTCGCTTATTTATAGCGACCGACACAATTTTCTTTCCAGATTTAGCATTAAAATGAAAAAAATTGGAGAGAGGTTCCTATACTGCAGTTATTCCACTTTTATAACTATGTGATAATACTTACATGTATATATTTTAATTAAAGAGTTTTGAACAATGAAGCACAAATAATTGAAAAGCAGGAATAATTTCACTGTATTACCTTCACAATATTTTGAATTTAGAATAACGCTTGGCCGACGACTATGACGTTTGTAGGTTTAACATAGCAGCGCCATCTATGGGATTACTCAATAGATAAAGCCATCTGTTAAAATCGTTTGGAACTAACAGATAATTGCGAATGTCAAATAATAGACATTGCAATAAAATAATATCGCGACTATAAATTAAGACGTAAGCTATCCTATCTTTCAAGTTGGATCAAACTGCACATTGTGTGCAAATTTGATTCAAATCGGTTAAGTAGTAGTTTAGGAGTCCATCGCGGACAAACAACGTGACACGTAATTTATATATATTAAGATATATATATATATATATATATATATATATATATATTTGATAAGGTTTTGTAAATAATCCGTACATATGAAGATGATTCGCAGAAAAAAATACGTGTGGCACTCGGGGACTGCCGCGGTAAAGCTATTGCATAGCATTTTTAACAACTTATGCAAATTATAATTATTTATTTATTTTATTTTTTCTGATATCAGATAACTGCGCTCTATCGGTAAAACGTTGAAATTATTCCGAATCATTTGCGGCTGCGGTAGCAAATGATTCGGAATAATTTAAACGTCTTCCGATAGAGCGCCGCGCACGATTTTTTTTAAATGGTGCAGGTTTCATAATAATACGCCAGATAGTATTTGCGTAGTAGTCGTTTTTGTGTTCGGTTAGACCCAATTTCACAAATTAATTACACTATGTAATATAAACAAAAATCTAAAATATTCGAAGCTAAGAATATTAGGAAAATATTCTTGTTTAACATATATTTTTTTCGAATCGTAAGCAGTACTCGTTCTAGACGTAATTATCAGTTTAAAATCAATAATTTTCGTTAAGAAATTTCTTCATTCGGTCGCCGCGCTGGCCTCTAGGCCCGCGATAAAAGCTATGCAATAGCTTAAAAATTAGTAAAAGCTACTTGAATAGCAGCGAAGGAAATCCCAGCTTGGATTGGGAAACGCTTATGTTTGAATGAGATATACTTACGGATGTGCACGACTTTCGACTGTGCATGTTAGTTTATGGGTCCCTTTACCGTCGACGAACGATCACTCATAATCCATATATCTCAAAAATCGAGCTTTTCCTTTTTCAACACAAAATGCCTCCAATTGAGGCGAATTAAAGCGAAAAAACTAAAATAAAACACTTTGATTACATCGGCAAAGCCGTTTCATAAATGGTGGATGACGTTACGAAATAATTCAAAATTTCGAACGTTTCCAACATTTAAAATATGACATTATTAGGCTGCGTTAGTTATCAACGAGCCATTAAATCGAAATAAAAATAAATAATTTAATTATATTTAAAATGGTGCAGGTTTCACAATAATACGCCAGATAGTATTTGCGTAGTAGTCGTTTTTGTGTTCGGTTAGACCTAATTTCACAAATTAATTACATTATGGAATATAAACAAAATCTAAAGTATTCAAAGCTAAGAATATTAGAAAAATGTTCTTGTTTAACATATATTTTTTTCGAATCGTAAGCAGTACTCGTTTAGATGTAATTATAAGTTTAAAATCATTAATTTTCGTTAAGAAATTTCTTCATTCGGTCGCCGCGCTGGCCTAGCCCGCGATAAAAGCTATGCAATAGCTTAAAAACCTCCAATGCACAATGAAATGAAAGAAGATACTTCAATCTTAATTTCTGGCAGAGAAGTTTATACTAAAGACTATATAATAATATCAAAATAAGGTAAACTTGTATAAAATTGTATAACATTAGCAAATGTTTTACATTTGATTGGAAATTACTATACGATTTAAGTAACGCTAACGATTGCGTTAATTATCTCTATAGTGTGATCTACAATTGTTTCGATAGCTGCATTCCAAGCAAAAAACGGACTGCATTGACCAATAGGTATATTTATCCTAAATGGTTTAATGGCGACATTATCCGTGACATTCAATCGAAGTCGTATCATCACAAGTGCTGGAAGCGGACTGGTTATCAGTTTCACAGGGAGCTTTTCGAAACTTTACGCCGTAGGGTTAAGCACAAAATAAAAGACTCTTTCAATTTGTACATGCACAATATTGAGACGTCTATCCGAGAAGATAGTTCACGCTTTTGGGAATATGTTCGTAGTCAGCGAACTGCTGGTGGGGTACCCCAGAATGTGGTCTATAATGAGGCTACATATTCGGGTGCTGCAGCCGCTGATGTATTTGCGAATTACTTCTCATCAGTGTTTCTACCGAACATACCGGCCTTAGACGCTGTCGCCGCTGAAGCGACTATTATGTCGAGTGACGCAAATTCTTCATGCGTCAACGTCAGCAGTGTCACTAAATATGATATTCGGTTTGCAATACGCAAGCTGAAATCAGTCCGCACTATTGGACCTGATGGAGTTCCTCCTTATGTTATTAAAGCATGTTGTGAGTCTTTTATACAACCCCTGATGCATATAGTGGAAGATATCTAGAGTAGCTCCAGTACCAAAAAGTGGCGATAAGGTGCAGGTTGATAATTACAGGCCGATTGCAGTCTTATCAGCCTTTCCCAAGCTTTTCGAGACCATTCTCCACCGAGAAATTTATAGCCAACTATGCGGTACACTATCGGATGCCCAACACGGGTTCCGTCCTAATCGTTCCACAATTACCAACCTATCCGTTTTTACAGATTATGTTACTGGTGAGTTGGAAAGCACCTCAAGGGGACAAGTGGATGTCGTGTATTTGGATTTCAAGAAGGCCTTTGACAGAGTCGACAACGATGCGTTAGTCCGAGAACTGGCTGCTGCTGGATTCTCGAGTAAACTGTTGAAACTTTTCGCAGATTACTTGGGGGGCCGCCAGCAATTCGTTAAATTTGGCAATTTTGAATCCAAACTATACAACACTCAATCGGGGGTTAGCCAAGGATCAAACTTGGGGCCTTTGTTTTTCAACTTATTTGTTAATAATCTGAGTAAAGTAGTCAATGTTTGCTGATGACGTCAAATTGTTTTTATCAACTGGAAGTGCTGAGGCCTGCGAGCTCTTCCAGCGTGATATTGATGCAGTTTATGCATGGAGCCAAGCTCGTAACCTTCACTTCAATATTAACAAATGTGCAGTGATAGCATACACAAGATCGCCTGATCATCTGATGTATGATTACTCCATCGCTGGATGTGTGCTTCCCAGAGTTACTGAAGTCAAGGACTTGGGAGTTTTTTTTGACCCCAAGTTAAACTTCAAGGAACATATTAGACAACTATCTACAACTTCTTTCAAGCGTTTAGGGTTTGTGATACGGCAATCCAAGCACTTCAATAATATTCGGGTTATGCGCACGATGTACAACTCGATTGTTAGAAGTCGCATGGAAACGAATGCAGCTATTTGGAATCCACATGAAGATACTTATACCCTCATGCTGGAAAAGGTACAGAAGTGTTTTTTGAGATTTCTGTACTTCAAGCAGTACGGATATTATCCATTTTTGTATCCGACTGCATTTATCACAGGATGGTTGGCTATAATTCTCTCTGTCTCAGAAGAGAAATGCTGACCATGTCCTATGTTTTCAATCTAATTCGTGGTAAAACTGATAACCCTAGCTTACTTGCCAAGGTGGATCTATTCATACCAAATAATTATCTCCGTGCTCGATCGCACCATCTTTTCGCGGAGCCGTTCTCGCGCACTAACCTTACGGGGTGGAACTTGTTGGCGCGTGCTTTGCGGCGCTTAAATGAAATTCACTCGATGGCACCAGATTTTGATATTTTTACCGCTAACCCTCACTTGTTTAAATTGCAAGCTATTAATTATTTATTCTTACATGATAGCTATTATTATAAGTGTCATTCTATTTGTATAGTTATGGTAATATCTTTATTAATTTTACTTCTCAATGCCTTGGTTTTACTGTTATGTTGATTAGTAATAAGTGAATAAAAACAGTGAAATAAAAAAATAAAAAAATAAAATAAAATAATATATACCTATATATATATATATATATATATATATATATATATATATATATATATATATATATATATATATATATATATATATATATATATATATATATATATATATATATATATATATATATATATATATATATATATATATATATATATATATATATATATATATATATATATATATATATATATATATATATATATATATATATATATATATATATATATATATATATATATATATATATATATATATATATATATATATATATATATATATATATATATATATATATATATATATATATATATATATATATATATATATATATATATATATATATATATATATATATATATATATATATATATATATATATATATATATATATAGGTATATATATATATATATATATATATATATATATATATATATATATATAGGTATATATATATAAATATATATATATTAACTTGTATAGGTTATTTTATAAAAGTCAATCAAAAATGCATAGGTTATTTTATATACCTATTAAAATTTATAGGATTGTATTTTGCGTAAATAAATAATATTTATTTGATATTATTACACCGATTTCCATCGCATAATATATGTAAATCACCAAAACAGTATGACACAAAGAGATGGAACAGTCACAGGGTACATTCACATTAATTTTCGTTGAGAAATTTCTTCATTCGGTCGCCGCGCTGGCCTAGGCCCGCGATAAAAGCTATGCAATAGCTTAAAAAAGTAAAATTAAAAAAATATATACATAATATTTAATCAATCTAAGTAGGTATGTGTACCATTGTTATCCATGCACTTTAGCCATTGTATAGGTAGTTCATTGATTACTTTGCTGAAAAAAATGTCGGAGCGAGAATCAACAAAATCTTTGAAGGCAGTTTGGACTGCCTCATCGGAATTGATTGTTTACCTTGCGAGAAATTGTCCGAATTCCAGAAAATCTGTTGGAGCAAGGTCCGGGGAGTATGGTGGATGTCGGGGACATTCCAATCGCAGCTCCTCTACTTTAGGAACCGTCTTGTGCAGTGTGTAGTCTAGTGTTGTCCTGAAGCAGCAACTAGGGTTGTCGACTACAACGATCGAGCCCGTCACCTCAGGAAGTTTTAACGGTTAGTCGTTCTATCTTCCTGGAGTGAGCGCAGAAGACTTGGACAAAACAGTCCACCATCTAGCTACGCCACAAACCCGTAAGAGGCCAACGCCTTAACCGCGAGATAGCCAGGAGTATAACCCAGTGGGCTTACACTCACGCCCTTACTTCCATAATTACTCCAGTCTCTCGATTGGTTACGAGTTCGAGGTCGCTTGCGCGGTCCTCTCCCTTACAAAGCGGTGAAACGGTGTATACCGAATCTATCGCGGACCACAAGGTCCTATGCCCGGCTGTTCACCCAGGATCGGGTAGCCGATGGTCGTTTCAAGAGCATTCGCCGTAAGGTCCGCAACCACCCCCGCTCTATAGGAAACAGTACTGCTTCAAGACTCACCCGACTATTAGTCAGAGTGCGCAATCGATTGGCTTATGCTGCACGGTGCCCAGACCGTCCAGGAGCGCCAGAGGGTTGATTCCCAGGGGAAACTAACCATAAGGCCAGAGTCCTACCCAGGCTCGCACTTCATGCGTGGAGGCCGTCGGATGGGTGTTGACCCGTGAGTGTGACAAACCCTGAAGCAGCAGTGCTCTACAGGAATTCACCAGTAACGGTAGTTTTTCCATCATGGTTTGCCATTGTTGACAATACAGATTTGCTGTAATCGTTGGCCAGATTTCAAGAAGTTGTGGTGGATGACACCAGCACTGGTCGACCAGACACTTACTGGTATCTTTTTCTGAGTCAACTTTTGCTTTGCACATAACTCAGGCGCTTCTCCTGAAGGGACATCTTAAGCGGAACCCTGTCATCAGGATGAACGGTCGCCCGGTATCCTTCCCGGCCTCCGTTCGATACCTGGGGGTGAAGCTTACGGCTTCCCTTTCCTTTCTTTCGCACGCAATGATTACAGCCGAAAAATCCCGGGATCTATTCTTTTCGCTCCGCGGAGTGAGTCGGGCTGACTGGGGAATTCGTTTCCCGGCGGTCATGACTATCTATAAGGGCGTCTTCGTCCCGCGTGCGACTTATGCCGCACGCGCTTGGACGGAGTCTGCTGTTCCTGAGGCGACGCGTATCGCGCTGCTGCGCGGACAGCGCATCCCTCTCGTGGCCCTGGCCGGGGCGTACAGAACGACGTCCACTCTTGCGTTACCTGTCATCGCTGGCGTTCTGCCGATTGACTTGGAGATTCCGGAGCGTGCAGCGTTGACGCGGTACCGCCGGGGCGAGCCGGTAGTCCTTCATGGCCTGTCGATCGACCCGGTGGCGCACCGAGCAAAGGAGTTTGCCTGCCTGATTCGGGTGGAGTCCTTGCGTGCCTGGCAGGCTAGATGGCACGCCGGGGGTACGGGCCGCCTCACCCATTGCTTTTTCCCGTCCGTCGCAGTGCGGGTGGCAAATTCGTTTCTGCGGTTCGACCACCATACCACGCAGCTGGTTGGGAGCCACGGAGAGTTCAGAGCCAAACTATTTGACTTTGGACTTGCCGATGACCCCCGGTGCGCCTGTGGGTATGGTCGCCAAACTGCGGAACACGTAATTTGGTCTTGCCCAATTCTAGCGGCCGTACGGGAGAAATTGATGGATGCAGTGGGCGCGGCGCTCTCCGATTTGGTACCCGGATCTGGTCAGTTGTAGGAGCTGCTTCCAGTCGTTTGGCGAGTTTGTGGAGCACTGGGTGGCTTCTTGGGAAGGCATGAGGCCTCGGGGTACCTCCCAGGGGATACCCTCTTCCTTGGTGGCGTGATTCGGCGGCTACTTCCAGCCCGAAGTGCCCGTCTTTGTGTCTGTCTCTACCGCCCCGAGGGGCGTTTCGTTCTTTGCAGGATCCAGGGATTCCTCCCCCCCGTGGCTGCTCCGAGACCTGCCCACGGAACGTGCGCCTCCACCATCATCGTTTCTGGAGCATCCTCTACCCCGCTTACCGGCCCTAAATTTATGATTTTGGGTTTTTTTTTTTCTTTTGTGAATATGGTAAATTTAGTATTATTTTTGTAAATTTTCTTTTGTAAATACCTTTTATTATAAATAAATGGGTTCTCGGGGCGGTACGGGGGGGGGGGGGGTTATCCTATTTCACCCCCTGCGCGTTCTACCCTTCTGGTACGCGCAGGGTTGTCGTAGCACGACATCCCGGGCAGACAAGACGACCCTCCTCGTCGTTATAACTGCCCGGGCGGTGGGCGGGGTTTGCTGCCCTCACCTATCGCCTTGAAACTCTTAACCTGTTAGTCAGAGTGCGCAGTCGATTGGCTTGCGCCGCACGGTGCGCAGACCGTCCAGGAGCGCCAGAAGGTTGATTCCTAGGGGAAACTGACCATAAGTTTTGATTCCCAGGGGAAGTCCATCGCCCGAACGTCCTACCCAGGTTCGCACCTCATGCGTGGAGGCCGTCGGATGGGTGTTGACCCGTGAGTGTGACCGACCCTGAACAGAATAGGTCTTCGTGGCCAACCCAGCATGGGCCCATTAGCTCCCTAAAAGTCTGACTAACAGTCGGAGGAGTCTGGAAGCAGTACTGTTTCCTATAGAGCAGGGGTGGACCTTACGGCGACTGCTCTTGAAATGACTGTGGTCCGCGATAGATTCGGTAAACACCGTTTCACCACTTTGTAAGGGAGAGGACCGCGCAAGCGACCTCGAACTCGTAACCAATCGAGAGACCGGAGTAATCTGGTCACAATTGGAAGTAAGGGCGCGAGTGTCGACCCGCCGGGTAACATTCCTGGCTATCTCGCGGTTACGGCGTTGGTCTCTTACCGGCTCGTGGCGTAGCTAGACGGTGGATTGTTTTGTCCCCAAGTCTTCTGCGCTCACTTCCAGGGAGATAGAACGACTAATCGTTAAAACTTCCGGTGACGGGCTCGCCCGCTGTAGTCGACCACCCAAGTTATCACTTGAGGAGTTCGCGATATGTCTTATATTTCTATACGCTCAAAAGTGTCTACCATGCAGTTTGCGAATAGGTTATTCAATATGGGATCATGCTGTAAAACTCTTTTGGCCAACCTTTATAAAGCGCAAAAGGCGACAATAAGGGTGATCAATAAAAAATCGCAATCACATTTTTATGATGTCCTTTTCCGATAGTATGTGCTGTTAAATGCGAGAAAAATAACTGTATTGGTGATCCTTACCAAATTCAACGGTAGGTGAATTGCATGGCAGCTCCGTTTGCATTTTATATATTTAGACTACATATCAATATTTAAAAAAAAATACGTGTGGCACTCGGGGACTGCCGCGCTAAAGCTATTGCATAGCATTTTTAACAACTTATGCAATTATAATTATTTATTTATTTTATTTTTCTGACATCAGATAACTGCGCTCTATCGGAAAACGTTGAAATTATTCCGAATCATTTGTGGCTGCGGTAGCAAATGATTCGGAATAATGTAAACGTCTTTCGATAGAACGCCGCGCACGAATTTTTTATTCGATAAAGCAAAAGACCGGATTATTGGAAAAAAAATTGTACATAAAAAGATAGATAATTGAATTATCTTTAAAATGGTGTAGGTTTCATGATAATATGCCAGATAGTATTTGCGTAGTAGTCGTTTTTGTGTTCGGTTAGACCTAATTTCACAAATTAATTACACTATGTAATATAAACAAAATCTAAAATATTCAAAGCTAAAAATATTAGGAAAATGTTCTTGTTTAACATATATTTTTTTCGAATCGTAAGCAATACTCGTTTAGACGTAATTATCAGTTTAAAATCATTAATTTTCGGTAAGAAATTTCTTCATTCGGTCGCCGCGCTGGCCTAGGCCCGCGATAAAAGCTATGCAATAGCTTAATAGTGTAATACAATAACAACTATACATAGAAATGCTGGCAGACTCCTGACTAAATACTTTCCTTTAAACCTGGTTACCTAAGGGTTAATTCTTTTTTCTCAAGCGCGTAAAATTATAATTGGACAAATCAGTTCAATTAAAATTACAATAACGATTTGTCACCCTCAAATAAAATGAAGTCTCCTGTACGTTGTATCGGTAATTGCAGGTACTTAGATATAATTAATCTCTACCTACAATAGCGCTACGGCTTACAATGTCAGCATAGTAAAACTGATTGCAATGTACAGGCCATTTCGACTATTGCAATACACAGGAGTATGGTAACGTTTGAAAATTAGCAACCAAACGAGAACTATCCAGTTTTGTATTGAATTGGCAAGTTTATCTTGCCTTGTTGGGCTGAAAACTCATTGTTGAAATATCTAATATACAATTTCGCCAGACATTTTTAATAAAATATTAACGCATCGGGCGGTGCAGTTCCTTTCTCGTCTAAGGGCCAATAGATGGAAAAAACTAACTGGGGTCGTCCGCCGACCGATAGAGGGTGCTCATCGATTTTAGTTATGAAATTAATATTCAGATTAAATCAGTCCTTGGATACTTGTCGGGAAAGTCTTGGGGTGACACAAACGATTATTTGTCATTCCAATAGAAACATAATACACAAATCAAATCAAATCAAATCGCATTTATTGTCTTCAAAAACTTATACATAGTTGTTTAGACACTTTATATATCAGCTTAATGTTAAAATAACTTTAAAATGTATGTATACTAAATATTTCATTAGAGACTCACCACACAATTGAGTTATATTAGATATTTATAACTACAGTTATTCATGAAATTATAATATTAAGATTAAATAGTCCTATAAATAAGAAATATAATTGATTATTAGAAATTGACAGTCAATTACAGGAGACATTACAGAAAATTACAGGAGACATTACAGGAAAATTACAATTACAGAAAATTACAGGAGACAATTAGAAATAATAGTAATAATAGAATAATCAGTAAAATGGTACAAATGTCAAGTTAAATAAATAAAATCGAGATGGAAATTGTCAGTCATCTAATTATAATTCGTTTCTATCATATAATTCTCTCGCAATAAGGTAGCCTTTTAATTTCGATTTAAATTGGGCTATTTTTCCGTTTCTACATATAATTTTAATATTCTCAGGCAGTTTATTGTAACACGCCATTCCAACGTAATTTGGATCCCTTTTGAATAATTCCAGAGATGGACGGGGTAATGCTAAGTTGTGCCTACATCTGGTGAAATGCGAGTGAATTTATTTTTGGGTCTTCATCTTTCCTATGTTTTTTAATATTAATTTTATGCATTCAAATATGTATAGTGATGGTAGCGTTAGAATACTGAGATTTTTGAAGTGACCACGACATGATTCATTATGTTTAAGGTTTATCAATATTCTTATGGCTCGTTTTTGGAGAGAGAAAATATGTTGCCTTAAAACTACTGTACACTGTAACCAGAAGGGAATCCCGTAACTAAGAATTGACTCGAAATAGGCAAAGTATATTATTTTGGTGTGTTTAACACCAATCAGTTTCCGTATTTGCCTTAGTGAGAAACAGGCGCTGAAAAAGTCTGTCGCTTAATTCCTCTCCGTGAGCATTCCACCTTAGATTTTCATCTAAAACTAAACCCAGAAATTTATGGCTTATAATATTGGCTACTGTGTTTGCACCGATAATTAAATTTTGACTGTTCATAACCTTATTTTTTCTACAAGATAGGAAAATAGATACTGTCTTAGATGTGTTGTGACAGATTATTTTTTTCGAACTAGGTATTCAACAGAGCCAATTCATAGTTTAACGTTTTCACAACATTCTCTATTTTGGCATCTGCAAAGCTTATGCTGGTGTCATCTGCATAAAAAGTTATATTTGAGTGAGCTACTATAGATGGGAGATCATTAACATATAGAATGAAAAGGGTAGGTCCCAGGATGCTTCCCTGAGGAACACCGCTCTTCATTTCACACTCATCGGAAATGGTTCTCTTTAAAACGCTACCTGTACAGTCGTCTAATTGTACGACTTGTTTTCTTTTTAAAAGATAGCTACTGAACCATTTTAGGCTATTTCCTCGGATTCCATATCTGTCGAGTTTAGTTAGCAGTACTAGCTGCTAGTAACAAATACTCTAGCTACAAAATAAATACTGTCTGGATTTACGAATATAAGATACTTCACGGTGTTGCATGATATATTACATTCAGACCGTGTTCTGGTTATTTATTTATTTATTTGGTCATGTAATCTTATAATAATTATATAAATTATTTATTAATTAATATAGGGAGGTTTAACACATCTTACATGACCTTTACTGCCAATAGCACATCTAACTAGGCGATAATTTGGCCCGTCTCTAGATGTGCATATTTTTATGCAATTTTAAGAAATGAAGTGTTTTTTTTAAATAAATTATTTAGACCCACCACCTGTATATACACATAAATATACCAATTTTATAAAAAATATAGCTATGTAATAAATATATATATTTATAGTTGTAATTTAATAAAATTTAATTAAGAAAAATAGATAAGTGATACTAAATAAATTGTCGTGCGTTGCAAAGAAGTTGATCAGATTTTACATATCCCTTGTTAAGTAGCCATCTATTAAGGTTTGCTTTAAATATTTTTATATTAGGATAATTTTTCATGTCTTCACTAAGGGAATTATATAATTTTGGGGCTATGTAGAATATATAGTTATAATTAGTTATAATTGGTTAGCTTATAATAATAATTGATAAAGTATAATTTAATTTGTGGTTTTAGTAAATAAATCTTAAAAATGATTTGGATGCCCTAAAAGCAATAATGAAGTAACTGTATGTACGTGGTGATAAATTTAAATATTGTAAAAACGAACTAATATACTGTAATTTAAATGTACCTAAATATTAAGTTTCTACAATCTGTTAAGATTTTTTTGGAAATAAATTGAAATTGAAAAAAAAAAAAAAAAAATATGATACACAATAAGGTTGGTGAGAATTGTTGGTTGATTTTTTAATTTGAATTTCAAAGCGGTCTATTATAAATTATAATTTTGGAAAATGTTTCTTGAAACTGATTAGTTTCTGATCGACCAATTTTATTATA
This sequence comes from Micropterix aruncella, assembly GCA_944548615.1. Lineage (NCBI taxonomy): Eukaryota > Metazoa > Arthropoda > Insecta > Lepidoptera > Micropterigidae > Micropterix > Micropterix aruncella. The sequence goes on from OX155980.1 coordinate 1,917,715, forward strand.
TTGTATGGCGCTTGAACTATAAACAATTAATTTGTTTTTTATTTATTTATCTATACTAATATTATAAAGAGGTAAAGTTTGTGAGGTTGTAGGAAGTAATATCTGGATCTACTGAACCGATTTTTAAAATTATTTTACCAATAGAAAGCCACGTCCGAAAATCCGAAAAATGAAAAACTTTTTCGTGGTAGTCGGATTTGCAAAGTAAGTCGGAGAAGAAACGGTCGAACGAAAATGGTTCTAACTAACGCTGCCTTAGCGATGAGAGATATATGATTAAGATCTAGAGAAAAGTTTTAGAGCTTGGTAATGCCTACAAAAAAGTTAGCGACAGTATATGTCTAAATTTTATATTTAAGTCAAAAAAAGAAGTTTTTTATATTAAAAAAATAATTTAAATCGTTAGGTCATGTTTATAGGTCATATTATCAACAATTATGATTTCATATCAAAATAAGTACATTTATGTCTCAAATGTTTAAAACAAAATACTTTTCCCTTTTACTGCATATAATTTCCCTTTTACTGCATAAATGGTTAAAGAGATAAGACACTCACAAATAAGACACTCACAAGAAGACACTCACAAATAACGCTAATATAGTCAAATTGGCATATTTACATACATACATATTATGCAGTAAAAATATAAGCCTCCTTTTGGCAGTCAGGAAATAAATTATAACACTCAGCACTAACCGAACCATACTCATAATTTCAGCGCAAGTAATTTTTTTTACTGCCCAACGAAGTGGGCACGGGTCAGCTAGTATTTAATATGAAGGAGAAATTGAATTGATAATTTAATAATACCTAATATAAAAGCGGGAAAAATCGGCAACCTGCGAACACAATTTTTATTAAGGAACCAACGAATTTCAGATCGTAAATGAATATTGGACTGAATTCTAATAATGTAATATTCGACGAAACAATCAAACAATTATATTTAAATATTACATATTTATGAGGAAATATATTGCGATCAAGTCAAGCGAATTTTCGACATTACATTTTGCCACTTTGCGACGGCGCGGGTACATTCTCGCACCTGCCGTTACCTTTTTTTATAAACGACTTACTCTCAAAGTAGTTGCTAGTTAAAAGTTTCCTGCGCTAACTTTGATATACGTTGTATGCCAGCGACCCGGAATAATATACATATCAAGAAATTTGGAATTTTATTTGATATCACAATGTGCCTTCAGTACCTACAATATAGATACTGAAATAATGATCTTGTTCCTTAGCGAGGTGAAAGCTGAAGTATGATTTATTTCGCCCGGTAGATGTAGTACAGCATTTCGTGTTCGATTATATTCGCTTTTAGCATAACTACATACATGTTGATACAATTCTATTTTACTATTACCTCAATAATTGTAACTCTGGTAGTTTTAACAATATTTTGATAGGGTAGATCTATCAAAATTTTGGTCAACTATATGAGCTTATATCATACTATCCTCGTAAATCAATAGACATACAAGAACAATATTAAAAAAAAACCGACTGCACTAATTACAAAATTGTATTTAGGATTAATAGAAATAAAAGCGTGTCAAAAACATTAAAAACACGATTTTTACGCACACAATACTGGAAATTTTGTATCGGCTGAATTAGGTGCTCACCGTCGTTTCTGAAATTAACTTTGATGGAGTTCTTCCTAATCGTGGTCAAAGTGCACTCCAAGACTTTTCTAACAAGTCCAGACACAGCTATGATACGATGTTCCATCATGAAGTTCCAGTTCATATCTTCCGACTCCATCATCAGATCAGTTCGACAGTACAATATTATTGTATTGTCATCAGAACTACATACAACTGCAAAATTTTCATGACCCTGCGTTTCTTGGAAGATTGTTAAATTAGTTACCTTAGATTCCATTACATAGTTACATACAGGTCGACCTAATAAAAGCTTGTTAAAAAATGTTCGCTCTGAAAAGCACGTTTCGTAAGAGAATAAAGTTCGCCCTACGCCCTGCGGCAGGTATCTTTAAAAATATGCACGTCGCTACGCCGCCACCGCACTTTAGTCAGTCGCCGTCGGTGCTCAAGTAATAACAAGGTTTTTAATGAAATATTTGTGGTTTGTGTATTTATTCGTATAAATTCATATATATTTCCGAAATGTACTCCATCAGACTTTTCATTTGACACCAAGTACTATATAGGTATCCGAATTAATTGACATTTGGACATTTAGATAATTATTTAGTTAACATTTGACCACGTACCCTATAACACCCGGATTCTGACAATAGCACACACTTCTAAATCGGTTCAAGCGTTTAGAAGTTATGGTGAAATAAAGAGACGGAAAACATCGTACATGAATCGTGTAAAAAGAGAAGCAATTGTTTTTACACGACTTCCAAAAAGATGAAGTTTAATATTTGCAAGGTTAATATATGTATGTGGGTTTGTCCGTTTATTTATTTCACCATAATTTTTAACACGCTTTTATTAGGTCGACCTGTATATAACTAACTATGTAATGGAATCTAAGGTAACTAATTTAGCCATCTTCCAAGGATCGTAGCGTCATCAAAATTGGCAGCTGTATGTAGTTCTGATGACAATACAATAAAATGGTACTGTCGAACTGATCTAATGATGGAGTCGGAAGATATGAACTGGAACTTCATGATGGAACATCGTATCATAGCTGTGTTTGAACTTGTTAGAAAAGTCTTGGAATGAACTTTGACCACGATTAGGTTTCAAGGTCTGATGATGAAGCTGAAAGACAGGAACTGGCATTCCATGCTGGAATATCGTATCATAGCCGTGTTTGGACTTGTTAGAAAGGTCTTGTAATAAACTTTGGCCACGATTAAGTTTTAAGGTCTGATGATGAAGCCGGATTTTTTGGTTTTTACGTGCATTTATAAAAACGTGTTTTTAGTGTTTTTTTTTTTAAAACTATTAATTTATTAAATGATTAAACCTATATAAAAGTGTGTGGTACTGTTAGAATCATAATTTCATCCCGGGTGACGTAAGTTACTACTAAACTGTCAAATAACCAATACCTAAACTATAAATGTTAAATTAAAAAATATATCACATAAATACATCGTGTTTAGTATCAATAGAAAGGTCTAATTTAGTACATTCCGAAAATAGGTATCTATATCAAAATATTTACTAAGAAACCGTCTGATTACCTGAGTAGCGAGAGCAACCGACTGCATTCTGGTGGTGGCCGGCGCGAGTCTATATAGAGCATCACGAGCGGAGTCTGATCGTCACAAGATACCTGCCGCAAGGCGCGCAGCCCTGCAACGCCACCTTCAGAAAGCCGGGTCAATGATCCCGGCTGACTTTAAGGCCCGCTAAAGGGAAGTTGTCAGTGAAAGATGTCACGGGCCTTTGGTAAGGCCCGTCGACTGACTAACAGAATGCGCGATTGTCTATAAGCATTGGATTTTTATAGCGATAAAATGCGGCAACGGGGCCGTAGCTGATGTTTCGTAAATTTATTTTTGTTTCAATGAATATTGTCAGGGGGAAGTCCCCTAACGCCGGACGGCACCTAGCGTCGGATACTAATAATACCTCGACAAGTCACGGCGCGATCGATAAAAAAACAGGTGAATGGGTGGTGGGGAGCGTACGCTTTTCCTTTTCCTACGTATTTGTATCGATCGCGCCGCGGCTTTTCGAGATACTATTAGTGTCCGACGCTAGGTTCCGTCCGGCGTTAGGGAACTTCCCCCTATAAGAACTTTATTCCCTTTTACGTTTTGTAACGGCGACCGCGTTTTTTTACTTTTTTTATTTATTTATATAAATGTTTGATGAAAGATATACTAGCTGAATGGATACGAATGAATAAATAGACGGGTAGTTCAGCTTTGAACATTTATATCTACTCAAGCCGCAACTAGAAAATTAACTAAAATAAAATCAAACATATTCGTTTTCCTAGTTAGAATTTGATTTGTTTAAATATAGAAAAAATACGTGTGGCACTCGGGGACTGCCGCGGTAAAGCTATTGCATAGCATTTTTAACAACTTATGCAATTATAATTATTTATTTATTTTATTTTTTCTGATATCAGATAACTGCGCTCTATCGGAAAACGTTCAAATTATTCCGAATCATTTGCGGCTGCGAAAGCAAATGATTCGGAATAATTTAAACGTCTTCCGATAGAGCGCCGCGCACGAATTTTTTATTCGATAAATCAAAAAAATCGGATTATTCGAAAACAGGCGTAGATAAAAAGATAGATAATTAAATTATCTTTAAAATGGTGCAGGTTTCATAATAATACGCCAGATAGTATTTGCGTAGTAGTCGTTTTTGTGTTCGGTTAGACCTAATTTCACAAATTAATTACACTATGTAATATAAATAAAATGTAAAATATTCAAATCTAAGAATATTAGGAAAATGTTCTTGTTTAACATATATTTTTTTCGAATCGTAAGCAGCACTCGTTTAGACGTAATTATCAGTTTAAAATCATTAATTTTAGTTAAGAAATTTCTTCATTCGGTCGCCGCGCTGGCCTAGGCCCGCGATAAAAGCTATGCAATAGCTTAAAAACAAAATAGATTACTTTTAGTATTAATGTTAAAGGTCAACCCTCATTGGAGCACAACGTTGTTATACATACATGCAACAGACAGAATGGTTGCAACTGTCATGTTTTAGAAAGAGTGGAATCATTTAAATATCTCGGTATCACCATAGATAATAAACTAAGATGGCAAGAACACACGGATAAATTGTACGCAAACTAGGATACACTTTCAAAGAGGTAAGAAATATTTTAGGCACGAGAACACTAAAAAGCGTTTATTATGCATTGTGTGAGAGTATATTGAGCTACGGGATGATAGGATGGGGCGGTTGTTCTAAAACCATTCTTTACCCCTTATATATTGCGCAAAAGTCAATTTTAAAGATTATCATGCGAAAGCCGTATCGTTATCTTTCGGAAAATCTTTTCAATGAATATAATGTGTTGGATACTAGGCAACTAAACTTAAAAAATTTACTATCATATATTAAGTTCAATCATATAAATATTTTTCACAAAATACCCTATCAACGAGGTTTTCCGAAGATATTAATATGATAGTACCCAGAAGGTATACTGCTTTTGGTCAGCGAACCTATACATTCATTGCCCCAAGGTCTTTCAATGCTCTACCAGGCGACATAAAATCGGCACAAAATAAGACCTACTTTAAAAGGCTACTTAGAAACTGGCTTGTAAAAGAGGGAAGACAAGGAATTTTAAAAATATTGGACACTATAATCTAACCCGGACATTTGAATATTTTAAATCTTATATTATATTATGTTATATTATTATTTTATTTATTAATATTATTAATAATAATAATAATTAACGTAGATTAAAAGATAATTTGTTTCAGTTTTAACCCTATCTTATCTCAGTTATAATTAAAATGCAGGACAATTTTGTATAAACTTTTATTCTAATTTTTACTATTTTAAATTGTTTTGTTTTTTTCTGATTTGAATTTATTTGCTGACATTTTAATTTTTCACTTCTAACTTTAATTTCATTATTTAGTTTAAGTATTTAGTAATTTTTAATATGGTTTTGCAATTCTATTATTTTGCACATTCAAAAATAAATGTTTACCATAGAACAGGTCCCGGCCTGGTTAGGTGACGTTGCCACTATGCGATGTATTCTTTTTTCTGCTTTTGATTCAATTTTGTAAGTATTCTTATGCATAATTCCTACGCTGAAATTGTTTACTGTTATTTTTAATATTTGCATTACTTATATAAATAAATAAATAAATAAAATTACAAGTCTTAGAAAAAAATTGTTAACAGTAAACGACCCGGAATGATTTCTAGCGGGTTCCCCGTTTCTTATTGGGCTTTATTTAATTAATTCGATCTATGTAACTAGTTTTATATATTTTATATAAATTATAATTTAGAAGGCAGTTGCGCTGGAAGCTGGTAATTTATCCCACCAAAGGGCGAGTAAGCCAGCGACCTTGTGCCAGCGTTGCCATATGTATAATTTAAATGCTATTTATATGACAGTTTAATCAGTCGTAATATGTACGATCGGATGATCTACCAACAAATAGAAGTACAAATAGAGCTGTCAACTACAACGGGCGAACCCTGCACCTCAGGAAGTTTCAACGATTGGTCGTTCTATCTCCCGTGAAGTGAACGCAGAAGACTTGTACAAAACAGTCCACCATCAAGTTCCGTCGCATGCCCGTAAGGAGCCAACGCCTTATCCGCGAGATAACCAGGTTTGTTACCCAGCGGGCTTACACTCACGCCCTTACTTCCAATTACGACCATATTACTCTGGTATCTCGACTGGTTAAGAGTTCGAGGTCGCTTGCGCGGTCCTCTCCCTTACGGAGCGGTGAAACGGTGTAAACCGAATCTGTCGCGGACATGTTCCACTCGGGATCAGATAGCCGATGGTCGTTTCGAGAGCAGTCGCCATAAGGTCAGTAACCACCCCCGTTCTATAGGATACAGTACTGCTTCCAGACTCCCCCGACTGTAAGTCGGAGTGCACAATCGATTGGCTTACGCCGCACGATGCGCAGACCGTCCAGGAGCGCCAGAAGATTGACTCCTAGGGAAAACTAGCCAAGGCCAGAGTCCTACCCGGGCTCGCACTTCATGCGTGGAGGCCGTCGGATGGGTGTTGATCCTTAGTTTGACCAACCCTAAACAAATGGGTCTTCTTGGCCAACTTAGCAAGGGCCCTTTATCTCCCTTGAAGTACAAATATATAGAATAGAAATATAATTATTTAAATTCCTGAATTTTCAGCTTTTCGTTCATTGAAATATTTCTGGTAACGTTGGCATATAACGTGCGCCGTAAGCCCGTCTTCTACCTGCGCCGAATTTCTGTTATTATAACAACAGAACGAAACTGATACGTTATAACAGCTTAGAACACATAAACTCTACTACTATTCACCATCTCTAGATAATCTAGGTCTCTTTATTTTATTTTATTTTTATTTTATTTTATTTGATACCCAAAACAGAATATTGACAACACATACAGTGACATATATATACTACAGTTACATGACTACATCAATATCCTTTTTATATGAGTACACAATTAGCACAATGCATGAGCAATGGTTGAATTTTTAAAGAAATATGTGTAAAAAAAGGAAAAAAAAAACAAATAGTACCAGAATTACAGTATTTTAAAGAAGGACGCTTTGAAGGAGCATAAACTATCATGAAATATATCGATGCGATTGTCAAGACGAAATTTGTTATACAGACGACATATACGTGGGATTACTTTATTAACTCCGGTATAGTTTTTTGCTAAAGGTATTTTAAATTAGTCTGGGTATCGAAGACTTCTTTTAGTAATGTTAAATTGTATTTTTTCTATACAAGAGGTATCGATTTTATTATTTAAAATGTTGTACAGGAACGCTAAATCTGCAACCTGCCGGCGTTTTTATAATGGGACAAATTTAAAAGCAGTCAGTCTTTCCTCGTAGCCAGTCAGATGATTCTTAAGGCCGCATTTAAATGATAGCATTCTCAGAAATTTCCTTTGAATGGATTCGACTCTATCGGAGTAAGTTTTAAAATATGGGTTCCATATCGAGGACCCAAATTAAAGATGAGAGCGCACTAGTGAGTTATAAAGAAGGATCATGCTGTTGTTTATTTTTGAAATTCTTAGTGATCCGCATGATCAACCCCAGCATCCTATTTGCTTTCTCGACTATGTTCTCAATGTGTATCTTGAAATTTAGGTTTGAGTCAAATGTTATTCCTAGGTCACGGATACTAGATACATTGCTTAGGTTGTGACCATTTATAGAATAGTCGTATTTAACGTGACCCCTGTTCCTACAAAAGGACATCTTAATTAAGCATTCGTTGCTGCAGCACTAAATTATTATTATTATTATTTAAGAATTAATTACTATAAAATATTGTTTTTGCGAACAGGAACCTTAGTTAGATAACAGGAAATAAGCAAAACCTTAACCTTTTGCTTATTTGATTCTGTCACGGGTCACCCAACTGGGACTAGTCCGTTCTAGGATGGACAGGAGAAATGGGCCGCACATCGACCGACTGGCGCATGGGTAGATAAGGGCTCGTTTTGGTCAGAAATCGCCTTTTCTTCGCAAAATACGTGTGTTTTTGATAGTTTTGAGTACACAAACTTTTAATATACGGTTGACCTTATTTATTTCCGTGCGATTGGAGTGATTTTTTGTCGTGATGTGAATAAAAGTGATGGATTTTTATAACCTATAATATTCATGAAAATCCTTTGAAGTGTTTCATTCCAGGCGGTTTTAGTTATAGTTATAGCAAAGGCAGTGAATCAAAACGTATTTTATTTTTTGTACTCAAAAAAACATACACCATAGACACGTTGTTGGTATCGTTTATAAGATACATTAGCAATCGCTAACTTGATAATTAGCTGTCCCAGCAAATAATATTCTAACATTACCAGATGTCTCTAGAATCCAACAATTAACGTCGCAGATACAAATTTCCCAAGCCGCAGAGCCAGAAAACCAACATTTTTTGATTTCATAACAAGTCTTTAGGCCCGTTAGAAAGAAAGGTCTCTTTATTTTTCAAAATCAAAATCAAATTGTTCTTTATTCATATAGACACAATTAAATATTATTTTTAATTTATGTTCTTATGATGCGTCCAAGCCTTACTCCCAAGCCGTTTTGTCATTTACATAATCAGATATTGTATAGTATGCTTTTTTATACAATTTTGCTTTGATGGTAGCTTTAAACTTATTTACAGATAGTTCTCTAATAGTATGAGGAAGTTTGTTATAGAAGCGTATACATTGTCCCAAAAAAGAATTGCTTATTTTGTGGAGACGAGTAGCACGTACAACAAGGTTATGCTTATGTCTAGTATTAAAATTATGAGTGTCGCTTTTTATTTTAAACTTGTCAATATTCTTGTGGACATACAACAGATTTTCGTATATATATTGTGATGCAACAGTAAGAATATTTATCTCTTTGAATTTTTCTCTAAGTGAAACTCGAGGACCAAGTTTATATATAGCTCTTACAGCACGTTTCTGTAGTATAAAGATGTTATTGATGTCCGCACAGCTTCCCCAGAGAAGAATCCCATAGGACATAATGCTATGAAAGTAACTAAAGTATACTATTCTTGCTGTATCTACATCAGTCAGCCGCAGTCAGTTGTTTGGAAGGTTGTTGGCAAATTATGTTAATCCATTTATTTATAACTTCACTAATATTTTGTTATATAAGTATGGAGTAAAATACAACTCATATTACATATAGCTGTTAATTGCGACATTACTAAATCTAGGGTTGGTCTCAGGCCCACAGAAGCCTGACCACCATGGCCGTGTAGCTTGTGCCTATTGGCCTGCTTGAGTATTTAAGGTCAGCCCAACTTACTTTTCAACTCTCATCCGGAAGCGTCCAAGAAGAGGGACTAACCTGGAAAGGTCTCTGTGAACTCTGCCTGCGGCTGTTAGTCCAGTTGTGGGCAGTTGGAAACTTAGGTTCCATCTGGGGGACTCTTTGGGCGGAACTGTGAAGTTTGCGCACCTTGCGGTGTCAGCCAATCGATTGTGCACTACGGCGAAGAACCGGGGTAACTTTTGAGTCTGGAAACGTACGTTTCCTAAGCAGCAGAGGTGTATCTCTTGACCGAATGTCAACCTCCTTTAAAAGGATCCGTCGGCCACCCGATCACATTTGGTAATAACAGGCAAATGGCGCCTCGGTCTGCGATAAATTATAACTCAAATGCTGATAAAATCAGGTAGAGGCCGTGCAAGCGACCTCGAATCTGTGACCAGACTGGAGGATAGAGAAATATGTGAAAATCTGGTAGTCAAGGAGCGAGGCCAGCCTGCTTATTTCTCTGGGCCTGGGTAGGCCTCTGAGCCTGGGTAGGTCTCTGGCCTTATGGTTAGTTTCCCCTGGGAATCAACATTCTGGCGCTCCTGGACGGTCTGCGCACCGTGCGGCGTAAGCCAATCGACTGTGCACTCTGACTAACAGTTTAGTTGTTTCAAGGCGGCAGGTGAGGGTGGAGAACACACCCACCGCCCGGGCAGTTATAACGACGGTGGTCGTCTTATCTGCCCGTTATATCATCCAACGACACCCCGCGCGTACCAGAAGGGTATACGCGAGGGGGGTTAAGAAAGGTAACCACCCCCCGTACCACCCCGAGAACCCATTTATTCAGTATAAAAAAACAAAAGAAGATAACAAATAGTCGTAAAAATAATAATAATATAAACTCAAAACGGAATTGAAGTTAAACGAAAGACAGGCTACCGAGCACAGACAGGATGTCGGGGGGACTAAGTGGTTAGTGAGGGGGTATGTAGACGTATGGGTCATGGGGCGGTCTCGTGGGGGACGGCCTAACCAAGGTCCTCAGGCAGGGGACGCGCCCGCTTGAAACGACCATCGGCTACCCGATTCCGATTTCGGGTGAACAGCCGGATAAAGGATGCTGTGGTCAGCGATAGATTCGGTATACACCGTTTCACCGCTTCGTAAGGGAGAGGACCGCACAAGCGACCTCGAACTCGTAACCAATCGAGAGACTAATCGGGTCACAATTTGAAGTAAGGGCGTGAGTGTAAACCCGCCGGGTAACACTCCTGGCTATGTCGCGGTTAAGGCGTTGGCCTCTTACGGGTTTGTGGCGGAGCTAAACGGTGGACTGTTTTGTCTAAGTCTTCTGCGCTCACTCCAGGGAGATAGAACGACTAATCGTTAAAACTTCCTGAGGTGACGGGCTCGCCCGCTGTAGTCGACAACCCTAGTTGCTTATTTCTCTTCCCAGTTCCTCGCGGTAAGGAATTGTTCTCTTATGGTCAGTTAGCGTAACTTGACTGTGAATTATATGTGTCCGCAGTCGTTCACTCCATGGGAGACAGAATGACCTGATGTCGTTATAACTCCCTGGGGTCACAATGTAGCTAACACCTGTCCTCTCGTACATATATCCACTACCCTTGATCAAAATACATAAGATACCTCCTTTTCATTATACCTGTATGCAGATAATATGCAGAACATCTTCGAATCACATTCCTGCGTCCAGCGGTTTTGCAGGAAAGACTGAAAGGTGGCGGAGTTCAGGTTCGTAAAATAAATCCCTAATTGGTAAAAGGCTCGTAAAAAAGCTACTCACCGTAATTCCGGGTGATTCGGAACGAGGTCGTCCAGCCCGAGCTTCCGGCTAACGTGACAGAATCAATGGCGCGGCACTGAACGCAAAACAAAAAGCAATCTCGTTCGCTCTATTTGGATTGTAGGGCAGTATTTTAAAGTTAAAAGGCTACGCTCCGCTTCGCTCGCATCCCCGCGCCACAGTTTATAAACTTGATTTCCTGCACTTAGTCCAAAAGTGATAAAATATTTTGTATGAAATTATTTGAGGAAAGAAGAAGTTCGTTTCCATCTCCTTATACTGTAATACTTCGTGGGCAAAGCGTCACTCTCTATTTATACCTACATGTAATAACTAGAAACAAATTAATACAAACAGAAACAAATATTATTTAGAAACTAAAAATCATGTTTACGATAGACTATCGCGTCGCTGTTTAGTAAGATGAGATGATCTGAAAATTATTCTCTCCACAGTTTCATTGTATAAAGACCTTATCATTTTTATTGTTCATATTATATTAATCAATCTCAAATTATTTATTTTTAGCTATAATGTATACACCATATTTTATTTTCAAGATAAAACATTGTAGAATAAAACGAGTACAGCCATTTTTGACATTTAAAATTACTGACTTCCACAAGCATGGGTTTTTTTCATATAGCTCGACAAACATAATCATTTGTAAATCATTCCACGTTCTGTTAAAAAAATCGGTTGTCTGTAAAGTCGGTTTACTGACGATAGTTGAACGTGACAACGTCATAAGAAAATACTGATGGAATGGTTGCATTTGAAGCAGTTTCAGTTAAGATTCTGATATTGTTTATTACAAACACCCAAAAATATTAGAGTAAAAAAGCATATATTTTTGGGTGTTTGTAATAAACAATATCAGAATCTTAAATGAAACTGCTTCAAATGCAACCATTCCATCAGTATTTTTTATGACGTTGTCACGTTCAACTATCGTCAGTAAACCGACTTTACAGACAAACGTTTTTTTAAGGCGACGACTATTGTCAACGGCTTTGGGCGATTGGGCGGAGCCAACGCGTGATAAGAGAACTGGAAATGCCGCGCGCGCCGAGAGCGGCTTGTAGAGTGACCATACGTACGAAAATAGTGTACCTTCAAGATTCAAAGATATTAAATAAATAAAAGTACGTATTGTGAAATAATAATCGGATTTGTATTGTAATCATTTTATTATTGTTAGAAAATTTGGTAAACAAGAATTACGTAATTACGTAAACAAAAACGCCCGCAATTAGCAAAAAAACATAGCATAAAGTAATAAAAAACATAGGATAATGAACTAGTCGATCCTAGGCATACGAGGAATATGATCATTAGAGACCCCTCTTATATAGTTAGTGCTATACAGGGGCGCAAATAGAAAAGGGATGAGGAAAAAAAAACAAGAAACGAAAAATGACGATTTTGAATGAAGTCAATAAAGACGAAGACACGCTTCGTAATCAAAGTCCTGGTATAGTTGCTGAATCGGCAAAAGGTGTTGTGGCGCTGCGTCTCTGGTCATTATTTTGGGACTGATGCCTTGTGAGGTGGATATTCATCCCCAGTCGAGAGGGTCCTGTCCGGCTCCCAGCCATTTATGCACCTGGAACAGAATTGACAGTTGAAGAGAAAATGACGAAAGACAATTTATATGTTTAGAAATATAGAGTAGAGCTGTATACGAGATGTATAAGAACGATTTAATTTGGTACCTGATAGCTGGTAGGTGCGGTAGAATTGACGGGTAGCCTCTCTTGTACTCAACCTGGCGAGATTGAAGCTCGTTTTGGCTGCAGCCCTCTCGAATAGATGATACCGCAGCTCATCAAGGCTCTGGATGTCGTATTCGGGGTTGCCACTGTACAGAGAAACTACCAAATCCGGTCCCCTGCTGCTGCTATCTCATCAGGTGTAGAGGTGGTGTCAAGAGAAATAGCAGCTTTCTTTCCGAGGTCCGAGTGTTTTTGGAGTATGAAAAACATTTTCATCTTCCCTTGTCCGAAGAAGTAAGATGCCGAGTCACACCCACTGAAGGATGAAAAGAAAAATCTCCGGTTTTGATGTTACGTTGAAGAGGTGATTCTGGAATAGATCACATCTGCAGCATTGTGTATTACACGTTTCTTGAAATAAAACGTCACGATGGCGTGAGATCCCAGTGAGGATTATAAACAAGTCGATGTCCTCGCCAGCGTCTAACACTATATCATAGGAAGAGACAAAAGTGACAGCTGTAGTGATTATGAGCCTGTCAGCATCTTCCTTAGCATGCAGTACCCGAATGTTATGCTTTTCCATTCTCGTTTTCAGCAGGTCGGTGAAACGAATTTACTTTGTCGTTTGATAAGAAATTCTCTTGTGAAACTTGAGCCTTAGTATTTTTATCAAATATTATTTCCGGAGATTTCAGAGCTCTTCGTGCCTTTTTGTGTAGGATCTGTTGGGTATCCATCGAAAACTACTGCCACGATTGAACCGTAATAAGCAGTGGTGCACAGGGTGTATTTGTCAGCTATTGAAGCAAATGATGAGCTTCGACACACGTGTGTGGTGTGTGTGCGTGTGTGTGTTTGTGCTTGTGTTGGTGTGTGTGTGTGTGTGTGTGTGTGTGTGTGTGTGTGTGTGCGGTGTTCGTGTGGGTTTTTCGATTGGTAACTGAATTTAAAACTCATCAAAAATCAGTACTTTTTCAGCAGCTATACTAGGACTTTGATCATGAACTGTGTCTTCGTCTTTATTGACTTTATTCAAAATCGTCATTCTTCGTTTTTTGTCTGTGTTTTTTTCTTTTCTTTTTCCTCTTCCTTTTTCCTTTTGCGCCCCTCTATAGCACTAACTATATAAGATGGGTCTCTATTTATCATATTCCTCGTATGTCTAGGATCTACCAGTTCAGGAAGCATGCAATCTGTGTAAAACTTAATCAACTTATTTTTCATTTTAGTTTCCCAAAAGGTGCAATCCTTGTAAATTTATTATATTTTTACAGGAAACTTATCCCCAGACCAAATACCAAGCATACACTTAGATCTTCTTGTTACATGCAATTGCCTCTGTATTTGATACCACGAACTATGTTCTTTGTTTATTATATAATTACCGTTCTGTATTTTTTTGTAGAACGATATCTTTTTTTCATGAACAGCTTTTTCTAATCCTAGTTTGTAAGCTGTGATTGGACATTTTATTTCAACAATTGTATTTTCATCAATGATACCATCTGGTGACGCACCAAGAAATGGTACTTCCTCATCAAGAAAAAGTCCACTCGGGTCTATTTTCACATTCTCTTGTTTTGACAACTGTTTTTAAGCTATTGCATAGCTTTTATCGCGGGCCTAGGCCAGCGCGGCGACCGAATGAAGAAATTTCTTAACGAAAATTAATGACTTTAAACTGATAATTACGTCTAAACGAGTACTGCTTACGATTCGAAAAAAATATATGTTAAACAAGAACATTTTCCTAATATTCATAGCTTTGAATATTTTAGATTTTGTTTATATTACATAGTGTAATTAATTTGTGAAATTAGGTCTAACCGAACACAAAAACGACTACTACGCAAATACTATCTGGCGTATTGTTATGAAACCTGCACGATTTTAAAGATAATTTAATTATCTATCTTTTCATCTACGATTTTTTTCGAATAATCTCTGTCGGAAGACGTTTAAACTATTCCGAATCATTTGCTACCGCAGCCGCAAATGATTCGGAATAATTTCAACGTTTTCCGATAGAGCGCAGTTATCTGATATCAGAAAAAATAAAATAAATAAAATAAATAAATAAATATAATTGCATAAGGTGTTAAAAATGCTATGCAATAGCTTTACAGCGGCAGTCCTCGAGTGTCACACGTATTTTTTTTGCAATATTTTCATTGTCCGAAATTATCGAAATTTAACCGAAATTCCGAATGTCAAAATGTCAAGTGCGAAATTCGAACTTGAATGTTAAATTCGTAATTCGAAGTAGAATGTCAAGTTCGAAATTCGAAGTAAAATGTCAAGTTCGAAATTCGAAGTAGAATTTCAACTTCGAAATTCGTAGTAGAATGTCAAGTTCGAAATTCGAAGTAAAATGTCAAGTTCGAAATTCGAAGTAGAATTTCAAGTTTGAAATTCGTAGTAGAATGTCAAGTTCGAAATTCAAAGCACAATTTTAAGTTTGAAATTCGAAGTACAATCTCAAATTCGAAATTCGAAGTAGCATTTCAAGTTTAAAAACTGACAAATTTTAAAAAATACTGTCTTTACCTACAGCGTTACAAAGTCAGTCAGTGAGTCAGGGATGCGCGTAACTATGTTATAAGAAGGTTTATTATTATTACTACAAATTTTTTGGCTAAAAACCACAATTATCTTTTTGCAACAAAAACAACCCCCTCCAACCAAAGTATAATTTACGTCATACTACGAAAACCCGAATTAAATTTTGTCGCTTTATGAATGAATTTAGTAAACCGATGGTTCAACTTATATTTGTACTTTTTCTTGCAGGTTTCATATATAAATCGGCCCTAAATCGATTTTCAAATTCAATATTCAAGTTTGATATTTGATTTCAAAATAATATTCTGATTCCGACAGTTCTGATAAAACTTTAAAGTTCTGATAAAACATAATTATTGTTCGAATTACACTAATATCAAAATATTAAATTAGGTATGCATTTACCTGTGAGCATTACCTTTTGATATAGTTTTGTTTACCTACACTGTTTACTCACCTCGTCTTAATTTACATCTTCAGAATTAGTGTTGTTTCGTATTCGCCTAAAATAAAAACAGTAATCACGTCAGTTTATAAAATAAAAGAAGTAATTTATTTTATGTGTTGATTAGTTAAATTGTTGCACGAATCCTATTCGTGTGGTCACCCCAATTTGACGTCAGGCAAAGAGCATCAGAGTAGACAAATGGTAATAATATACACGTAATAATACACTAATACACGTTACTTACCTTAATAATCTATTTTTCTCTAATATACTGCGATTAAGTTTTAAAATTTTTGAGTTTCTGGCCATTTTGTTTTTAATTAACGTATTTTTTTCATTCGGAGCGCAGCGTCAGCATCCACCCGTGACAGTGGTCGCAGTCGTACTGAGTCTCGTCGCCGGCGAGGCCCGCTTTATAACTCGCGCACCAATTTTGTTCGAATAAGCAAAATAGGATATTATTCTCTGACTTTTCGAAAAAAATCACAGATAAGAAGATAGATAATTAAATTATCTTTAAAATGGTGCAGGTTACATAATAATACACTAGATAGTAGTTGCGTAATTCTCGTTCTTGTGTTCGGTTAGACCTCATTTCCCAAATTAATTACACTATGTAATATAAACAAAATTTAAAATATTCACAGATTAGAATATTAGGTATATATTCTTGTTTAACCCTTTGACGACCGCTCCTGAACCGCTGGGAAATTCGCGAATCCAAGACCGGATTTATGTTCAGCGACCCCAAATTACTAAACAAAAGTGCCGCGAAAAAAATGTTTTTCACCTGCAAGGGTGTGAAAAATCGCGGGACCTATATGTCCCAATGGTCGTCAACGGTAAAAATGTATGCGACTTTTCTAACTTTGGCAGTACGCGAACGCATTCCATTACTCATTATTTTTAGGGTATTTATTCGCGCCAAAACAACTAAATCCGTATAAAGATGGTTTTAATTCACTTAATCGATACAAAGACACTTCGAAATATGCTGCAATCTCTCTATGATGATATCATTATCATTCATTCGCATTATTCATCATCCGCGCCACTCGTAGCGAAGACGCAAACCGTTCCGCCAATAAGGAAACCACGCAGTGCATCCTCCTGAACGATGGAGGGCGCTTGGAGTAATTAGGAATTCCCCTTACGATGTGACAGAATGTCACTTTTGGTGGAAAAAAACAGTGGTTGACACGCGAGCATATCGAAGGAAGTGGAAAGTATTATTATTTGGATTGTTTTCGAAGTTTCGTGAGTTTATTACCTTATTTTGTCGTGTTTTCGTAATATTGTGAACGTTTCACTTTTGAAGGCGCACAATGCAGAGATCGCGCCGTTTCTACCTCACAAAGGAAGAAATCATTCAATTGATGAATGCCGAGGATAGCGATGATTATGAACGTGCACTCGAATTGGACAACGAAGATATTCTATTTCTCGAGGAGGACGCTGCCGTCTTAGAGCCCAGAACCGAAATCGAAATCGAGGATGTAATTGCTGAGCTTGAAAAACCGTCGACTAGTGCTGGTGTTTGCGTAAAGCCGCCAACACCAGCGCAAGTTCCATGCGATCAGCCACCAACACCTGAGCTAGTAACTTTCAAGTGGAAAAAGCCTAAAGACGATTACACTCTACCAACGTTCACCGATCCAGTTTTTGATTACGGGAAAGTTTTATTGCCAGTTACGACACCCGACAGCGATGTGCCGAGTATTTACCAAGTGTTCAGTGCAGTTTCCAACTTTGATACGATGCTCAAATTGGTCAAGCAACAGTCGCAAATAAGGCAGAGCAAAAAGGCATTGTTTTCTCGATTTCATTGGCAGAATTGAGGGCGTATTTCGGCATTATTTTGTGCATGACAATTCACCGTCTGCCAGACACTAGACTTTACTGGTCAACGTTGCCCATTTACTCGGTGCCAATCATTTCGAATGTAATGAGCCGAAAAAGATTCGAAGAAATCCGATCTTGTTTACATTTTGCCAACAATATTGAACAGCCATCCCGAGATGATCCATCTTACGATCGAGCATTTAAAATTCGGCCAATAATCATACATATGAACAAAGCATTCGTGGATGCGTTGAGCGAGAGCAAGTGCCAGGCCATTGATGAGCATATGGTCAAATTCAAAGGGCATAACATCATGAAGCAGTATATGAAGGATAAACCGATTTCATGGGGTTTCAAATTGTGGTGCCGATGCGACTCGCAGACTGGTTACCTACACAAATTTGACATTTACACAGGTAAGAAAGAGCAGAAGGAAATCGGCATTGGCGAATCGATTGTTCTATATATGGCGGAAGGTCTCGATGGCATGGGTATCGAATTGTATTTTGATAATTTTTTCAACAATCCAACATTGCTGTACAAGCTAAAAGAGAAAGACATAAGAGCCTGTGGCACTCTTCGCTCCAACCGTAAACAAATGCCTAAATTTGATGCGGACAAGAAATTCGAACGTGGCGACTTCCACTGCCTGGTGGCTAATGGTGTGGCTGTGATGAAGTGGATGGATAATCGTGCTGTATTTTTGGGGTCTAACTTTCTACCTCCACTTGAATCGGTCAACGTAAAACGACGCCAAGCTGGCCCTGCCGCAAAAATCGATGTCAAATGTCCAGGTGCGATCAAACACTACAACAAAGGAATGGGAGGAGTGGATCTCATGGATCAGAAAAAGGTTGGTCAATGGTAATTCTTCCCCGAAAATGAAATTGTTTTTGATTTCGTTACCTTTTTTTTTTCAGTCTTACTACGAACACGATCGGAAATCAAAGACTAAATTCTACCTGCGCCTTTTCTACGATCTCTTTGATTTGAGTGTGCATAATGCTTACATTGTTTACAACAAAATTTCTACTTCGAATAATGATCCATTTTCTATATCTGCATTGGAATTCCGCGCGCAGCTGGCTACTCAATTGATCGATTCGTTCACCAACCGCAAGAGACTATCATTAGAAGCTGTAAGAGAGGGACCTAAGAGATTCAAAGTTGCGGAGACCGTTACTCTCTCTGGTCATTATCTCCGCAAAAGTGAAACGGGACGTAAGAGATGTGTTGTCTGCTCCAAACAAGGCAAAGACCGCCGAACAAATGCTATGTGTGCCTTTTGCAAAAAACCATTTTGCTTCACCAATGATCGAAATTGCTTCGAAATTTATCAAAAGAAATGAATATTTAATGTAACGATCAAAAATGTAAACAAGTTTGTTTTTTTTCCCAAATAAATATTCTAATAAAGAAAATTACAAATGTCATTGATTTTTACCTTTGACGACCATTGGGACATATAGGTCCCGTCAGATTGGGTGGTCGTGTGGGTGGTCGAAGTGGACTATCTTTTGTTTTATGTTTTTGCTATGAAGAGGAAGGCTGCCCGCAACTTCTCCTCAATTTCTGGACCTATAAGTCCACCCACCCCCAAAATATTGTAGCAAGAAAAAGGGGGAGAAAAATTCCAAATTTTTCGACTTCGAGGTGGTGTGGGAGGCAAAGGGATGAATCTACCTTTGAAAACGAAGTACTTTCTGAAGGACACATTCATACCCTATTGAATGATACCTAGCTGAGGAAAATCGATTTCATAGTTTTTCCAGGAAAAAATCGAAGGTAAAAGGGTCACCGGTGTCCCATTGGTCGTCAAAGGGCTAACATATATTTTTTTCGAATCGTAAGCACTACTCGTTTAGACGTAATTATCAGTTTAAAATCATTAAAGTCGTATATCAGCGCCTTAAGCTATTGCATAGCTTTTATCGCGGGCCTAGAGGTCAGCGCGGCGACCGAATGAAGAAATTTCTTAACGAAAATTAATGTTTTTAAACTGATAATTACGTCTAAACGAGTACTGCTTACGATTCGAAAAAAATATATGTTAAACAAGAACATTTTCCTAATATTCTTAGCTTTGAATATTTTAGATTTTGTTTATATTACATAGTGTAATTAATTTGTGAAATTAGGTCTAACCGAACACAAAAACGACTAGTACGCAAATATTATCTGGCGTATTATTATGAAACCTGCACCATTTTAAAGATAACTTAATTATCTATCTTTTTATCTACGATTTTTTTCGAATAATCCGGTTTTTTCGCTTTATCGAATAAAAAATTCGTGCGCGGCGCTCTATCAGAAGACGTTTATATTATTCCGAATTGCTTTCGCAGTCGCAAATGATTCGGAATAATTTCAACGTTTTCCGTTAGAGCGCAGTTATCTGATATCAGAAAAAATTAAATAAATAAATAATTATAATTGCATAAGTTGTCAAAAATGCTATGCAATAGCTTTACCGCGGCAGTCCCCGAGTGCTACACGTATTTATTTTTTTATGTATCAAGTCGCTCTACTGGTTGCATTTATCTACTGTGGCTTCCGTGCAGTTCAACTTTCCGTCTGCACGCTTCATACTTCAAAACTTTTATATCTCGCCTTAATCTAATCGTACTCTATATTTTTCGCTTAGGAAGTTGCTCGTTTATATTTTGCCAGAGCAGTAAATGTATAAATAGAACCCTTTGAAACAGAATTCACCGGCTAGGTTTGAGAATGATCGAGGGTCGCAAAAATAAAAGTGAGAACGACGTACATAGTCCATGGAAGTGAAAAATAATACTGGAAGGCTATGAAGCTATGAAATCCGTTACATTAAAAATAATAATTGACATTTCCACTTAAGTAGGTGTCACCTGTACCACAGTATACCCCTGACAGTAGCTTATCTTAGAACAAAATTGAAATCAAAGCGAACACGTCAGGAGTCGTAAGGACTCGGATATGGTCCCGCTCCTCGGCCTACGCAGATATCTGAACTGACAAGTATTTAGGATCGTTGGTTACGGAAAAAAAAGATGCAACGACGGCCGATGTCCATTGCCGGATCGGTCAGGCAACAGCAACATTCGCCTCGCTCAAGTGGTGCATATGTAAGCGAACGAATATTAGCATCGAAACCAAAGTACTACTATACGGAACGTTGGTTCTTCCCATTCTTCTTTATGGATCGGAAACGTGGACGTTACTACAATCGGACCTCAAAAAGTTCGCAGTATTCCAAATGCGACGCTTGAGGCAGATTCTCGGTGTCTCACTCCGCGACCGAATCCGAATCGAGACCATTAGAGAAAGATGCGATCTAGTAACAACGATCGATGAAGAAGTATAAAAACGTCGACTACGATGGCTCGGCCACGTAAACTTCTCTGGCGAGACCGTCCGACAGGATGGAGAATTCAGCGATCGGCACCGAAGAAAACCTGGCTAAATAACATCAAAGACGACCTTAAGAATCAACGATTATCGGCTAGGGATGCTCGAGACGTGGCAAAAAATCGTCAATAATGGAAGCGAATCGTGAATGGAGTACAAAATCCAGCGGCACCGACAGCAGCGTATTGGCTGCGGGGGCGACCCCCTCCCTAATCGCCAGCTACGAAATAAATAAATAATAAAATGTTAACCGTTCGCGTTCGTCGGGACGTACCCCTCTGCCCACATTCCTAGCACCCTCTCCACACATTTCCCTGTAGCTTGAGAGTAAAGCTACTGGTTGGTATACTGTGCCTGTACTAAGGTAGACTATTTAAGTAGATAACTTGAAAGAATTTATTTATAGGATGATGCTTTTATGCAGTAATAAAGACAATAAAACTACACACATAGCAGCGAAGGATTTTCCGTATCGTATTGAGAAATGCCCATGTGTAAGTTAGATGTATATATACATAGATGTGCCCAACTTTAGACTGTGCTTTATAGGTTAGTGTAGGTTATAAAGGTAAAAAATAAATATAAGATTCATGTGCCATCGGTGAACGTCCACCCTTCACTCAATTATTTCCAAAACCATGCTTATCCTTTTGCAAAATAAAATCTCTCCAATATAGAGCCAAGTTGAAGTAAAAGCAGTGAATAAATCACACTAATTAAATCAACATGCTGTCTTTAAAAAAGTTAGAAATATTTGAAAAGTTCTAATTTATCCATAATTTTATAAAAGAAAAATTTTACAAAAAAAAACCGACTCCAAATTGTTTTTTCAAGTGCAGATACTATGTCATGATGATACTTAGAACAATCTTAAATAATTGAATGCGTATACAAAATCTTGTGTCTGTGCAGTTGACCGTTGAGAAGTTCCCTCTTTGGAAGCAAACCCTGGGTGCCGCAGTCCTGTCTTGGTGAAACATAGAATATGCTGTCGTAATTGAATGCATATACAAGATTTCGTGTCTGTTGAGGAGTCCCCTCTTCGGGATCTAACCCTGGGTGCAGCAGCCATTTCATGGTGAAACTTAGAACATGCTATCATAACTGAATGAGTATACAAAATTTCGTGTCTGTGCTGTGGACCATTGAGGAGTCCCCTCGTCGGAAGCCAATCCAGGGTGTAGAATCAGGTCATGCTTATCATAAAAAATGCATTATCATCGGAATTGAACCAAGCGTAAATTTTCAACTTCATATGATAATATTTGAGGATTTCCCTCAATGGAACCCATCACCAGAACAGGATTTGATAAAAATGTGACGAATATGAAAGTATATCATTTCAATTAAAATAGAAAAAAATACGTGTGGCACTCGGGGACTGCCGCGGTAAAATGCATAGCATTTTTAACAACTTATGCAATTATAATTATTTATTCATTTTATTTTTTCTGATATCAAAGGTTCTTTCCAAACTCAATAGATTTAACCCTGCTCTTCATGTTCCTCATGCTGGTACCAACTATAGGCAAAATGCATTTCTGTGGCGAACAAGTGACAATTTCAATGACATGATTAAACGCTTTGACTTTGATCTATTCTGTACGAGTGTTAACTCAGCTAGGCAGCGGATGAACAGTGAATTCTTTAGCATTAATTGTTGAATAATTTTTTATGCATTTTTAATTGATAGCTTTAATTGAAAGATCACATATGTTTCTACAACGTTATTTAAACGTGAAAACCTTTAATTGGCTCTCTGTTATGTTACTCCGGCTTTTTGTTCAATTATAATTAGCTGTTGGTTTTCCTAAAAATAAATAAATAAATAAATAAATATCAGATAACTGCGCTCTATCGGAAAACGTTGAAATTATTCCGAATCATTTGCGGCTGCGGTAGCAATTGATTCGGAATAATTTAAACGTCTTCCGATAGAGCGCCGCGCACGATATGCAATGCTTTACCGCGGCAGTTCCCGAGTGCCACACGTATTTTTTTAATCTTCTTTTTTTTTACCACTCGTTGATGGCATTGTAAATTTAATTTATTATTGTGGTTGCCTCAATGTATTCTTGAATTTGTGTTATTTTTTTGTTGGTTAAGTGCCAGGGGTAAATGTATATTTAATTACAGAAAATATTGAACAACTTATTGGTAAACTGTATATCACTTAATGTAGTACCCCATCGATTTCATATGAACTACTTACAGTTCTCAATAAAATATTAATATTATTAATGCATATTCACTTTAAAAGGTAAGCTTTCTATAAGTAAACATTATTCTTCTACCCAGCATAAGGAGTCTGCTAAATGGTTTCCTCCATTAATTGCTTGTGCCGCATCAAATATTCTCCTTTTTGATAACACTGAATCGAAGTATTCCTTGTTGCCTACATTTTACTTCCGCACTTTTCAATATAACACGCCTCGAAATACAAAACTTTTTATTATACTCAGTTCATGTATTCTGCTCACTTTAAAACTCTTTTAGGTACGTAGATAAAGAGCGTAGTAATTGCCGCTTATTCACACCGGCCATTTTGATCTTAGTTAAAGTCAGTTTGAGTTGAAATCACAAATTAAAATAAATCTTATTCCAAGTCAATCCTTTTCTTTTCTCAAAATCAGTTAGTCATGTCTTTATTGTAAGAAAGGTATCTCAAAAGGACCCTGTCTTTGTTCTTATTTCGACAATGGAAAGATCTCCTTAGATTTATAATTATTATTTCTATACCTGCATATCATAGTAGCTGCAATACAAATGAAAATCTATGAATTTCAGCATTATTTTTAAAATTAACTCTCTGAATAAGAAATACGGACTAAAGAAAATGAAACGGTTGGGTCACCCCAAGACTTTCCCAGCCAACATACAAGCCCCTTCCCCCGCCAAACCCCCAGCCCTCCTCCCCCAAGGAGTCCCCACCACCTCTTTAAAACGTCCCGTTTGCCACCCGACTGAAAAAATATCTTTCTATGAATCACACCCCTTACTACTCAAATTTCAGGTCATTCGCCCAAGGTCGCCATCGCTTTAAAACGGCCCGTTGGTCACCCAATTGCAACGCTTACGTGGCATTTCAGGAGTCTTTTACATATTTTTTTAAAAGTCATATAACATGGACTGAAACCAATCTAATTTAATAGTCAAAGAAACAAAAAAAAAAACAAATTTACAAAAAAAAAATTCAAGAATTCAAACAATAAACAGATTTTAAAGCTATTACAAATAAAGAGCATAAAAATATTAATTTAAATAGTCCTCTTTATAGTAGGTAACAAATAAATAAAAATTATTACAGTATTATAAATGAAATTAAATATACATAGATAAAGGATACTTAAAAACATTAAAAATGTTAAGACAATGTTAAACAGAATCTCTACATATACTAATATTTCTAGCATAGAATGTAATTATATACGCTATTGTCTCATCATCCATATCATCATTTAATTTTAATAATATGTTTGCTGTTGACAGCGAAAGGTTCTATCTAGGTGCTATAAACGTGTAGTGTACCGCGGACCAAAATATGACTACGTTTTAGGTACCTTAATATTATCCTCAAGGGTTTGACTTGTTATTTTTACGTTATTAGTGCAAGATTTTCAACCTAAATAAAATCCGGTATGATATTTATAGCCTCTATATTGAAATATGTTGTATATACATCTCTAGAATAAGAATAAGAATAATAAAAATTTATTTTAAAAAACCCGATCTGGGTATAGAAATTACATATCAAATAAAATTGGTATTTCTACAAATAAAATAACATTTCAAATTATAAAAAAAAAATAAAAAAATATTGAAAACGAACATAGAAATTCAAAAATAACAAAGACATATAAATTAGAAAAATAAAAATAAACAGAAATAATGAGAAGAGAATCAGCAATACAATAACAAAAATATATGAAAAATAGAAAAATAGAAAGCATCCAAAGAGTTTTACATAAACTACATTAAATAAGGATCAAACTATCAATCAAAAATCAAGAAATAGAAAAATGCATCGACTTTCCAAAGAACAAAAAATCAACTGGTCTCGATGATATACCTGTTAGCGTAATTAAAATCCATAAACGTGTACTGGCACCTTGTCTAAAATATATTTACAATAAGCTTTCCAGAGGGAATATTTCCAGATTGTCATAAAGTAGCCAAGATTACACCGATATATAAAAAAGAGCGATCCCACGAGCGTAGAAAATTATCGACCCGTAGCCCTACTGAGTAATTTCTCAAAAATTTTGGAGAAGGTCACCGAAAAACGACTAAATGGTTTCCTTGAAAAATTTGTGGTTATTTCAGACAGTCAATATGGATTCCGGACAAAAGAAAATCTACACAGGATGCCGCGCTGTCTGCATGTTTCATGATTGAGAATAGTCGAAACAAGAAGATGCTTTCAGCAGGACTGTTCTGCGATCTAAGCAAAGCATTCGACTATATAGATATCAATACCTTGGTAGACAAGCTAAACCATTACGGAATTAGAGGAGTGGCCAATTCAATCAATTAATCGTACCTACAAAACAGGCAGCAAGTAGTGGAGATTAAAATAATTGATGGAATTGAGGAAAAGGCTGAGCAATCGAGATGTGAAATAGTAAACATCGGTGTGCCTCAGGGCTCAACATTAGGACCTCTCCTCTTCAATCTCTATTGTAACGATTTAGCAACTAACGTAACTTGTGCCAAAACTGTCCAACTTGCAGATTATAAGATTTGCAAGATTATATTGATTGCAACTCACCCCTTTCTGATAATTCTAAGTGGATGGTGAGGTAATATTAGAGAAACTTACCGGTGACAATAAGGTACATAGCTATACTTTGAATTTAACGAATATTTAAAAAAATATAACTGGTGGAGTTTTTCTTTAAATATTATAAAGAGGTAAAGTTTGTGGGGTTGTAGGAAGTAATCTCTGGATCTACTGAACCGATTTTGAAAATTCTTTTACCAATAGAAAGCTACGTTATTTGTAAGTGTCATAGGCTATATATTAATTCGAAAAATGAAAAGACTTTTTCGTGATTTGCAAAGTAACTCGGAGAAAAAACGGTCGAGCGAAAACGTTTCTAACTAACGCTGCTTTAACGATGAGAGACATGTATATGATTAAGTTCTAGAGAAGTGCTTGATAGATCTTGATAATGCCTACAAAAAAGTCAACAAAAGACTTTTCCCTTTTACTGCATATAATTTCACTTTTAGTACATAAATGGTTAAAGAGATAAGACACTCACAAATAAGACACTCATAAGAAGACACAAATAACGGTAATATAGTCAAATTGACATGCAAATACATATATATATATATATGCAGTAAAAATATAACCCTTCTTTTAGCAGTCAGGAAATAAATCATAGCACTC
This sequence comes from Micropterix aruncella, assembly GCA_944548615.1. Classification (NCBI taxonomy): domain Eukaryota; kingdom Metazoa; phylum Arthropoda; class Insecta; order Lepidoptera; family Micropterigidae; genus Micropterix; species Micropterix aruncella. The sequence continues at coordinate 1,944,282 of OX155980.1, forward strand.
AGTACTAACCAAACCACACACATAATTTCATCACAAGTAAAAAGTTTTACCGCCCATCGAAGTGGGCACGGGTCAGCTAATGTAATGTAAAACTGTTTACTTTTGTATCAGAAGTATTAAGACATCGATTACGAGATTGACAAAAATTGTAACAATGACTCTTAATTCGCCATCACTAAAATATATTGTAGCAGTAGGTACATACAATACATAAATACATATCGTATATTAATAGTTTTTAAATACACCTTTTATTAGAAGATTTTCAAAAAGTTTTCTTTTTGAACTTTCATTCAGAGTAGATAATAAAGCATTTCAGGTATCCTAAGAGGTGTGAAGTCGAGTACTACGTAGTTCAAATTTGATTTCTGTGATGAGAAATAAGTAACACGTAGCCTAATCCAGACTGAGAGATGGGTGCAGTAAATCTGAGGGTGCACAATTTCTGAGGCCTTCAGAAAATCATCCGTGAGAATGAATTTTCCAAGGCGTCTTGAGAAAAAAAATATGTGAAATTATTCACGCAGCAGAATTCGCACGCAAGGAAAGGAGTATTAGGACATCGGTGATACTAATAACAATGAATTTTTGAATACTACTGTGGATCTCGTGGCAGCCATCGTTTTGAAATATTTTCTTTACTATTTTCAGGTTTAGTTTATGTTAGAAGCACCCCTCTACAAAACATGGGACCAAACATCCTTTTTTGAATATGACATTCTGAATTCTGAATTCAAAATTCTGTCATCATTAGGACAGAATGTAATTTCTGTTTGTTTCTCAATCGCAACTCAAGTGGGCGATAGCTTTTTATTATCGAATTTCGTTCGTCGCCCTATCGAGTTCGATAAGCGAGCAAATAGGTCGCATTTTGGTGACAAATATAACACATCCCATTATGGAAGATTTGATTGACGCCATTCCGGTCCAGTCCACTCGACATCCTCCCGTGTAATTGCTTACTTAATCCCAGCCGTGATTCCCTTCATTAGGGTAATTGCGATCATCAGAAGCCCCCAATTTATCCCCCCCCCTCCCCTCATTCCCCTCCCCTCCCCGCACTTAGCCCCTCCACCATGCGCCCTTAACGTAGCTTTTTGGAACGAGGCATTAATTATTCCGCTTTAGGTGCCTCCGCGTTGCTAAGCAAGCCACCATGAAGAAAACCTACTTTAGACAATCACTACCTTACCTACATTAATATTTGAATACAATTAAAATTAATTAAAAGACATAATTTTCCATTTAATTTAATTTAATTTTTAACTCATCATTATTATTACAGTATTAAGTTGTTTTAAGTATGCCGTTCGCATTTTATTTCTTTTGAGAGTAAATGATTTAATAATTATTTTAAGTTTTAAATATAACAATATTAAATTCATTGTCTAAAGGATATATGCCATTTTTATAAATACATTATTGAGCAAGTATATACAAAATGAAATGTTTACCCTAGAACAGGTCCCGGCCAGTTAGGTGACATTGCCACTAAACTATGGAATGTATTCATTTCTGGTATTGACTCAATGTTTAAAATTTGTTTATGCATAGCGCCTAAGTTCTGATATTGGGCCCGATTGCGTTTCTTTGTGAACTAAAACTGAAATTAGTTCAAGCGAACGAGATAATACGTTAGAGCGGAATATGAACGAACGATGGACGATAAAAACTACTTACCCGTCGATACGCGTCCGAATAAATTTGAACACATTTCGTGCGATGTTAGATTCAGATGATTTATCGTTGGTGGTTAGTTTTAACGCGAAAAGGTGACAACAGTTCATTTCACATTATGCTCTAGCGTATTGCGCTGTCTCGTTCACGTGAACTAATTTCCGATTTTAGTTCACAAAGAAACGCAGTCGAGCCCATTATGGTAATTAAAATTTATTACTTGAGTATTTTTATTGAAGTTTTCTGGTGTGTTGAGCTGTAAAATCATTTTCTGTCTGTCAGCATTGATTATAAAAATATAATCTGGCTGATCTATAGGTAGGTATGCCGAACGTGACTGGCACCTGAAAAACCGAACAAATTGGTTGCCTTTTTTTGCATGTCTGAAAATTGCTCAGACCATACTATAACATTATAATGACATCTTAGAATAAAATCTGGTTATGATTCACGATCACCAAAGCCTTGCCAGACCCATTTAAAGCACGTTAGAGTATTAAAAGGGTTTGAGTATTAAACGAATTACGTCAGAGTATTAAACGAATTACGAGCATAAAACAGAGAGCAATGCCTTAAACTACTTTAGGGTCTGGCGAGGCTTTAGCTATTATGAACATCGGCCAGATGTATTTTCATGAAATTATAGGATCAAATGTTACTGCTTAAACTTGTAATTTTGTCTCAATTTTACATCCCACCAGACGCATTCCGGACTTCATGATAATCTGTGATAATATAAATTTGTATAAGTTTTAAAAGTGTGAAAATTAGGGAGATGTATCACTAAAACAAATCGATTTTATCAGTTTTTAATTTTTCCCGCCAGTTTAGCTCCGTTCAATTGTGAATAAGCCAGGCTGCATTTTTTGTGTATTTAATGATTGACTCTAGTGAATGGAAAATATTTATAACTGAAAAAAATTGTACGATTCGATTGCACCTAATCGCATAATCTTTGCCCCAGACTCGTAATCTCTTCATTAGCATCCATAATTAGACCAGATTTTATTACTTTAACAAACTAGTAAAATAGGTTCGAAAAATATTCACCTTCTTCCGAGTTTGGCCTCGTCTATTGTGCCTGCCAAACTGTGTTACTTATATATAGATCGTCCGTCGGTGTACTGGCGTGGTGGAACCGGATATGGTACCAAAAGAAAATTAACGAATGTTTGTGTCCTCAAACCTTGTCAAGTGGTTTACCAAATTATTGATCTAGCACGTCGCGTCGTCACTTACGCGTTGGCGTTGTTGTTTCTACAGCACGATGATAGAAATCAGCAGCGTCTATTTTTGAAACATTCAATGGAAGGCGATTATAAGCACTTATCGTAATAATAGACCGGGTTATTGGAACAGTCAAATAGCAGACTAAGGTCAACTCTTTAATTAAGTCTTATCACCTACCTTTTTCGTACGATTAGAATCAATAAAAATAGAGGTAAGGTGAGAGGACGATATTAAACCCGGTGTTTAATTATTATGGTAAGTGTCGTGGCATGTCTGTGACTTAGGCATATTATCCCTATTTACATTATGGACGAAAACAAGATATATACATTATTGTACATGTTCTATTTGGCAGGTTTCAAATTTAATTACATCTAATTAGATCTCTAGTAAAATAGCCTCAAGTAAAAAAGTGAATAGAAACGATATTCAGCACTCAATAAGTATACCTAAGGATAAGCTCCCTTTTATGCGTACCCCGAATACGACTGGCAAAAGTACAGAAAAGCTACTTGTATCTTAGCATTAAATTGTATAATCTACTCCCTACAAAATTTAAACAACTGGAGGACATAAATTTAAAAAAAAAACATCAAGGAGATGCTGATAGGCCACCCTTTCTATAATGTGGCCGAATTTGAGGGCCATGATTTTTCAAATATTGTGCCCATTTAAATTACTTAAAAAAGTAGAGCCTTATTGTCTGATTATGTTATATGGTCTTATATATGTACTTTTAGTTTAAAATGCATAACGTAGATTTAATTTGATTATTTAACATTTTACTGACAATTTGAATATTAAAATGAATAATTTTACTACGTATCTTTTCAAATTACTTACTACTTCAAATATTAGGCTTCTATTTTGATTATTTATATTTATAGTTTGACAATCTAGTAGTTAATTCTTGACTACCTATGTATGTTCAGTAAAGAGTAGTAACGAGACTTACTACCTAGCACAATTATTTTGACACGTCCAAGAGCGGTCTTTAGCCGTCAATTGGACACGACGAAAATGTAATGTAATGTATTGTAACAGTTATCAAAGGGTTTAGTTAATAGTAATATTATACTAACATAATAATTAATGTTAAGTCTTAGATCCAATATCTTTCACTCCATGTTATAGATTCAGATTTTATTTTCCCGGCAATGGGAAGGTCTTGTGAACGCATTTGTGTATGTGTGTATGTGTCTATGGGTATTCCTCCACGATAACGCCTGAAGACTTAATGCGATTCAGCTGAAATTTGGCATGCAGGCATCATTTGATCATTGCAAGAGTTGAAAAGATTGTGGTTGAAATCGGCTCACCAAGGTGCGTGCTAGTTATACTTCAATCTCGAAGTATTGGACTTAGAGACTTGAAATTCGACAAAGAGATTGGTCTAAAACCACACTGAAATTTCGGCTGGAATGCCTCTTATTTAAGCGTCACATTTTTTTTATTTCTCCATACTAGAGAAAATACTACATCATATTGGAAAATATCTATTTGAATACCACGGTAAGGTAATAATTATATTCGTGCTAGTGCGCATCATCTTTTAGCCGAGCCGAAGTGGAACTTCTTGGCGCGTGCTTTACGGCGCTTATATTATTTGTATATGGTAGCTAGTATTTTACACGACATTTTATTTATATATTAACTAGTTGATATCTTTATTAATTTTACTTTTCAATGCGTTGATTATTCTGATATGTTGAATAGTAGCAAGCCAATAAACAAATAAATCAGTAAATAACCTCTGGATACATCTCCGGTCCATTTTACGACTGCATGGCCCATAGATGCAGTATCCATTATTACAAACATGAAATATCCGAGCATTAACCAACGAGCAAGAGCAACATTGATACCTTATTCTGAATAATGAGAATAAACATAGAAAAGGCATAGTGGTTTGATCGCCTGATCTTACATTGTAAGGTTCGGAGCTCGATTCCCGGCTGGGTCACCATTTTTCCTTGGTATAATATTAACGGAATCGCCCTATAATCTTTATAAATAGGATAGAAAACGAATTTACCGCGTGAAATTTGTAGGACCCGACGTTTCGGTGAAGTTGCAGCCGCCGTTGTCTAGGGTAGACTGAAGAGCTGTCAGTCCGTTGTTTTGCGGGTAGGCCGCAAACCGCTGCCGCCACTGCGTAGGTTATAACGGTGGTGGGGGGCCGGGCTCGGAGCGCGGGAATTTCGAAAATCCGTCTTGCACACAACACTCACTGTATCCTGTTTTACGTCTTTTCGTTCGGCGTTCGGCGGCGGGAACATTTTAAGAAGAGGGTTCCACGTAGAAGAGAGTTTGTAGCCGTCGCCTCTATTGAAGTTCGGAGTTCTTCTTATTTCAATGGCTTCCCGGATCATGCGAGGAAAGTAGAATTGTTCCTTGGATAGAACAATGGGATTTTATACTATAATCGTTTAAATGATTTTATATGGGATTTTATACTATTTTATGCTATAATGGGATACTATAATCGTTTTTCTTCACATCATCTGCATCGTTAATAATTTTAAAGTATTTACTACCCACTGTTAAAATGCCTGCTGTTATCGTTTTAATCAAAGGCTTTTCCACTGACCACGCCCCCGAAAACGGCACTAATGAAAATTGAAGAAAAGCCTTCCTTTTTCTCGAGACGTGGCTGGATACCAATATTTGAGTGGGTTCGAGATGTTTAAAGCACTTTGATCTCGCAGAGTAAATTACTTTGCTTAACATAGCTTAAATAAAGACAGCACGATCGCTAAGATGCTTCTCTTTAACCCTCCGTGCGCCGGAGGTAGTCTAATATCTCTATGTACCTACCAAACTGAGGTATAATACTTTTAAGCTATTGCATAGCTTTTATCGCGGGCCTAGGCCAGCGCGGCGACCGAATGAAGAAATTTCTTAACGAAAATTAATGATTTTAAACTGATAATTACGTCTAAACGAGTACTGCTTACGATTCGAAAAAAATATATGTTTAACAAGAACATTTTCCTAATATTCTTAGCTTTGAATATTTTAGATTTTGTTTATATTACATAGTGTAATTAATTTGTGAAATTAGGTCTACCCGAACACAAAAACGACTACTACGCAAATACTATCATAATAATAATTATGAAACCTTCACCATTTTAAAGATAATTGAATTATCTAACTTTTTATCTACGATTTTTTTCGAATAATCCGGTTTTTTTGCTTTATCGAATAAAAAATTCCTGCGCGGCGCTCTATCGGAAGACGTTTAAATTATTACTCCGAATCATTTGATAACGCAGCCGCAAATGATTCGGAATAATTTCAACGTTTTTCGATAGAGCGCAGTTATCTGATATCAGAAAAAATAAAATAAATAAATAATTATAATTGCATAAGTTGTTAAAAATGCTATGCAATAGCTTAACCGCGGCAGTCCCCGAGTGCCACACGTATTTTTATTATTATTACACAACGTATTAGGCATATAACTTTCGTTAACTCGTAAACCCGACAAAACATTACTTTATATGATCTCAATTGTAGAAATATTAAGAATCATATTACTGTATAGACTACCTCAATATGGGTGTTCTTCGTATCCATTCAACAAATAGCTTTAATCTAAAAAAAAAGATGTTTTTCAGGGCGAACAAATTGTTTCTACTAATTAATTACAAATTCAATATTTCACTTTTTGTGCCGTCGGGTTTTTAATTTTCACACGACTGCCCAACAAGAAAGGAGTGTGATCTGTTCAGGGTTCATCTATGTATGCTTTCCGTTTCTTTATTCTAATATAACTTCTAAACGCTTGAACCTGTTTGTGGAATTGTAGTCATCGCAAGTGTCATAGGGTGAGTGTCTTAGGGAGTTAATGGGCCCTTGCTGAGTTGGCCACGAAGACCCATTCTGTTCAGGGTTGGTCACACTCACTGGTCGACACCTATCCGACGGCCTCCATGCATGAAGTGCGAGCCTGGGTAGGACTCTGGCCTTATGGTCAGTTTCCCCTGGGAAAAATTTTACCAAACTTCTGGCGCTCCTGGACGGTCTGCGCACCGTGCGGCGTAAGCCAATCGACTGTGCACTCTGACTAACAGTCGGGGGAGTCTGGAAGCAGTACTGTTTCCTATAGAGCGGGGGTGGTTGCGGACCTTACGGCGACTGCTCTTGAAATGACCATCGGCTACCCGATCCTGAGTGAACAGCCGGGCAAAGGACGCTGTGGTCCGCGATTGATTCGGTAAACACCGTTTCACCGCTTCGTAAGAGAGAGGACCGCGCGAGCGACCTCGAACTCGTAACCAATCGAGAGACTGGAGTAATCTGGTCACAATTGAAAGTAAGGGCGTGAGTGTAGGCCCGCCGGGTAACACTCCTGGCTATCTCGCGGTTAAGGCGTTGGCCTCTTACGGGCTTGTGGCGTAGCTAAATGGTGGACTGTTTTGTCCTCAAGTCTTCTGCGCTCACTCCAGGGAGATAGAATGACTAATCGATAAAACTTCCTGAGGTGACGGGCTCGCCCGCTGTAGTCGACAACCCTAGTTATTCTAATCAAATCAAATAATTTATTGTCCTAAAAACTAATACATAGTTGTATAGATAGACAGTTGTATTACATTTACATTTGGCCGTGATATGATTGAATTCTTCATTAATGATCAAATTTTTCTATTAATAATCAAAACATATATTTTTTTATTTTTTTTAAATTTAATAACCATTTTTTAAAATACAGCTTAGTATAAAATCCAGCCAAGCCTAAGGCTTACCTGCTGGAGATTATGATAGGGTGACTTTCAGTGCAACTTTAGTGGCCATTTTGACCATTTAATAATATATCTGCTGCATTATCTGCTATATTGATAAGGATTAGTCGGCACAGAACGCCACCCCCTTGATAATATTTACATTAAAAAAAATAACGTTACTCGTAAGAATAAAGAAGGTATTATTGTAGAATTAAATCGAGTTTCACCATTTAGTTAACCAGATAAAAAAACACAGAGTAAAATATGTAGAAAGTTATAGAGATGTAAGATATAGTGAAGATATTTAGAAATTAACTCAATAAGTAGTGATTCTATTACATTGAAAATAATGAATAATGTAATGAGAAAAAAAAGAAGGTTATAAAGAACATAATTATTTTTTGTAAATACCGGAAAAAATAAGTTTTTTTAGTACAAAATTAATAAATGTATTGTCAAAAATAAAAAAATAAAAAAATGTGACGATTATCAAAAAGTTAAATAAATGTCTTAGTGATTATATTGCAAATAAAAATAGTCAAAATATAATTAATATGTGCCTACCTAATAATAGAAATGTTCAATACATTTTAGTCAAATTGAAAATCGATTAAAAACCTATTACAGAAAGAGATATAGTCCAGATGCATACAGTTTTTAGAGATCGTTAATGTCGTATAATTGTAATTATCGTTAATGTCGTATAATCTTAATTTGAGTTTATTTTTAAATTGGAGCATTCTAACATCGAAAAAAACGTGTATACTAGAGGGCTAACTGTCCAAATATCAAGTAAGTACCTAGTTGTCTAAATGTCCAAATGTCAGTAAATTAACATAACTATATCGTGTTTAGTGTCAAATGATATCATCATATTGAGTACATTCCGAAAATATACATATACATATCTATATAGATAAATATATAAACCATAAATATTTCTTAAAAAAACCGTAATAGAAATAATTAAAAATACAATTTTTCACTATCTGTAACGGCAGTTGTGCTTTTTATTCTTTTTAATATATTTACTTGTTTAATTTTTGTTTTTTGTTTGTTCTAAGGAATATCTCTTGTTTGTTCTCACCTCAGTATCACTTTTATTTGAATGCCGATCGTATGTGCAATGGTTATTATAAATGTGTGGATTCCGCATCAGTAGCATGGAGTGGTTTTAAAAGCAAAGTAATCTAAAGGCCTGAGCCCCTCCCATTAAATACTTTTTCATATGCGTTTATATAGCTTTACTTTCGTTTATGAGCCCCACCAAGCGGGTAAAGTGTCATTTTGTGTATTACCTAGTTTATGTGAGCATTTTTCCTCTTCTCTCTCAGCGTGAAATACTTTATTGCAGGGTATATACTTGTCCATCTCTACTTAGACATATACCATATTGAACGGCCTTCATTTTTTCGTTACCCCGCTGTAACCGCTGTCTTTCGACCGCTGGGTTTGGTGAAATAATTCGTGACCTTGAGCGTCGATCCCGCCGATAAATTCGCGTGATGACGTCTTCGCTCCCTAAGCGTCCTTTGCGTCAATAATTCAAGGGTTATTCGATAGAAAATTTGAATTCTACTACACTACTTTCCTATCCAATTGGTGAATATACCGTTTCTGGACGTTTCACAATATACTATAAGTAATATTTTTTTTTTTTTTTATTTTATTTTTATTTTATTTTATAGGAAACAGACAGTAGGACAGTCAGGAAACAGACAGTACAAAAAACATATTTACTTGATCAAAATATAACAAACATAAACCATTTATATGTTTCCACCAATTAAACGGTCATATAGTGCGTTATTCTATATAAAAGAAAAGTTTAAAATATACAAGCATTTTTTAAAGTGAAAAGGGTTTTTTTAAATAAACAGAAAATATTCTGAAAAGTAATTGCTAAGTTACTAAACAGTCCAAAGTATTAAAAGAGTAAATATAAAGTAAATAGAGCAGGAAAAACAGTAAATAGATTCATGAACATGTATATTAATATGGTAATAAATTAATTTATTATTAAATAGATAGTAATAAGAAAATAAAAAAAAAATACGTGCGGCACTCGGGGACTGCCGCGGTAAAGCTATTGCATAACATTTTTAAAAACTTATGTAATTAAAATTATAAATTTATTTTATTTATTTTATTTTTTCTGATATCAGATAACTGCGCTCTATCGGAAAACGTTGAAATTATTCCGAATCATTTGCGGCTGCGTGCGGTAGCAAATGATTCGGAATAATTTAAACGTCTTCCGATAGAGCGCCGCGCACGAATTTTTTATTCAATAAAGCATAAAAAACGGATTTTTCGAAAAAAAACGTAGATAAAAAGATAGATAATTAAATTATCTTTAAAATGGTGCAGGTTTTATAATAATACGCCAGATAGTATTTGCGTAGTAGTCGTTTTTGTGTTCGGTTAGACCTAATTTCACAAATTAATTACACTATGTAATATAAACAAAATCTAAAATATTCAAAGCTAAGAATATTAGGAAAATGTTCTTGTTTAACGTATATTTTTTTCGAATCGTAAGCAGTACTCGTTTAGACGTAATTATCAGTTTAAAATAATTAATTTTCGTTAAGAAATTTCTTCATTCGGTCGCCGCGCTGGCCTAGGCCCGCGATAAAAGCTATGCAATAGCTTAATGTATAATTATGTAATGACACATTTTATGAGAACGAAAGAAAGTAAAAAGGAATAAGTTATGTAAATACAAAGAATAAGAGGAGAATAACTATTTTCATAATAAACAGATTTCTTAATTAAATTGTAATATACCTATTCATAATTAGATTTTTAAATGTATCTGGGGTTGTGGCAAATATATCAACAAATATATCAACATCCATAAACACCGTATCCATAAACACATAATATATATACAAATACAACCTACTGTAAGTACAACTAGTCATTAGAAACTTTTTGAATGATTTAATTTAAGAACAAGAATAAAATTAGGTTTATATCCTACTAAAGTGATGCTTAAAATGCTATACCTATACAAAGTCTGAAAGTAGACTATGTCCCTTGTAAGAGTTTTTTTAAATCTGGGTAACGGAATAATGTGAAATTATACCTAATACTTCATAATCATGTTGGAATAAATAATAATGTAATTAAAAAATACCCAATAATATATTATTAAAATATTAATAATAAAATTAAAATTAAAATGAAAATCAGTAAATAAAAAAGCGTTTATCTTACCGATTTGAAAAATAAATATAATTTATAATGTGTGTTCAGTAACAAAACCGATTACAATTTTTAAAAATAATATTGAATGGTGATTCAGATAAAGATTCAGATCAAATTAATAGTAAAAATAATTTAAATAGAATTAATAATTAAAATACCAACAAAAAAAAATATTGTCGAAAAATCTCATGTCACCCCAAGTCTTTCCCGGCAAGAAACCAAAGATTAATTACATCTGAATATTAATTTCATAAATAAAATCAATGAGCGCTCTCTCTTGTACACTTGCAAGGGAACCCGTCCGTCGAACCGGGCCGTCCGAACAATTGCAAGGGAACCCGGTTGGGTTCCCTTGCAATTGTTTCGGACGGCCCGGTTCGTTTCTCGGCTAAGCCCCAACAGACGGCGTTAATATTTCAATATTTTTTATGGCGGAATATAAATATTATTAGTGAAATATTCCAATGAAAACATCAAAATGTGATTTCGGCCCAAGAAGGCATCCGTGTACCAAATTTCAAGTCTCAAGTCAAATATTTCGAGATCTAAATATGACTAGTGGTGGATCGATTTTAACCACAACTATTTTACTCTTTGCCATGAACAAATCATGCCTGCATGCCGAATGTAAGCGTTTGCGAGCTGTCGTGGAGGGTTACAGATATAGAGAAAGAAAGACAGATATAGGTATTTCAATCTGGAAATGGTCTTAATCGTCTCAGGGGGGTCAAAATGAATATTTCCATATGAAATCGAAGACTATCGCGGTTTCTTGACACTTTTCCGTCTTCATCTCCAAGTTTTTTTAGCGCTTTCACAAAACTTTCCCTTCACGTCGGTTGGTGGGCCAGGAAAGTTAAATGACAAATTAATATTTTTAGAACGTAATTAATCTATATGTAGCTACTCCTAAAGTTGCTATTTTCGAATTACTGTTGCTTAATATAATGTCAATGCAATAGAGTTACACAATGAAGCATAGAATGGTTGACCTCTAAGCATCTTCTATATGTTTAATTTTAATGTTTCTTCTCCTAGCTGTTTGCATAATTGTGGTAGTGAGATGATTGTAGAATTTAATTCTATGGTATACGTTGCTTTTATGTACTTTTGCCAGTCTTATTCGGGGTATGCATAAAAGGGAGCTACCGCGGATATATATATATATATATATATATATATATATATATATATATATATATATATATATATATATATATATATATATATATATATATATATATATATATATATATATATATATATATATATATATATATATATATATATATATATATATATATATATATATATATATATATATATATATATATATATATATATATATATATATATATATATATATATATATATATATATATATATATATATATATATATATATATATATATATATATATATATATATATATATATATATATATATATATATATATATATATATATATATATATATATATATATATATATATATATATATATATATATATATATATATATATATAAGATGATTATAAAGTAAATAATTATAAAAGCCACTTACATCGTGACGAAGGATTCCCTTGATCGGATTCGGGAATGCTTTAGGTGTTAACGAGAATGATGAATGCCTCTCACTTGCGGAAAGAGGAGTAGGTTTAAGTTGGGCCCATTTTTCAACTAGTAAACGCTCACCCTTCATCCAATTATCTCAAAAATTAAGCTACAATCCTTCTTTATACGTAAACTCACTCAATTTCCTATTATTTCAGGGGAAATAACAAGACAAGACGAGCTACTTGACAGATGGAAGAATTTAAAATTTCGAATTTCGTTTTTTTATTTTCTAAAGGTGCGATATAAAGAAGCTGCGATCAATATTCAGCTGAAAACTTAAAACTAAAAGCGTGACATGCCCTCATATCAATGAAAGGAAGCAGTCAGCTCTTTCCTATTAGTTGGAAAGATTACCTTTAACCTAAATGGATTATTTACAATGAACGAAACATAAAATATGTAAAAATTCAATATTTTGAAATATTTGATAGTTTTGTGTATATATTCTTTTTAGAATTGATCAATAAGATGATTATAAAGTAAATAATTATAAAAGCCACTTACATCGTGACGAAGGATTCCCTTGATCGGATTCGGGAATGCTTTAGGTGTTAACGAGAATGATGAATGCCTCTCACTTGCGGAAAGAGGAGTAGGTTTAAGTTGGGCCCATTTTTCAACTAGTAAACGCTCACCCTTCATCCAATTATCTCAAAAATTAAGCTACAATCCTTCTTTATACGTAAACTCACTCAATTTCCTATTATTTCAGGGGAAATAACAAGACAAGACGAGCTACTTGACAGATGGAAGAATTTAAAATTTCGAATTTCGTTTTTTTATTTTCTAAAGGTGCGATATAAAGAAGCTGCGATCAATATTCAGCTGAAAACTTAAAACTAAAAGCGTGACATGCCCTCATATCAATGAAAGGAAGCAGTCAGCTCTTTCCTATTAGTTGGAAAGATTACCTTTAACCTAAATGGATTATTTACAATGAACGAAACATAAAATATGTAAAAATTCAATATTTTGAAATATTTGATAGTTTTGTGTATATATTCTTTTTAGAATTGATCAATAAGATGATTATAAAGTAAATAATTATAAAAGCCACTTACATCGTGACGAAGGATTCCCTTGATCGGATTCGGGAATGCTTTAGGTGTTAACGAGAATGATGAATGCCTCTCACTTGCGGAAAGAGGAGTAGGTTTAACGTAACGTAGGAGTAGGTGAGCGTTTACTAGTTGAAAAATGGGCCCAACTTAAACCTACTCCTCTTTCCGCAAGTGATAGGCATTCATCATTCTCGTTAACACCTAAAGCATTCCCGAATCCGATCAAGGGAATCCTTCGTCACGATGTAAGTGGCTTTTATAATTATTTACTTTATAATCATCTTATTGATCAATTCTAAAAAGAATATATACACAAAACTATCAAATATTTCAAAATATTGAATTTTTACATATTTTATGTTTCGTTCATTGTAAATAATCCATTTAGGTTAAAGGTAATCTTTCCAACTAATAGGAAAGAGCTGACTGCTTCCTTTCATTGATATGAGGGCATGTCACGCTTTTAGTTTTAAGTTTTCAGCTGAATATTGATCGCAGCTTCTTTATATCGCACCTTTAGAAAATAAAAAAACGAAATTCGAAATTTTAAATTCTTCCATCTGTCAAGTAGCTCGTCTTGTCTTGTTATTTCCCCTGAAATAATAGGAAATTGAGTGAGTTTACGTATAAAGAAGGATTGTAGCTTAATTTTTGAGATAATTGGATGAAGGGTGAGCGTTTACTAGTTGAAAAATGGGCCCAACTTAAACCTACTCCTCTTTCCGCAAGTGAGAGGCATTCATCATTCTCGTTAACACCTAAAGCATTCCCGAATCCGATCAAGGGAATCCTTCGTCACGATGTAAGTGGCTTTTATAATTATTTACTTTATAATCATCTTATTGATCAATTCTAAAAAGAATATATACACAAAACTATCATATATATATATATATATATATATATATATATATATATATATATATATATATATATATATATATATATATATATATATATATATATATATATATATATATATATATATATATATATATATAAATTATATATATATATATATATATATATATATATATATATATATATATATATATATATATATATATATATATATATATATATATATATATATATATATATATATATATATATATATATATATATATATATATATTTCTTTTGATTATGTTTTCTTTTAAAACTAGTATTTGTTTAATATGTCTGCCCTAGAACAAGTGTTCATACTTAGTTGGGCGACATGGGACCGATCTTCACTATAAGCGTGACACAACTTGCTGTGGGTTTTGCAGTGCAGTGTAGATATTAAATATAATTTGTTACGCTTGTCGCTTATTATGTGCATTGCTTTAAATAAATAAATAAATATATTAATATATATATATATATATATATA
>OX155980.1:1961883-2004383 GCA_944548615.1 Micropterix aruncella
CCCTAGAACCAGAGCGCCTCAAACCACCACTATTATAGACATAAGCCACGAGATGAGTAGTTTCGACAGTGTTGTGGTGGTCATGCTTTAGTAGATTTCCATCCAGATAATTTATATATTTCATGTTACTGCTTAGGTGCTTAAATATCAGTTGTAATAAATACATTGGGTCATCACTAAAATACGCCATTATTAAACGTGGAGATTGCACGGATTTTGTTGAAGCATTTGAGCAACAAAATAGTGAATGCGAATATCTGCAGGCATGGGAACACGTGATACAAATGACTGCGAATAACTGCCGGCATAGATCCACACTTTAAACTCTAAAAATATTCCCCTTACCTGCAATGAAATATATCGGAAATATAAGTTTTTATACATAGCAGCCAACATAACACAAAGACAGTGGGAAACCAACAGTGGGAACATAGACACATAATTGACCTGTATTTACCTGGGATGTATTTTTATTCCATCCATAATAACAGAATCGAGCGGATCCAGACTAAATTCTTGAAATATTTAAACTATATATTTTATTTCACACTTGACAATTCTTACGGCATCAACATTCAACACTCGTACAACTTTACTTCTTTGTCTGATCGAAGGATGTACCATGATCTAGTCTTCCTACACAAAATCTTAAACAACAAATTAAACTGCATGGACTTGGTCCAGCTAATACATTTCCGGACCCCATCAAGAACGACAAGCCAGTCCTTATTGTTTCACATTAGCCGTTGCAATAACAACTACCTTAAAAACTCTTTCTTAAACCGTGTGTGTAGGGTTTACGATGATCGATACGCATCAATTGATATCTTCGCTGAATCGAACATTGGATTCAGAAATTTGTTAAAGAGGGCGATATTTAACACCTAATATTTAAAATTTAATAATTATTTAAAATATATTACTATTTATCTACTGTTTGTACTTGTACTTATTCATACCAACGTACCTGTCTCAATTTCAATATCGTACTGGTAAATTTGTTAAGACGTGGACACCCATCAATTTAATGTATTTATTTTTTACTATGTTCCTCCTTCCCTTCCTGGTCCCTCCCTTCCTATCCTCTTTCTTTTCTCGTTTTTTTAAGCTATTGCATAGCTTTTATCGCGGGCCTAGGCCAGCGCGGCGACCGAATGAAGAAATTTCCTAACGAAAATGAATGATTTTAAACGGATAATTACGCCTAAACCAGTACTGCTTACGATTCGAAAAAAATATATGTTAAACAAGAACATTTTCCTAATATTCTTAGCTTTGAATATTTAAGATTTTGTTTATATTACATAGTGTAAATTATTTGTGAAATTAGGTCTAACCGAACACAAAAACGACTACTACGCAAATACTATCTGGCGTGTTATTATGAAACCTGCACCATTTTAAAGATAATTTATTTATCTATCTTTTTATATACGATTTTTTTCGAATAATCCGGTTTTTTGCTTTATCGAATAAAAAATTCGTGCGCGGCGCTCTATCGACGTTTAAACTATTCCGAATCATTTGCTACCGCAGCCGCAAATAATTCGGAATAATTTCAACGTTTTCCGATAGAGCGCAGTTATCTGATATCAGAAAAAATAAAATAAATAAATAATTATAATTGCATAAGTTGTTAAAAATGCTATGCAATAGCTTTACCGCGGCAGTCCCCGAGTGGCACACGTATTTTTTCTTTCTCTTATCATTTAGATAATCTTGATGTTATCATTTAGTGGAAAATTGTCTTTGGTGTAATTTGTATATCTATCTTGTTTGGCTACTTACTTTTATACACTGTTATTTTTATGAATAAAAAAAAAAAAAAAAAAAAAATACGTGTGGCACTCGGGGACTGCCGCGGTAAATCTATTGCATAGCATTTTTTAACAACTTATGCAATTATAATTATTTATTAAGCTATTGCATAGCTTTTATCGCGGGCCTAGTAGGCCAGCGCGGCGACCGAATGAAGAAATTTCTTTACGAAAATTATTGATTTTAAACTGATAATTACGTCTAAACGAGTATTGCTTACGATTCGAAAAAAATATATGTTAAACAAGAACATTTTCCTAATATTCTTAGCTTCGAATATTTTAGATTTTGTTTATATTACATAGTGTAATTAATTTGTGAAATTAGGTCTAACTGAACACAAAAACGACTACTACCCAAATACTATCAGGCGTATTTTTATGAAACCTGCACCATTTTAAAGATAATTTAATTATCTATCTTTTTATCTACGATTTTTTTCGAATAATCCGTTTTTTTTTGCTTTATCGAATAAAAAATTCGTGCGCGGCGCTCTATCGGAAGACGTTTAAATTATTCCGAATCATTTGCTTTCGCAGCCGCACATGATTAGAAATAATTTCAACGTTTTCCGATAGAGCGCAGTTATCTGATATCAGAAAAAATAAAACAAATAAATAATTATAATTGCATAGATTGTTAAAAATGCAATGCAATAGCTTTACCGCGGCAGTCCCCGAGTGCCACACGTATTTATTTTTTATTTTATTTTTTCTGATATCAGACAACTGCGCTCTATCGGAAAACGTTGAAATTATTCCGAATCATTTGCGGCTGCTCTATCGGAAAACGTTGAAATTATTCCGAATCATTTGCGGCTGCGAAAGCAAATGATTCGGAATAATTTAAACGTCTTCCGATAGAGCGCCGCGCACGAATTTTTTATTCGATACAGCAAAAAACGGATAATTCGAAAAATATCGTAGATAAAAAGATAGATAATTAAATTATCTTTAAAATGGTGCAGGTTTCATAATGATACGCCAGATAGTATTTGGGTAGTGGTCGTTTTTGTGTTCGGTTAGACCTAATTTCACAAATTAATTACACTATGTAATATAAACAAAATCTAAAATATTCAAAGCTAAGAATATTAGGAAAATGTTCTTGTTTAACGTATATTTTTTTCGAATCGTAAGCAATACTCGTTTAGACGTAATTATCAGTTTAAAATAATTAATTTTCGTTAAGAAATTTCTTCATTCGGTCGCCGCGCTGGCCTAGGCCCGCGATAAAAGCTATGCAATAGCTTAAAAAAAAAACATAAAGCCAGTGTAGGAAATGAAAGTCAACTCCCAATATCTTTACGTGCCAGGGCGCATAATTTAACTTTTGATTATTATTTTAAAGTTAATATAATCAAGTGCCTTGCCATTCTTGTACGTATACAAAGAGTTATTTTAACAAGCTTTTATTTATATTGCAATTTTTATTGGTTTGTTAGTTTGTATAGGATAAATCTTGCAAGCTGAATTAGAACCACTTTCTTTTATCCTAAAAAGTTGACATTTTACATGTTGGTTCAGTTCCGACGACAATACATTTTTGTGGTTAGCATGATCTGATTCTACACCCACGATCGGCTCCCGACGAGGATACTCTTCCACAGTCAACAGCACAGCAGCACAATTTTGTATATGCATTCAAATATTATAGCCGGTAATAAATTTTACTATGACGTGGCTACTGCACCCAGGGTGCATGCACCCTGGTTCCCAACGAGGGTACTCCTCAACGGTCAACAGCACAGAAACGAAAATTTCGAAAGTTTCACTGCGACAAGGCTGCTTCACCCAGGGTTGGCTCCGGCGAGAGCATTTTAATAAAAGTTTGTTTTTAAAAATGTCTTTTTACTAGCGGTTAAGAGCAGCAATACGAAATTTTGTATACCCCTTCAATTTTGATAGCCCGTTCTAAGTTTTACCGTGACAAGGCTGCTGCACCCAGGGTTGGCTTCCACTGAGGCGACTCCTCAACGGTTAAGATCATAAAAACGAAATTTTGTATACGCATTCAATTATAACAGCCCGTTCTAAGTTTAATGCAACAAGGCTGCTGCAACTAGAGTTGACTTCCGAAGAGGAGACTCCTCAACGGTCAACATCATAAACACGAAATTCTGTATAACATTCAATTATGATAGCTTGATCTAAGTTCCACTTTGACATGGCTGCTGCACCCAGAGTTGCCCCAGGAGAGAACATTTTAATAATAGCTTGTTTTTAAAAGTGTGTTTTTATTATGTAATTATTATCCATAAAGATTTGATAGTTGCTAAAATGTCATCATCTATACTAATATTATAAAGAGGTAAAGTTTGTGAGGTTGTAGGAAGTAATATCTGGATCTATTGAACCGATTTTGAAAATTCTTTTACTAATAGAAAGCCACGTTATTTGTAAGTGTCATAGGCTATATATTAACCCGAAAAATGAAAAGACTTCTTCGTGGTAGTCGGATTTGCAAAGTAAGTCGGATAAAAAACGGTCGAACGAAAACGTTTCTTACTAACGCTGCCTTAACGATGAGAGATATATGATTGTTCTAGAGAAAACGTGTAGAGCTTGATAATACCTACAAAAAAGTCAGCGACAGCATATGTCTAACTTTTATATTTAAGTCACAAAAAATAGTATTTTATATTTAAAAAATAATTTAAATCATTAGGTCATGTATATTGGTCATATTATCAACAATTATGAATTCATATCAAAATAAGTAAATAAATCGTCTCAAGTGTTTAAAACAAAGACTTTTCCCTTTTACTGCATATAATTTCCCTTTTATTGCATAAATGCTTAAAAAGATAAGACACTCACAAATAAGACACTCACAAGAAGACCCTCATAAGAAGACACTCACAAATAACGGTAATATAGTCAAATTGGCATGTAAATACATACATATATATGCAGTAAAAATATAACCCTTCTTTTGCCAGTCAGGAAATAAATCATATCACTCAGTACTAACCGAACCACACTCATCATTTCATCACAAGTAAAAAGTTTTACTGCCCAACTAAGTGGGCACGGGTCAGCTAGTTTGGTATAAACTATTCTATCGTCAAAGACGATTACTTTTGGTTGATATGTAAACAAGTACATATCAATGAACCGCTTGTTATCTATACCTACACCGATGAACTAAAAGTAGCTGTATGTCAAGTAGGGACAATATTAGGATGCCCTCCTGCAAAAAGCGTTGTGCCGCATGGCTTGATACTTCTAACCGTATAATATAACAGAAATCACGAGCCCCTTCACAAATTTCTTTCGTTGCGGCTGAAAGCGCCCAGTTTATTGTAATCGATGAAGTATTTATGAAACGAGCCACGCGGAAGAGTTCATTTGATTAATATGCAAAGCCAGCCATTGTATCCTCTGAAAATAATTATAATTTTGAAACCGTGATCCAGCGAAATATATTAATTAAGGCTCCCTTCCGAGTTGACGCGACTAAAAATTTTGGTATTTTTGCAATGCCACGAGCCCGCGCGCTTTCGATATATACATAAAGATGTATAGGTACACCGCGGCGACAAGGAAATACGTCCCACAGTTGGCAGTGGCTAATTACGAATGACGATTTCGGCTTCGCGCGTCGCATATGACTGTTATGTTGACTTGCTTATGAAATAAATAAATAAATAAATAATATATTTAATGTGAATTATCCATATCCGTGGATTATGACATTATTGAGTACCGGAGGCCGTGTATGTCATATGGACCTTCAGATCATATTTAGTATTGCGGTTATATAAAAAATATACTTGTGGCACTCGGGGACTGCCACGGTAAAGCTATTGCATAGCATTTTTAACAACTTATGCAATTATATTTATTTATTAGTTTATTTTTTCTGATATCAGATAACTGCGCTCTATCGGAAAACGTTGAAATTATTCCGAATCATTTGCTGCCGCAAATGATTCGGAATAATTTAAATGTCTTTCGATAGAGCGCCGCGCACGAATTTTTTATTCAATAAAGCAAAAAACCGAATTATTCGAAAAAAATCGTAGATAAAAAGATAGATAATTAAATTATCTTTAAAATGGTGCAGGTTTCATAATAATACGCCAGATAGTATTTGCGTAGTAGTCGTTTTTGTGTTCGGTTAGACCTAATTTAACAAATTAATTACACTATGTAATATAAACAAAATCTAAAATATTCAAAGCTAAGAATATTAGGAAAATGTTCTTGTTTAACATATATTTTTTTCGAATCGTAAGCAGTACTCGTTTAGACGTAATTATCAGTTTAAAATCATTAATTTTCGTTAAGAAATTTCTTCATTCGGTCGCCGCGTTGGCCTAGGCCCGCGATAAAAGCTATGCAATAGCTTAAAAATATTTATATGATGTAACTCTTAAATAAGTTATTGAATTAGTTTCCCGATACAGGGATTATATTGATTGATGCATATCGATCGTTGTACCGTTCTTCCCGTAGTTATTGTAGCAAAATATAAGTTCAAATAATGTGGACTAATTTCTCGTTCTGAAACAAGTCCAGAATTGTTGTACTGCATGGACTAGATCCATGCAGTTTAATTCATTATTAATGATTATGTGTGGACAGACTAAATCGTGGTACGTGAATTATTTGGTCTGATTGACCATTTTTGAGCTAATATGCTTAGAATTTAATAAATATTTATCGTACCGTAAATATTCCAATTAGCACCTGGTCCGATAACGTTTACGGCGCGATGCGCGAGTATCCCCCCCCCCCCCCCCTCCCTCCAACACCTCGCTCGGAGTTGCCCCCGCAAAGGGATGAAAGGTAAGGAAAAATAGGGGGAGATAGGGGTTGCGTGCTGTAGGTAGACGAACCTTGGTCGTGTAATACGCTAGGTGAAGGGATTGGCAAATTGGGGCTCGCGAGCGGCATGCCGCTCACTCACCTGAGTATTTCGGCTTTTCTCATTCTCCAAGTCGAGGCCAAGTTGAGGAGACATGTCGCTCAGTTCTGACTGAAAGTGAAGATTGGTTCCTAATGGTTCCTTTCAGCTTAAGCCTGATTGTTTGTATGGGTCAGGCCAACTCACGATTCAGCTCCCACCCGGTAGGGCACTAAGCCTGGAAGAGCCGCTGTGAACTCTGCATGCAAGCAGGGACACGTGCGCGCGAGCAGATACATTGTTAAAACAAAAAATCGGCGCAGGTGCCACAATATGTATATATTGCCCAGGAGATCGTATTATCTTGCTCCAAGAATAATGGATATTTAAGAAAAACACCCATTAAGGACTGACAAAGGTGGTTCTTAAAAGCTCTTAATTCACTACCTAGTTAATTAGCAAAGGAAGAACTGAAACTAAATGAATCCTAATGACATATTAAAAATAGTAACGCATTTATAGACACATAATTTACATACCTTCACATCTCTAGTAATATAAATCACCTGCATGTATACAAGAGTGAATTATAATTTTTATTTTTAGTACGTATTAACTACTTTTATTATTTAATGCTTATTTTTTTTAAAAGTAAATTTTGTTAGTTTTTTATTTTACTACAACAATTTTGTAACCATTTGCATCTTAGATTATGAAACCAATAGATAAAAAACATATTTTTCATAAAGTTAAATTTTAAATAACAATCATAATAAAAATGTTGTCTTCCTTGGAATAGGCGCTGCCTTGTTACGAGTAACGCAGAATCATTGTGTTTAAATATTTCTTATATATTTTCTCAAATAAATAAAATTAAAAAAAATACGACTACAAACTAGAGTCGTGGACAGTTAGGATTAGACATGCGGATGCAGTGGAACACCTGGGCGGTTTGCGTACCAGGCAGGCTATTTCAGCCACACTTAGGCCATCCAAAAATATCCGGTGGCAGTCTGGAGACGTGTGTTTCCTAAGCAGCAGGGGTTACATATTACTGTTAAGCTGGCATTACATATTATTAGAAATGATTAGTCGAGCAAAGGGCGCCATGTATCCGTGACAAATTTATTCTGAATTACAGCTCACTTTAGATACTTTTAGGTAGACCCTGCTACCGAATCCGAATTCGTGACCAGACCGGAGGATAGAGAAATTCGCAATCTACACACTAATTTCGAAAAAAACTAGTACCGCAAATTATTCTACAATATCAAGATTGGTCTTTATTTAACATAACACCGTTCAAAAAAATAAACGGTCCGAGACTACTGGAAAAAAGACCCATATACAAATATATATGGATTGAAAAAAAAATCGGTTGTCTGTGAAGTCGGTTGACTGACGATAGTTGAACGTGACAACGTCATAAGAAAATACTGATGGAATGGTTGCATTTGAAGCAGTTTCATTTAAGATTCTGATATTTTTTATTTCAAACACCCAAAAATATATGCTTTTATACTCGCCAATTTGACTACAACATGTAAATGTATATTGTATAGCAGTATAATTGTATAATTGTTTATTGTTTAAAGTTTATTGTTTTTAAGCTATTGCATAGCTTTTATCGCGGGCCTAGGCCAGCGCGGCGACCGAATGAAGAAATTTCCTAACGAAAATTAATGATTTTAAACTGATAATTACGTCTAAACGAGTACTGCTTACGATTCAAAAAAAATATATGTTAAACAAGAACATTTTCCTAATATTCTTAGCTTTGAATATTTTAGATTTTGTTTATATTACATAGTGTAATTAATTTGTGAAATTAGGTCTAACCGAACACAAAAACGACTACTACGCAAATACTATCTAGCGTATTATTATGAAACCTGCACCATTTTAAAGATAATTTATTATCTATCTTTATATCTACGATTTTTTTCGGATAATCCGGTTTTTTGCTTTATCGAATAAAAAATTCGTGCGCGGCGCTCTATCGGAAGACGTTTAAATTATTCCGAATCGTTTGCTTTCGCAGCCGCAAATGATTTGGAATAATTTCAACGTTTTCCGATAGAACGCAGTTATCTGAAATCAGAAAAAATAAAATAAATAAAATAAATAAATAATTGTAATTGCATAAGTTGTTAACAATGCTATGCAATAGCTTTACTGCGGCAGTCCCCGAGTGCCACACGTATTTTTTTATTTTTTGTAAGCTAATCAATGTTTTGTAGTAATTAATTCCTAAATAAATAAATAAATAAATAAATAAAAACTGTCGCCGAGAAGGTTAACTCTCTCATACTGCTTTATCCAGCTTTATAAAGATATCATTGCTTTTCTTAGCGAATACAACGAAAACAGTTAATTTTGAAGAGCTTTTGGTCAAATCAATAATGTGAATTTTCTTTGAACACTACAAAAACTAACAAATAAAAACAAACGTCAACGCAAGCCATTCCATTGTGTTTTTTTTACTGTTCAATTTTGTCGACCTTATATTGGGCAACGGGGTACTTTTTCTTTTATTATTTTCACTGGCTGGCGCCACGTTGCTTGTCTGAAAGTCGAGTCGCTCGTGACATCCAGAAAATAGGCCATTTTCCAGTGCGGATAACTTCTTTTTTACCTTATTTTGAATGCGGCCTATGGAAACTAGGTCAGCGAGTCAGCATGCGAAGTGCTTCAGTTTTGGTTGTAAATTATCCAAATTTAAGCTGTTGTAAAACATGATATAAAAATGCGATTCGCTCTCTTTATTTATAGTAGTCACTGAATAAATAAAGCAATAAACCCGGTAAATTGCAAGCGGATACTTTGTTTTGGTTCGAATCTTTACTCGTTATCTCTGACCTTCGACGGGGCGTATCGGTAGCGATGTTTTCAATCTCATTAGCTATAACAGCGAGTTTACCTCCCGCTACGGGTTAGTTATTCAACGTAGAAAAAATAATTGGACCACTTATAGGGAAGCTTAACAGGCTGGTAAAAAAATATTTCAGAGATATCCTATAAAAATAATAATAATAAACTCCTTATTAGCACTTGAAAACTAAAATAATAAATGGCGAGCTTATTGCTAAATCGCAATATCTTGCAACTAAAAGTTCAGTGGTACATACGGGCGTTTTAGAAATAAGGAATAATAAACAAATCAGCGTGTCTGCATAAAATATAAACCACTGTAATTAAAACTAGGGCTGCCCTTGGAGAGGAAGTTGGGAGAGGAAGGAGAGAGAAAAGGAAGAACTTTTGGATTGTAGTCCGTTTGACTATGATCCAAAAATCATTTGTGTATTTGGCTTTTAAACTCTTTAATAACCTACGAATGACAATATAAGATTTAGAACTAAAAATATTTATTATTTATAGAGTAAAACACTGGCTCATCACATGCTATTTATAAGATAGACGACCTCGACGAAATATTACAAAACCTTTAACCCTTTGAGTATGATACGACCGAATTTGGTTCTGACACTTTTATCCGTTGGATCTCATACGACCGAATTTGGTTCCACTCGGCGCGCGCGCTTTCGAACGCTTTGTTTACCATCGAAAGCATTTTGTCTCTTTCATGCGTATGGCAGATCAGGTACAGTATTAAATTCTCTCTGTTATCATGCGCCGCAGTAACAGCGCAGTCCATGTGAAGTATTATTACGGAACGCGCGAAGTCGAACGCACCCATTTCTTGAAACGTCAAATCCGCCATTACGTATGTCGGCATTTCAGAAACGGTTTTCGTGTAGATTTCGGTGTGTTTTTGAACGAATCGTAAGTAAAACCATTTCTACAACATCATATAGTCCCCCTAAACTGATTAGATGTACCATTTATCGTGTATATAAAGTATTTCGGGTCTTTGAATGTCCGCATCGCAAATGCCAATGTCCGCCATTGATAATCGCAAAAATGTTTTCTTGCGATTCTTGCATAATTTCTCGTGATGTCTCAGAAATTTATGGATATATAGCTCTGAAATATATGTGATTATGTTTTCCCGTTATATAACTTATGCAATAACTAATGTTTTTTTGATAATGGTTGATTTCTCAAAACGCTTATGTTTTAGTATTCAAAGATTCGCGCTAAAAATACTAAAATTCGTGTTTTTCATCATTTTTTTGCGGGAGGCTAATAGAGAATTCGAAAAAAAAATCGATATTTTATACGATAAAAACATAACCTCAATTTTTTTCGATAAAATTTCGTAATTTCATAAAAGTTGGATTTCTTTATATCGGGAATTATAGAATATATAAAATAAAGTAGAAAAGTATATATAACTTTTTTGACATAACTGCATATTTAGTGAAAAAAAACAGTTAGAAAGTTTTCGAATTCAATTTTGTTATTTTACAAAAAATTTCGTTATCCTTTCATCAATTAGATGGCATCATCGCGACGGGACAGAATCCTAGACCTGGTGGTGGAGCAGTCTTCTGACGATGAGAGCAGCGATGGGAGCAGCATGGGCCCGGCGGAAGAACTTGGGATGGAGACCGATGAAGGAGCGGATGACGGAGCGGAGACGACTTGGGACCAGTACATTGGCTTTGGCTATATGTCGCCGCTTTATGAGATGTACTGGTTGAGTCCATCAGGCACCAAAGGCAGATGTAAGTATAACTAGAAGTGAATTACAATTTTATCATAAACAACTTAACATAACGGCCGATTAAACGGCCGGGGGCTAACGGGCCCATGATGAGGTGGCCACGATGACCCATGTCTTCAGGGTCGGTCACACTCACGGGTCAACACTAGTGATGGGCGTGATTCTCAATTTTCAATCACGCAACGATCACGTTACTGGTATTTTATCACGCGTGATAATAACTGCTACTCGTGATTTTCGTGATTGTACTGAAATGTACTGTGAAACGTTAAGTAACGAAGTTTCGTCAATGTGATAACTGATAACAGAAACGCGCATTATATTTGCTTTATTGGTAATTATTATTAGAAGAATTAGCGTTCAGAAAGATTAACTCTCTCGCTCTTTTGGTGCTAAGCCGAGTTCGTCTTTCTGAAATAATGTAAGCCACTTGTCGCCAAAAGTTATTTTATTGCTAACAAATCATGAGGAAACTCATTTACATGAACGATTACGACGCGAGCGATAAGAGTGTCCAAATTCATGCCATAACAGTGTCTAAATTCATGCGATAACAGTGTCCAAATTCACGTTACGTACGAAATGAACGCGCCACTCATCAGTTATCGTCCAGCCGGCGCGGGCGTTCGTCAGAACGAACGGCGGATCACTGATCCACTGATCATATCACTGATCCACTGATCGCCGATCACTAGTGATTGAATTCGAATGAACGAAACCAAGTGAACGGTTCAATTAGGCGCTCACCGATCATCGTTCAGTGGCGCGCCGCGCGGTCGTTCAACGGCGATCAGTGAGAACGGCCAATCGATGTGATCAGTGATCGGTCGCGTCGTAGCGGCGCGCGGCGAGTGATGGCAACGCGGTGCTGTTCGTAGCCGTGATTCAAATAGCATGTTCTTTCGAATTCTCGTAACGCGTTCTTCGTGATTGCAAATATCACAGGTTATTGTTATTGCTATTCGTGATCACACCCATCACTAGTCAACACCCATCCGATGGCCTCCTCGCATGGGGTGCGAACCTGGGTAGGACACTGGGTCAACCAGTCTCCCCCGGGAATCAAACCTCTGGCGCTCCTGGACGGTCTGCGCACCGAGCGGCGCAAGCCAATCGATTGTGCTCTCCGACTAACAAGCGGGGGAGTCTGGAAACTGTATTATTTCCTATAGAGCGGGGGTGGTTGGGTACCTTATGGCGACTGCTCTTGAATTGACCATTGGCCATCCGATCCCGGTTCAGAGCCGGGCAAAGGACGCCTTGGTCCGCTATAGATTCGGTGTACTCCGTTTCACCGCTTCATAAGGGAGAGGACCGCGCAAGCGACCTCGAACTCGGAACCAATCAAGAGACCGGAGAAATCTGGTCACAATTGGTAGTTAGGGCGCGAGTGCCGCCCGCCAGGTAACATACCTGGCTACTCGCGGTAAGGCGTTGGCTTCTAACGGGTTGTGGCGTAGCTAGACGTTGGATTTTGTAAATGTCCAAAGTCTTCTACGCTCACTGCAGGGCGACAGAACGCCTAATCGTTAAAACGTCCTGTGGTGACGGGCTCGCCCGTTGTAGATGACACCGCAAGATGTTAGTCAGAGTGCACAATCGATTAGCTTACGCCGCACGGAGCGCAGGTCGTCCAGGAGCGCCAGAAGGTTGATTCCTAGGGGAAATGTCGCAAGATGTCTTGACTGAAACGAGGGCTTTTCCGTTGTCAACTACTCTTCAGACTTCTGTATGATTTTATTATCATAGATTTATTATTAATTTTTTGTGTTTTTTTTCTAAATTTCAGCAACCTGTCGGATGCCCACCCAGATCTCCACCACTCACCGCCGCCGCCCGATCCCTTACTCGCTGCTGTCGTTAGAGAGGTATCAAAGTATTATAAAGAAATTGATTTGAAGATTTTATTACATACAACTAACGGACTTCTTGTATCTTCTAGACGTCTCCGCCATGGTCGCCTGGACTGTCCCGTCTGTTGTCGTCGCAGCTTAGAACGGTTTGTATATATAATAAATATAGTATGGCAAATTGATTTTGGAGATTCACGGAATTCTTGTATCTTTTAGACGTCATCTCCGCGGTCGAGATCTCGCTCGCCACAGCCAGGACCGTCCCATCGAGTACCTCCACCTCTACCTTTTATTTTCTAAAATGCAATGTATTATCTTTATAATGGCTCGATTGATTGCGTTTCTTCGTAAACTAAAGTCCTGTACTATTGTAGTCCCGCAGAACTATTGTAGTCCCGCAGGTTATTCGCGTGTTAGTTTGATTTTACTATGTTCTTACGATCTAGATTATATGTACAACTTACGAGCTATGTTAGCTTCGATCTACTTTATATGTACAACTTACAAAATTTGTTAGCGAAGTAGAACTAATGTGGTAATTGTCTAAATTATTATGTTCAATGATTATCTTATTTTAGTTTCACACATATATTTTGTGATACATTTGTTTCAGTGATACATGTGATACATTTTGTGATACATTTCACACGGACGACTTTCTGCGCGTCGAATGTAAAATGAACGGTTGTCACTTTTCCGCACTAAAACTAACTACCGAAGATAAAGCAGCTGAATCTAAGACCGCTTGAAATGCGTTCAACCTTATTCCGACGGCTATAAGTTCGACAGAATCGTCGATCGTTCATTTCATATTCTGCTCTTTTGTGTTTTTTTTCTAAATTTCAGCAACCTGTCGGATGCCCACCCAGATCTCCACCACTCACCGCCGCCGCCCGATCCCTTACTCGCTGCTGTCGTTAGAGAGGTATCAAAGTATTATAAAGAAATTGATTTGAAGATTTTATTACATACAACTAACGGAATTCTTGTATCTTCTAGACGTCTCCGCCATGGTCGCCTGACTGTCCCGTCTGTTGTCGTCGCAGCTTAGAACGGTTTGTATATATAATAAATAAAGTTTGGCAAATTGATTTTGGAGATTCACGGAATTCTTGTATCTTTTAGACGTCATCTCCGCGGTCGACATCTCGCTCGCCACAGCCAGGACCGTCCCATCGAGTACCTCCACCTCTACCTTTTATTTTCTAAAATGCAATGTATTATCTTTATAATGGCTCGATTGATTGCGTTTCTTCGTAAACTAAAGTCCTGTACTATTGTAGTCCCGCAGAACTATTGTAGTCCCGCAGGTTATTCGCGTGTTAGTTTGATTTTACTATGTTCTTACGATCTAGATTATATGTACAACTTACGAGCTATGTTAGCTTCGATCTACTTTATATGTACAACTTACAAAATTTGTTAGCGAAGTAGAACTAATGTGGTAATTGTCTAAATTATTATGTTCAATGATTATCTTATTTTAGTTTCACACATATATTTTGTGATACATTTGTTTCAGTGATACATGTGATACATTTTGTGATACATTTCACACGGACGACTTTCTGCGCGTCGAATGTAAAATGAACGGTTGTCACTTTTCCGCACTAAAACTAACTACCGAAGATAAAGCAGCTGAATCTAAGACCGCTTGAAATGCGTTCAACCTTATTCCGACGGCTATAAGTTCGACAGAATCGTCGATCGTTCATTTCATATTCTGCTCTTTTGTGTTTTTTTTCTAAATTTCAGCAACCTGTCGGATGCCCACCCAGATCTCCACCACTCACCGCCGCCGCCCGATCCCTTACTCGCTGCTGTCGTTAGAGAGGTATCAAAGTATTATAAAGAAATTGATTTGAAGATTTTATTACATACAACTAACGGAATTCTTGTATCTTCTAGACGTCTCCGCCATGGTCGCCTGGACTGTCCCGTCTGTTGTCGTCGCAGCTTAGAACGGTTTGTATATATAATAAATAAAGTTTGGCAAATTGATTTTGGAGATTCACGGAATTCTTGTATCTTTTAGACGTCATCTCCGCGGTCGACATCTCGCTCGCCACAGCCAGGACCGTCCCATCGAGTACCTCCACCTCTACCTTTTATTTTCTAAAATGCAATGTATTATCTTTATAATGGCTCGATTGATTGCGTTTCTTCGTAAACTAAAGTCCTGTACTATTGTAGTCCCGCAGAACTATTGTAGTCCCGCAGGTTATTCGCGTGTTAGTTTGATTTTACTATGTTCTTACGATCTAGATTATATGTACAACTTACGAGCTATGTTAGCTTCGATCTACTTTATATGTACAACTTACAAAATTTGTTAGCGAAGTAGAACTAATGTGGTAATTGTCTAAATTATTATGTTCAATGATTATCTTATTTTAGTTTCACACATATATTTTGTGATACATTTGTTTCAGTGATACATGTGATACATTTCACACGGACGACTTTCTGCGCGTCGAATGTAAAATGAACGGTTGTCACTTTTCCGCACTAAAACTAACTACCGAAGATAAAGCAGCTGAATCTAAGACCGATTATGAATGAATGAATGAATGAATCTAAGACCGATTATGAATGAATGAATTAATGAATCTATCATTATCTTATTTTAGTTTCACACATATATATTTTTATACCTAACGATGAAAAAATGATAGTGGTTGTAAAAAGTCTGTTGGCTAAAATTGTACTGTATTATCTTTGGTAGGTATATTATGTAAATGTTTTGTATACCTAACATTAAAAATAGGTTTCCTCTTGATTTGCTTACTGATTCTTCTCAGAGTGGCCATTTTCGAATCAGTTGTAAGTCATAACAAAAAAAAAAATATGTTTGATTTGTGGGAAAATCGTGTTTTATTTCTTCGTATGATTTTTTGGTAAATATTTTTTTTTTGTATTTTTGTAACAATTTTTTTTTTTTTTATAAAGTTTATACGTAAAATAATGAAAGAATTTATATTCTGCAAAGATTGCGTAACATATTATGTTATTACAACCACTGCAAATTTTATCGATATTATCAAATGTGTTCGCCCATCACTAGCGGCTTTCAGCTTTTTGTATGGGAATTATTGCAAACTTCCAGTATTATTTATTATTATTTTTACTATGAAACGTGACTGTTTAGAGTATAATAATTACTTATTGGACATATAACAAGCGCCAATATTTCAATAAATTTCAAAAACTATTAAAGACTTCGGAATTATGACGGTTCAAAAATAGTACTGCTTTTTTGAGGACAGATTTGAAACATATTTAGTTTTCTATATCTATAAAACAAACTGGAGGTTTTTGTTCGATTTATAGCATAGTATGATATAGTAGTCGACTGATTTCAACACAATTTCAAATAAAAAGAGCCTCTAATCATTCATAAATAAAACATACATAAAAAAAAATACTCTATAATTCATCAAAAATTTTCGTGGTTTTCATGAGCTAATATCTAAATATTTTTGTATGCTAATAAGTAAAACGAAATAATAGTTTTGATACAGAATATAATACAGATGACGTAAGTATTTACAATTTCTAAATAGACTTCCGTATTTTCTCGTAACACAATTATACGGCAGAAATGGCGAGTTTTTTTCACTTCTTTGAAGTTCTCATATTTATTCATAATTATCCAATTGTTTTACAAAATGATATTTCAATATTCTATATTCGAAATTTCAATGCCATCATTGTACAGTTGTTCTTTTTATGATTGGTGTAGTAGTTTCGTAGTTATAGTCCTTGAAGTCGAGCGCCGTCGATGTCGCCGAAAATCCTGCAAAAGTGACAGATGATTCCATGAAAATACCCATTTACTCCAAGGGTTAATATAGGTACATAGTTAATATGAACAATAATATCATGTATAATATTTTATTTGATATGAAATCGGAGACTGTCGCGGTTATTTAACATTATAAATAGGAGAAAAAACGAATTTACCGCGTGAATTTTGTAGCACCCGACGTTTCGGCGACATTGCAGCCGCCGTTATCCAGGGTAGACAGAAAGAGCTGTCCGTTGTTACGCGGATAGGCCGCATACCGCTGCCGCCGGTGCTACAAAATTTACGCTTTAAATTCGTTTTTTATCTTGTTTATAATTTAATTTGATGTTACTAATTACTGTAAATTGTACTTTTTTGAAAATTTCTTTAATGATAAAAAAAATACGTGAGGCACTCGGGGACTGCCGCGGTAAATCTATTGCATAATATTTTTAACAAGTTATGCAATTATAATTATTATTTTTTTTTCTGATATCAGATAACTGCGCTCTACCGGAAAACTTTGAAATTATTCCGAATCATCTGCGGCTTCGGAATAATTTAAACGTCTTCCGATAGAGCGCCGCGCACGAATTTTTTATTCGATGAAGCAAAAAAAACGGATTATTCGAAAAAAAATCGGAGATAAAATGATAGATAATCTAATTATCTTTAAAATGGTGCAGGTTTCATAATAATACGCCAGATAGTATTTGCGTAGCAGTCGTTTTTGTGTTCGGTTAGACCTAATTTCACAAATTAATTACACTATGTAATATAAACAAAATCTAAAATATTCAAAGATAATAATATTAGGAAAATGTTCTTGTTTAACATATATTTTTTTCGAATCGTAAGCAGTACTCGTTTAGACGTAATTATCAGTTTAAAATCATTAATTTTTGTTAAGAAATTTCTTCATTCAGCCGCCGCGCTGGCCTAGGCCCGCGATAAAAGCTATGCAATAGCTTAAAAATAAAAAAAAGTCTTCTTTGGCTTACTGGCAACTACTTTAGTTACAATATTTTAGTCGGATACGTGGTCATACTTACGTATGTAGATGGAAGATGAATCGTATGTATATATTGATTGTAGGCAACTTTTTCTAAAAACTTCTCTCTTAAGGCTATTTTTGGACAAAAACTCAAATTTAGAAATTGTAATTCAGAACCGGCGACCAACGATACAAGTTTTAGAAAATAGCTTAATAATACCCAGAAGGAAAACATCATTTGGACAAAGACAATTACTCTGCGCCGAGATTTTACAATCTGATCAACATGGAAATAAAAATGAACTAACCATAACTCAAATGCTAGAAAAAATTGTCTAATAAAACTTAAGTGCACAAATTATTAACATATTTTTAAACACGTATCTTCAGTATATTTTAACATTGAACTAACTACCAAAAATTATTTGACTTTGACAATGAATTGTACTTTTTTTGCTAGGTATTTTTATATTAAATCCTATATTACTTAACATATAATATTAATGACTGTTTCTTTCTTTTCTCACATATAACTTTATTTATATTATTTAATAGAATTTTATATTATATTTATTGCCGATTACATAATGGAATTGCATTTTATTTATTATATTATCTTTTAATAATATTTTATTATTATTATTATTATTTTTTTTTTTATTATGAAGACCACATTTTAGGGAAATTTAGTGTTATTAGCGTTTTACTAAAACTTGTACATGTGTAAGCAATCAAGCAGTCAAGCAAACTTGATTGTAATATTAGAGTCCTGTCCATCCTAGAACGGGCTAGTCCCAGTTGGGTGACAGAAACAAATAAGCGAAAGGTTAAGGTTTTGCCGTTCGGTTCCTGTTATTTTTGTAAGCTAATCAATGTTTTACAGTAATTAATTCTTAAATAAATAAATATCGACGGGACACTTGACAGTGTCTTGCCTGCCTGCCTTGCCTGGTGGGATTGCATCCCGGTCCAGTAGCACCGGGATGCAATTCCACCAGGAGAAATCACTAGCTTGTGAGGCATGAGACGCGAGAGTCTTACCCAGGGTAGCCTTCCGCGAGGAGGCTTCTAAATAGGAGCTGAAACGTGAGTTAAGCTGATCCGAGAACAAAATGGATCTTGTGGCCCAAGCAGCACGAAACCGTTCGCTACCTCGTAAAAATCGGTTGTTACCGCAATACTTTCTTGGCAAGTAGCCAAGGACTGATATCATTTTTATATTAAATTCATAATTAAAATCGATGATCGCCCTCTTGCGTTTGGCGGACGAACCCGGTTGGGTTCTATTCTAAGGGCGGCACGGTTCGTTTCTCGGCTAAGGGCGTGTTTGGACAAATTGCAAACATATGGCATTAATATTTAAATAAAATGTCTGGTGGAATGTCAATATTATTGGTGTAGCTTGTTTATGTGATATTTCAAACAAAATGTGATTTCGTACCAACAAGGTATCTGTGTACCACATTTCAAATCTCTAAGTCCACGATTTCGAAATTGAAATAAGACTATAGCGCCCCTGGCGAACCGGTTTTAACCACAATCTTTTGAAAATCTTGCCTTGTTGAAAGGATGCCTGTATACCAAATTTCAGCAAAATCGGATTAACCCCTCCTATCGCCGGGTAAAAATTTAGTCGTCACTTCTGCCCGGGACAGTTTTGCGCGTGAAGTCGATGGCCTTGAGAAAAACGACCATAACTTTTAAACTACTATACGGATCGTAAAAAGAATAACTGTAAAATGATTGCATTGAAATTTTAAATTTATAATATTATAACCTTATCTCGTCAAACAATTAAGATAATAATGAATAAATATTTAAAAAGTTTTTGGAACGATCGACCACATCTTCACACTTCGGCAGGTTATCCAAAAGTCCGAAGAATACAATAGGCCCCTTTATCTTGCCTTCGTCGATTATGAAAAAGCATTCGACTCCATAGAACACTGGGCAGTCACCGAATCGCTACATCGATGTCATATAGACTACCGGTATATACAGATCCTGAAGAGCTTGTACAAAGCGGCAACAATGACCGTACAGCTGAAAGAACTAACAGACCCTATACCAATCCAAAGAGGAGTCCGACAAGGTGACGTTATATCCCCTAAGCTGTTCACCAACGCTATGGAGGATATATTCAAGACATTGGACTGGAGTGGCAAGGGAATCAACGTTGACGGCGTGTATCTCAATCATCTGCGCTACGCGGATGATATAGTTATAATCGCTGAATGTGCCGAAGACCTACAACTCATGCTGGAGCAACTATATCACGCGTCCCTGCGAACGGGTCTTAAGATGAACATGGACAAGACAAAGGTTATGGCGAAAGCCGATCTCACACCGAATCCCATTTCATTGAATGGACAACCGCTGGAGCAGGTGCAGGAGTACACATACCTAGGACAGGTGATAAAGCTCGGCCGGGACTCGATGATGGCAGAGATAAAGCGAAGAAAACAATTGGGATGGGCAGCCTTCGGGAAGCTGAGCTTCGTGCTGAAGTCCAGAATTCCCCAATCGCTCAAGACAAAGGTGTATAATCAGTGTGTGTTACCGGCTATGACATATGCTTGTGAGACATGGACACTGACTGCTGGGATGATCTACAAGCTTAAGGTGGTGCAGCGTAACATGGAGCGAGTCATGCTTGGCATATCGTTGCGCGATCGAGTCCGAAACGAGCTCATCAGACAGCGCACGAAGGTGGTCGACGTGGGTCAAAGAGTGGCCAAGCTGAAGTGGGCTTGGGCCGGCCATGTGGCCCGACAACACGACGAACGGTGGAGCAAGCGCGTTTTGGAGTGGAGACCCCGGCTAGGCAGAAGAAGTGTGGGCAGACCACCGGCCCGATGGTCCGATGACATTAAGGAGACAGCTGGACCAGTCTGGATGAGGGAAACGGACAACCGATCCGGGTGGAGAGTGATTGGAGAGGCGTATGCCCAACGGTGGGCGAATACGCGCTGATGAAGAAGAAGAAGAAGAAGAATTTAAAAAGTTGGCATTTTACGCAGCGCGGAGCGCCCTAACCAATATTGGTTAGATACAATTTTAGCATTTGTAAGCGTCTAACCAAAAATGGTTAACTCAAATAGGAAGGGTTAAGCGTTTGTCCGCTATCGTTTAGAAATACACACACAGCCAGATAGACAGACACACACAGAGACTTCAATCTGGATATGGTCTTAATCGTCTCACGGGGGTTTAAAATGGATATTTTCGTCTTCACCGCGAAAATAAATTTTCGCGCACTCACAATAATTACCCTCATTATCGGTTTATGGGCTGGGAAAGTAAATATGCAACTAGTTTAAATTAACTAGTCGTATTAGCGGTTTAATTGTGTAATTCGACAGCGGCTTTGAATGTATTCATTTGTTTTTGATTTAAACATGGTAGAGCCATGCAGCGATTTGACTGTTAAACCATGGTGCAAGCCTGTGTGCTCCATTACCGAGGAAGATACGGAGCTTTTAACCCTTGGAGTAAATGGGTATTTTCATGGATGCATCTGTCTCTTTTGCAGGATTTTCGGCGACATCGACCTTAAAGTACTATAACTACGAAACTACTACACCAATCATAAAAAGAACAACTGCACAATGATTGCATTGAAATTTCGAATATAGAATATTGAAATATCATTTTGTAAAACAATTAGATAATTATGAATAAATACGCGGAACCAGATCTGGTCGTATCATACTCAACGGATAATTGTTTCAGAACCAGATTTGGTCGTATCATACTCATAACAAGCAATTGCTTGTTCTGAAGGCGGCTCTACACGACACAGACCTTCGTTTTGGGAGACATTTATTCCATCTTTTTTCTTCACACCGCGTAGTCGACAAAATCTTATTTGACACAAGTAAATATACAATACTAAAAGGATAAAAAACACGCTTGGCGTTACAAAAACTGAACTACTGTTTTTATAATATTTTTTATGATATATTTGTGGTTTATATATTTACCCATATTACGTACATATACGTACAATAAAAAAGTCTTCTTTGGCTTACTGGCAACCACTTTAGTTACAATATTTTAGTCGGATACGTGGTCATACTTACGTATGTAGATGGAAGATAACGCAACGCGCTCAATTTTTTTATTCTATTTTTCAAAACATAAATTGTTTATTTTTTTTAAAATACCAAAATAGACATTTCCTACAAAAAAATCCTGACTGCGGGCATAGAGTTGGGCGGGTATGATTGTATGGCAGTCTATTTAGGATGCGTTCATACGTTCAATGTTTACGACGATGAAAATATATTATCTAACTCGGAATTTATACGCAGTGGCAACAATAGTGCGGCGGCAAGTTTGAATTGTTATCTGGCGGGGTTTTTACGAATAAATATTTTATATTTAAATAAGACGTCATTCATCTACAAGATTTTTTTAGGCACATCGTAAAAGGCAAGATATTTTATAAACTTCAAAATAAAATTCGCCTGTATGCTATAAGTACAAACTATTATGATAAATAATAATAACTCACTGAAATGATAAAAAACACGATTGGCGTTACAAAAACTGAACTACTGTTTTTATAATATTTTTTTTACGGTTTTATTATGATATATTTGTGGTTTATATATTTACCCATATTACTTACATATATATTTTCAGAATGTACTCAATCATAATTTCATTTGACATTAACCCGATATATTTATGTTAATTTATTGACATTTGGACATTTAGATAACTATTTACTTTATATTTGGACAGCTAAGGTACCCTATGACACTTCGGATGAAGTAATGGTTCTAACAATATTACATACTTTTAAATCGGTTTGAGCGTTTAGAAGTTATAATGGAATAAAGAAACGGAAAACCACCCAGTAGTATACCACCCAGTAGCTTCACTCTTGAGCTACAAGGCAATGCGGGTTGCGGGTGCGAGGAATGTGGCCAGAGGGGTTCGTCACCGCGAAAGCGAACATTAAGGGCAGGTAAAGGCTAAGGACCATTTCAAGCGTTGGGGTATCTGTGTAGGCCGAGTAGACAAACATCTGGCGACCATCCGAGCCCTTACGTGACGTATTCGCTTTGATTTCAATTTTGTTCTAAGAGAAGCTACTGTCTGGTATACTGGGTTATTACTTTTTTGCTAAATACTGTGCTATTACTCTGGTATACTGTGCCGCTTGTATTATCATATGGCCATATAATATCCTCTGGAATCTCTATAATATCCAGCGTGATCATAGCTGGCGATATTATATCGAATATACAATTAATCATACGGATAAAACTTTTCATATAAGAGTAGTTTTATAAATATAAAATAACCTAAAATGTATGTAAACATGTATTTTGGTAATGGCAGTCGTAGAAATTTAATTAATTTACAAGATATTTTATAAAGTTTATATTACTATTGGATAAATAATTATATTCGAAATAATAATATAAGAACTTCAATTTATTTTAAGCTATTGCATAGCTTTTATCGCGGGCCTAGGCCAGCGCGGCGACTGAATGAAGAAATTTCTTAACGAAAATGAATGATTTTCAACTGATAATTACGTCTAAACGAGTACTGCTTACGATTCGAAAAAAATATATGTTAAACAAAAAAATATTTTCCTAATATTCTTAACTTTGAATATTTTAGATTTTGTTTATATTACATAGTGTAATTAATTTGTGAAATTAGGTCTAACCGAACACAAAAACGACTACTACGCAAATACTATCTGGCGTATTATTATGAAACCTGCACCATTTTAAAGATAATTTAATTATCTATCTTTTTATCTACGATTTTTTTCGAATAAAAAATTCGTGCGCGGCGCTCTATCGGAAGACGTTTAAATTATTCCGAATCATTTGCTTTCGCAGCCGCAAATGATTCGGAATAATTTCAACGTTTTCCGATAGAGCGCAGTTATCTGATATCAGAAAAAATAAAATAAATAAAATAAATGAATAATTATAATTGCATAAGTTATTAAAAATGCTATGCAATAGCTTTACCGCGGCAGTCCCCGAGTGCCACACGTATTTTTTATTACTATTATTTCTCCGAACTTTTGAGTATAAAAGACCAATAGATAGTCAGTCATCAGAAATAGCACTAAAAGCTTTTCGTACTCTAGAAATCCCGACATTTGTTAAATAATCCGTAGTTTAATTTTCGCGTTACTCTTTATTGAGTTTTAAGCTATTATTTAGTCCAAGAAATATTATTCATTTGGTGGAAATACGAGATGACCTTTTTTCGTGAAAGTTGAATAAGAATTTTTAAAAATCGTATATTCAATCCTTCAAAGTTGAAAAACGCGGCGCACGCATTCATTTCATACCAAAGCTAAAATGTTTGATCGGTTTCTGTGCTTTACTTACAATTCAGAAAAAGCATAATTGATATCATAGTTTGTATGTTCTCGATGACGCCGACGAGCAATTTCGATTAACTAATTGATTGTCCAGCTTAATGAAACAAAGGTTGTATAAAGTTGAGGGCGTAATTAAAAGAACGAGGGTCGCCTGTTCGCTGGGCCATAGAATAAACCATACGCAAGCAGGCGCAAAACCAGAAACGGCACTAGAATAAAAAAATAAAAAATTATCGCCTCACCTCGTGTATAAATCTTTTTTTTCCAACTTTTACATTACATTATATTTACGTCAGGTCCAATGGACGGCTTAAAACCGATCTTGTACGTGTCAAAATATTTGTGTAATATAGTCTCATTATTACTCTAATCTTTAGAAAATTCTAAAACTAAAAAACTTTGAAACCTACTAAAAGTATTACAAAACGAAATAAAGGTTTCCTATTTAAAATAGTTATTAATTCTAACTGGTACCTACTAAAAGCCACTCAACACAATAATTAAAATAGTCAGTAAAAAAAAGTTGAATATCAAAACAGAAGACTAACAATTGTAATAGTCATTAAATCGAATGTATACGTACTAAAAACTGTTTAAAGTGACATCGAAAATAGTCAGTAAAGTGTTAAGTAATCAAACTAAAGCTAAATCATACATTTAAAAACTAAAAGTACAAATATCATTATCATATAAATTGGTACAATATTTGAATAGTCATGGCCCTCAAATTCGGTCATATTATAGAAAGAGTGGCCTATCAGCATCTCCATAATGTTTTTTTTTAATTTTATGTATTCCAGCTGTTTAATAGTGGTAGAGAGTAGTACTTTATACTCTTTACAGAACAAACGACAATTATCATATAGGCGGCAGGCTTTTATAACATCACGCGGCAGTCACCCATTCAAGTACTGATTACCATTGACGCTTCTTATTTTAGTAATCTGACGGGAATCAGAGTTTCAGCGTGGCTTCTAACATTACAACTTTTCTATTTCTTATAGTATAGGCTTAGTCATTTGTTTCGTGAAAAAGCTTTACAAATGTCTTAACAGTGGTGTTAAATTTGTATGTACAATATAAGCCAGTCCAGCTCTCGCCACATCTAGTTATGTGACACAAGTTCCTTTTGAAATACTTGTATCTTGTCGCGGACTCCCACTGAGCGTTAAGTAGTCGTCTGCAAGCACGAGTACGTAGAATCATTGGACGGACTCTCGCCTTTTGCCGTAGCATCTTTTGAAGTATCTCTTCTCGCGCTCCCACAGAGCTTAAAGTTGCCGCACTTACGAACTCCAATGATCGACTTCTCGTGTTACCCTGCGGCCTTCATAAGTGCAAGTAGAGCTTTCGACTACAATGGGCGAAAATGTCACCTCAGGAAGTTTTAACGATATTAGATTATTCTGTCTCCCATGAGGATCGTTCTATCCTACCAAAACTGGTAGTTAGAGGGCAAGGCTGCCTCACTGCGGACAGGATAAGAGTTGGTTTTCGGGATATGAGGTGGTTCCACAGTATATTGGATTATCTCTGTGGCCCAGCGAACGAGATTAGCTCTACTTGTCACTTCCTGCTCGACTCCACTTGATAGCTCCACTTGACAGCCCCTCAGTCTGTCGAGGCAATGCCAGGTGAAACAGGGGAGACACTAGTGCTATATCTTTCTTTATGTCGAAGACTGACTCGAAGATTGACTCCAACGGAGCGGTTATGTGCTGTTCAAGAATGGCTCTTGCGATTTGTGGCGATTGTCGTGAGGTTCTTGCCCTCACGACAAGTTCTCTGTTCTCTGTTCTCTAAAGAGCTACTGGCGAGCTAGACAGTAAATTGTCTTGTCTCTAAGTCTTCTACGCTCATCCCATGGCTAAAAGAATGATTACATATTCTCCAGTGAGGTAAGCGTTGAAGACTTGGGATGTCCACAAATCAGTCCACTGTCTAGTTACGCCACTTGCCTGTCAGAGGCCAATGCGTTACGGCGAGGCACCGGGAAAATTGCCCAGCGGGCTGCCTCGCCCCCTGACTAACAGTTTGGAAGGATATCTCTGCCTAGAATTAGCCATCAGGATACCTGCCACCTGGGTACATGATCGAGGTCACCTGCGCGGTCGCGGTCCCTTACGTAGCAGTGATACGGTGTTTACCGAATCTATCGAGGACCACGGCATCCTTTGCCCGGCTGTTCACCCGGGACCGGGTGGCCGAATAGTCGTTTCAAGAGCAGTTACAATAAGGTTAAAAACTACCCCCGCTCTATAGGAAACATTACTGTTTCCAGACTTCCCCGACTATTAGTCGGAATGCACAATCGATTGGCTGACGCAGCACTGTGCGCAAACCGTCCGGGAGATTCTATACAACTAAGTCTTAGTGGCCAAACTATAACAGGGCCCATTAGCTCCCCCTCGATAAGTGCATCTGATTCACTCTGTCCAGCTCTATTTAGATGGCTGCATCACTCGGAGTCCGTAGGATCTTCGATGTTCGTAGATGCAGCCGGCGACAGGCTCCCACTCTGCTATAGTACGGGCCAAAGGAACGTTCCGGTGAGGCAATAAATCATTAGGCCGGCCCCACCCCTTTTACTACCTGCTTGTAGGGATGCATGTCGCAACCTTCGCAAATTATCAGATTATCGGATTATTATATTATTGAGATTGAGCAGCGAAACTTTTGTAGGGTCGCTTTTCAGTTCGTCAAAAAATGACAAATGTTATGTCTAAGGCACCGAGTCTGCATGTTAATATCGCCCTTCAACTTCGGTAGCTCCAGGTTAGAAAATATGGTCTCCATTGCTCAACTTATAGTCAAGTAATGATGTTTTATCCGCGCAGCATTTTATAACATACATATGTGGGACTCATTATTACAAAATGCCACTATAACATTTTGCTAATGACTGTTTAGAAATTAATAATGACCTATGATATGCCATGCTACGATAATCAGTTATCTATTAAGTACTCATTTAATAACTCACATTACGTAATTAGGTCATTATTTAATTACCCTAATTTTAAAATAATACTTAAACCGAAAATATTAAAAAATATAGCAATCGGTACTATAATAAATGCAGATGTATAATACTGTTTCATCGAGCAAGCATAATTCATCGATAAGCAATATCGACGTTAGTCGCATCCTTGTTGATAGCTCGGTTTATTACCCCATCGGAACGTTCCTTTGGCCCGTACTTTAGCATAAAGCGGTCTTTTTTTCAAGATATCGATAACGATGGATTCGGAATGGTTACTTCATTCTTTTGACTAACATAACCGCGAAATGTCCGCCAATTTTGCGCGACTTCCGCAATTATTATTGTCCGCAAAAAAAATGCAGTTTAAGACATCTTTACTGACATAGTGGCAAAATATAGTATGTCGTAAAACTGTTTGAATCCATGTGGGTTTCACATCAAGTCAAAGCCATCGTACATTAAAGGACCCAGGCATTTACATAAGACCGTGCTTCTCTCGCGTTATCTGTCCGAACTATTCAGCCATCCAATTATTTAACGAAATGGGTTTCTGGATAAGCAGGAAATGTAGTATTACCAATGATAGCAGGCCACACACAAGAGAATTTATTTTGACAAAAAATCGGTTGTCTGTAAAGTCGGTTTACTGGCTATAGTTGAACGTGACAACGTCATAAGAAAATACTGATGGAATGGTTGCATTTTTCAAAAGAAAATTTAAATTTTATTTGTTTGATAGACATTTTGTATGGATATAGAGAAGGAGGTAAATGGAAATCACAATTGAATTGATCAAGTTACATTTATTTGTACGCATAAATACAATTATGTCATATATTTTTTTACAATGTACGATTGTACGATTGTTCGATTGTACATTGTACAATTGTACATTGTACGATTGTACGGTTGTACATTGTACGATTGTACGATTGTACATTGTACGAACGTACGATTGTACAATGCCGATTGTGCCTCTTTGTCGCTCGATCCTCGCTCTCGCTTGCACTTCAAGCCTTAAATGGAACGCCTCAGAGCAAGGTAACGCCGCATGAGTCGTGTTTTTTCGTGCGTGCAGCCGGCTCCATCGAATTATAAGACGTTGTCACGTCAAAAATACTAGAAACCCGGACTTCTGTAGTAAATCTACTGTGAAATTTTAAAAAGCCTAAGCTTCTGACCGACAATGACCTATGTATGTTGCCTTGGTAAAATAGCTCTAACCGCATCAAATTCATACCTATTTTTACACGATTTTATTTACTTTGCAATGTTTGTTAGTTTGTTTAGGGCAAATTGTGCAAGCTTAATAAGAACCTCTTCCACTTATCCTATAAAGTTTAAATTGTATATTTTGGTTCATTTCCGATGACAATGCATTTTTATGGTGAGCATGACCTGATTCTACACCTAGGATTGGCTCCCGACGAGGTTAATCTTCCACCGTCAACAAAACGGAAATACAATTTTGTATACGAATTCAATTGTGATGGCCCGTTCTAAATTTCACCATGATATTGCTGCTGAATCCAGGGTTGATCCCGACGATGGGGCACCTCAACAGTTAACAGCATATAGATGAAATTTTGTATACGCATTAAATTATGATAGCCCGTTCTAAGTTTCACAGTGATAGGGCTGCTATACTCAGGGTTGGCTTCCAACAAGGAGACTGCTCAAAGGTCAACAGCGCAAACACAAAATTCTATATGGCATTCAATTATTGGACACGCCTGGTGTATCCTTAAGTCTTATTCCTCCCTAATCCTAAATAAATGTTTTCCAATATATTTTATTCCTTCCCTGTTATAATAAATAAGCGACCATCTTCGCGGTCGGCGATTCAGTTATCAACTTTACGATCGTATCGCACGTCGTGAAATACTCGTCTATTCGAGATAGAAAAATTACATAAAAATAACTACCGGAAGTGCCGTGCATTTTAGGGAGTTTGTTTCACCGGGATCAGCACCAGCGTCTGGGTAGCTACCCATCAGCGAAGCAGCCAGAGAAGATCAGGAAGGAAGCGGTTTTTTGAGGTACTCCTTTTCTTAATCCTGGATCTATTTCCACTGTGTCTGTTCAGCGCCCACCACACCTTAACTAAAACAGTCCATTGCCTGACGTTCAAGATATCGACCAATTATGATAGCCCGTTCTAAGTTCCACTATAAGATGGCTGCTGCTCCCAGGGTTAGCTCGTGACCGAGCATTTTGATAAAAGTGTGTTTTAAAAAATATGTTTTTGCTATTAACTTATTTACGAAATTTTATAAAAAGTTTTGAAATGGCCTTTTTTTCGGGGTCAAGAAAGAAATATCCATGTTAACACCCGCCCCCAAACCCCCCCTCCCCCCTCACCTAGAGACGATTAAAACTATTTTCAAGTGGAAGTCTTTCTGTGTGCTGTGTGTCTGTGTCTGTTTGTATTCCTCCACGACAGCGCCCAAACGCTTAATTTGATTGAGCTGAAACTTGGCATGCAGGCATCATTTGGTCATGGCAAGAGTTAATACGGTTGACCAGAGGGGTCACACTAGTCAGATCTTAATCACGAAATATTGGACTTATAGACTTGAAATTGTGTACTCAGATGCTATCTTAGGCCGAAATCACATTAAATTGTCACCGGTAAGTATATTTGCTTATAGGATTGAGTCGGCCGTATTTAACCCTTTGTAGCCCAAGATCTTC
Organism: Micropterix aruncella; assembly: GCA_944548615.1. NCBI lineage: Eukaryota > Metazoa > Arthropoda > Insecta > Lepidoptera > Micropterigidae > Micropterix > Micropterix aruncella. The sequence goes on from OX155980.1 coordinate 1,991,855, forward strand.
AAACAAAAAATAATGTTGGTAATGAGATAGGTCTAGGCAAATAAAAAAACACATATTTCTCAGAAATTTAAAAATATTTATTATTAATTATTTATTTGACATTTAAGGGAATGTGACATTACTGTAACATTGAGTTGAACGTATAAAAAAAACGTGTGGCACTCCGGGACTGCCGCGGTAAAGCTATTGCATAGCATTTTTAACAACTTATGCAATTATTATTATTTATTTATTTTATTTTTTCTTATATCAGATAACTGCGCACTATCGGAAAACGTTGAAATTATTCAGAATCATTTGCGGCTGCGAAAGCAAATGATTCGGAATAATTTAAACGTCTTCCGATAGAGCGCCGATCACGAATTTTTTATTCGATAAAACAAAATAACCAAATTATTCGAAAAAAATCGTAGATAAAAAGATAGATAATTAAATTATCTTTAAAATGGTGCCGGTTTTTAAATAATACGCCATATAGTATTTGCGTAGTAGTCGTTTTTGTGTTCGGTTAGACCTAATTTCACAAATTAATTACACTATGTAATATAAACAAAATCTAAAATATTCAAAGCTAAGAATATTGGGAAAATGTTCTTGTTTAACATATATTTTTTTCGAATCCTAAGCTGTACTCGTTTAGACGTAATTATCAGTTTAAAATCAATAATTTTCGTTAAGAAATTTCTTCATTCGGTCGCCGCGCTGGCCTACTAGGCCCGCGATAAAAGCTATGCAATAGCTTAAAAACATTTATGTTGTATGGAAAAATTTGAGACAATTATTTTGTTCATTGTAGCATAATGCTACACTGCATTTTTCGCAAATTGTTTGTGAAACGCCAGTGCACTTGGGAATCTTGCAACGTATCCTTTTTTTAACCCAAATCGGCCAATGGCCGACCTGGTCCTGCCTTACTGCCAATGGAGGAACATGTTGCGCATGGTGCTTATGTTTTTTGGCTTGAATTTCGTCTTCTAAAGACCTTCGACTCTTGATGTTAGGCTTCAGGCCAAGCTCGCATAAGGTCTCGCCTATCTCAAGTCTAAATTCTGCTGAAGACATTTGTTTGCCGTTGAGATATTTTTCCTTCCTTACTCTTCGGTATAATAACCAAGAATTTGCCATAGTCAGTTCCAGTAAATGTTAGAACATCCTAACTTGCCATCTTTTGCTTCGAAATTTTGAATGGATAAAATTATATTCTTACCTACAGGTTTCCACGAAAACCACACAATTGTATACACTATTTATATTTTTTTATCAGTCATTCAACACCTGCCTTAGTTTTAATTCATCACTTTCATCAACGCGCAATATTTAAACTCACATAAGTCGCTTAGTTACGTTATCTATTATTTTTACTCGATACTAAGTGGTAGGGTACAGTAGTGCTAGACGGATTCAAATGAACTAAATGAATTTAGTGCCTTATTTAGGGGGATTTTAGGGGGATTTGTAGTTTGATACAGAAATGTCACATGACGCTATAAAGGGTTAATGTGTTTGATTCTCACTATCAGCGCTCATCACTGACGCTCGATATATTCGACGTTTCATCGACGTATTCCCCTTGAATATTCCGCATTCGACGAGTTACTCTTGTTAAAGACTGACTTCAAGCTCAAATCTTTCCATTAGTCCTTGGCTATTTGAAAAGAAAGTTTTGAGACGAAAAAGCCGTTTTTTTACCAGATTGTATCTGCAAACTGTGTCTATCTGCTGAAATAAATTGATAAAGCGTGTACCGTTGATGAATGTGCTGCGGTCGCTGTATGTACGAGAGAAGGACTATTGAGAGTCATGCTAATTAGAGAGACACTGAGAACGCACATTCATTAGTTTAGTCATTGACGAATTGACGGCCTGTATGCCCATTATATCAAGATCGCATCCGAGCTTTAGCAGGCTGTCATCCAAGCTCGTGCCTTTATTTTATAATGAAAGCAAGCGTTTCGTGATTTTAAATTCGTGATGAGGCGTAAAAAATTTCGTGAAAGATTTTTTTTTGTGCAAACATGGTAAAGTCGAAAATTTGCATTATTTTCAAATATGATATCCTATGCCGGTGTGTTCTATTACAGCTTCTTGCAGTCTAGCTATACATTTACCAGTTATGTGTACTGTTAAAAACTGTAAACAATTATGGAGTAGCTCGTGATTAAATAACCAAACTTGGTCAATCGCTTATAGCCACTGCTTCTGCATGACAGCGCATAACCAAATATGTCCAATGCAAACAGTCGCAATAGTGCAGGAGTTGCGGTTGGATACTCTTGATCATCCTCCGTACTTGCCAGATCTTGCTCTAATAGAGTTTCATTTTTTAAATAATTTAGATATTTTTTTACACGGGGATAAAAGACAACTTTAAAGTATCAGTGAAACGCCTACAAAGCTTTCATTGGTTTCTGTCCACGAGAGTTTTACAGCAGAGGAATTAGGCAACTCCCATTAAGATGACAAGTCTGCATAAATAATAGAGGTCAATACTTCTAATAATTATATATATATATATATATATATATATATATATATATATATATATATATATATATATATATATATATATATATATATATATATATATATATATATATATATATATATATATATATATATATATATATATATATATATATATATATATATATATATATATATATATATATATATATATATATATATATATATATATATATATATATATATATATATATATATATTTCATACAATTTTTTTAACCCAATTGATTGAGTTGTATACCTTTCAAGTTATACAAATGCTTATATTATAGATGTTGTTGGATATTTGAATACCTTCTTCTTATATATAAAAATGATTCGCCGTGCGTTAGTCTCGCAGGATCTCGGAAATGACTCGAACGATTTGAATTATTTTTCTTTTATTTTGTTTGGCTTGATTCAGGGGTGGATTACAAAAAAATATTTAGGAAAAACTCATAGAAACAACTGAAAATCGAAATTGGTCATTTTGGGTACATTGGCCACTTTCTAGATGGCTATCGCGACGATCGTATTGTTTGACAGCTGCGCTATCCATAACTATTCAATGTGTAAAATTTCAAAAAGTCGAAAAGTCAAAAAATGCGAAAGTCAAAAAAGTCGATAAAGTCAAAAAAGTCGGAAAAGTCCCAAAAGTCGAAAAAGTCAATAAAGTCGAAAAGGTCGATAAAGTCGAAAAAGTCGAAAAAACCGAAAAAGTCAAAAAAAGTCAAACAAGGCGAAAAAGCAAAAAAAAGTAAAAAATCAAAAAAGTCGAAAAAGTAAAAAAGTAGAAAAAGTCGATAAGTAGTCGAAAAAGTCGAAAAGGTCGAAAAAGTCGAAAAGATGTAAATTCGGAAGTCGGAAAATTCGTAAAAGTAAAAAGGTCGAAAAAGTCGAAAAAGACGAAAAAGTCGAAAATTGGAAGAGGCGGCACCCTTGTTTGGTTTTGCCCATTGTGAATTGTACTCGTTACTACCTACTAATAATTTCATAAAAGAAAAAAAAAATGAAATTTGAAAATTTGTGTAAGAAAAAAATAAAATGAATGCCCAAAAATTCAATGTATTGTTTGCCAAAAATTTTCTACGTTGGCGTTCATACGCGTTTCCATATCAATGAACCAATGTTCACATTTATTCCACTCCTCTGTGGTGAAGATAGATATGTATATATATGGATAATTACATAAACCACAAATATTTAATAAAAAACCCTTTAAAAAAATATATATGTATATATATATATATATATATATATATATATATATATATATATATATATATATATATATATATATATATATATATATATATATATATATATATATATATATATATATATATATATATATATATATATATATATATATATATATATATATATATATATATATATATATATATATATATATATATATATATATATATATATATATATATATATATATATATATATATATATATATATATATATATATATATATATATATATATATAACTATATATATATATATATATATATATATATATATATATATATATATATATATATATATATATATATATATATATATATATATATATATATATATATATATAGGTATATATATATATATATATATATATTTTGATATTTTAAGTGTGTAAATTTTTTAAAATTATTTTCAATAATATATAAAATTAGATTCATGAAAAGTTACTTATCTGGGGTCCTGGTGGACCAGAAACATTTAAACGATAGTTAATGTCCTCTTTAAATACTTAGGGCAGCGGCACCTGTTTCCGCAATTGATAACCTATGATGTTCTTAGTTATTGCAGCCGAATTACTGTATGCCCTTGGATGTAATACGTATAGGAGGATGGTTTCTGTAACAGAAATGGATGTTAGTAACTTATTTTAGAAGAAATTATATGATTGAGAATATTTCGACACTAGTCGTATTCATCTCTATGACATTTCTGATAGAACAATTTTTTCAAAATTTAAATTTAAAAAAAACTGAACATAGAGAAATGTGTTAATAATATTTTGCAATATCGTTATAAATGCACTATAACCGACCATGAAAAACATTATTAATAATGATTTTTAAATGAAAAATATTAATAAGCTTTTAATGAATATGTCTGAACAAATATAATTACTGTATTAATTTTGCCTATTCAGACCGGGACCCTTGCAAGCGCCTAAAATATTTATAAAAGCCAACTCCCAAGATTTAACGTCTCTTTCTTTAGCGTTATCGCCAAGGCACTTAATAATTTTTACTTTAAAACAATTATCAAAAGTTAAATTGTGTGCCTTAGCATGCAATGCTATTGGAAGTTGACTTTCATTGCCTACGCTGGCCCTGTGATTATTTAACCTAATGCTAAGAGGTGTAGTTGTTTCCCCAATATAAAATGCATTGCAGGTCTGGCAAAGTAATTGATATACAATATTTTTTGAAATGCAACTACTATTAAAAGGAACTCTGTAACTGTTGGGAGTGTTAGGACTAGTAAAATAAATGCTTCGATCTAATAAAGGACATGTTTTACAACGTGATCGACCGCAAGGCTGTAGGCCCAAATTTTTGTTAGTACTAAGATAATTTCGATTATTTTTATTAAGTATTGATTTTAAATTAGGAGGTTTTCGAAATGATAAAATTGGTGGTATATCTAATAAACCTTTGGTTGATGGGTCGTTAGCTATAATAGGGAATAAATCTGCTAAAATTGGTCGCAGTTTCTCAGTGCCAGGAAAATAAGTAGTACTTAGAAAGATTTTATTTTGATTTAAATTTGACACCAATTTAGGTTTAGGTGAAAATTTTGTTTCGGAATTTATTATATTTGTATCTAACAAAGAGGCAGGATAATTTCTTTCTATTAGTGATTTTTTTAAGATTAGAAAGGTACTTATCTAGATTTTCTTTATTATTAATTAAACGGTGTCCGCGAATGGACATTGAATATGGAATTGACTTTTTGGTATGAAACGGATGACAGCTATCGAAATGTAGGTATTGCTCTTTGTTTGTAGGTTTTATATGAATTGCAGTTTTAATGGTGCCTTCGGATAGAGTTAGATCAACGTCTAAGAATGTAATTTGATTTTCTGATATAGTGTATGTAAAATCTAAGGGTCCGAAATTATTTAAATCTGTAAGGAAGTCAGTGAGTGTGTCATGTCCATGTGGCCAAAACAATATAATATCATCAATAAACCTATACCACATTAGTGGCTGTAAATTTTGAGTAAGAAGAAATTTATTTTCTAATAACCCCATGAAAAGATTCGCATAAGAAGAAGCCATTCTTGTTCCCATTGCTGTACCTTTAATTTGGAGATAAAATTCATCCTCAAAAGAAAAAGCATTCTTAGTGAGGACGAATTCAGCCAACTTACAAAGAAAATTTGTAGAAGGAATTTGGGGGCTGGGCCTTTGATTAAGGTAATGGGAAATCGCTTCTAAGCCTAAATCATGGGGAATATTAGTATAAAGAGAGACAGCGTCAATTGTAACAAGTAATAAGTTGTCAGTCTTAGGAATTGTGGTATTTTTTAGAATCTCGATGAAATGGTAACTATCTTTAATGTGTGACTTTAGATTTTTTACAAATGGCTGTAGAAAGTAATCGACAAAAGCTGAAATTCTTTCTGTGGGTGAGTTAAAACTAGCTACTATCGGTCTTCCTGGATTATTAGGTTTATGAATTTTTGACAATAAGTAAAAATTTGGTGTTCTGATAGGGTTAGGAATTAAAGTGTTAACATCTTCATCTGATAATTTTTCAATGGTTTTTTGTTGTTCAATATATTTTTTTATTGTATTAGCAAAATTTTGATTCGGATCACTATATAATTTTTTATAGGAAGTTTCGTCTCTGAGTTGCCTCAAACCTTCAGCTACATAGTCTGTTTTATTAAGGATGACTGTAGTTGAACCTTTATCAGCTGGCAAAATGATGATATTGGTATCTTTGCTTAGATTGTTAAGAGCTGAAAGTTCATCAGATGTTAAGTTAGGTGTAGGTTTGAGGCTGTTTAAAAATGTTGGTTGTGTAACTTTGTTCATTAAAACTGTAATAAATATTTCTACAGGATGATTTTTTGGAAGAGAGGGTGGCTCTTTATTAGAATATTGTCGAAATTTTGCCAGTGCGTCATGTAATTTACTATTATTACCATTTTTGTCCCTTGAATGCCAAAACTCACGCCATCTCAAATTACGACAAAATTTTGCTATATCATTTCCAAAACTGAAACGGTCAACTTTGGGAGTTGGTGTGAAATTTAGCCCTTTAGATAAAACTTCTTCAACTTCCAATAGCATTGCATTCCAATAGCATTGCATGCTAAGGCACACAATTTAACTTTTGATAATTGTTTTAAAGTAAAAATTATTAAGTGCCTTGGCGATAACGCTAAAGAAAGAGACGTTAAATCTTGGGAGTTGGCTTTTATAAATATTTTAGGCGCTTGCAAGGGTCCCGGTCTGAATTGGCAAAATTAATACAGTAATTATATTTGTTCAGACATATTCATTATAAGCTTATTAATATTTTTCATTTAAAAATCATTATTAATAATGTTTTTCAAGGTCGGTTATAGTGCATTTATAACGATATTGCAAAATATTATTAACCCATTTCTCTATGTTCAGTTTTTTTTAAATTTAAATTTTGAAAAAATTGTTCTATCAGAAATGTCATAGAGATGAATACGACTAGTGTCGAAATATTCTCAATCATATAATTTCTTCTAAAATAAGTTACTAACATCCATTTCTGTTACAGAAACCATCCTCCTATACGTATTACATCCAAGGGCATACAGTAATTCGGCTGCAATAACTAAGAACATCATAGGTTATCAATTGCGGAAACAGGTGCCGCTGCCCTAAGTATTTAAAGAGGACATTAACTATCGTTTAAATGTTTCTGGTCCACCAGGACCCCAGATAAGTAACTTTTCATGAATCTAATATTATATATTATTGAAAATAATTTATATATATATATATATATATATATATATATATATATATATATATATATATATATATATATATATATATATATATATATATATATATATATATATATATATATATATATATATATATATATATATATATATATATATATATATATATATATATATATATATATATATATATATATATATATATATACGAGTGGTATTACCCGGCGTTGCCCGTGTTATATCTGTTCTCAAATACCAATGTATACCAATTTTCATGGCGATCGGTTGAGCAGTATAGAAGTTGGTGTGCTGCAGCGCCGTCTAGTTGAAAGTTGCAACAAAGCGGATATATATAAAAACCTTAACCATGAAAAAATACATATATATGCCAACTTTCAAGGTGATCGGTCAAACGGTTTCGGAGTCTATTAAACTCGGACAGACGGGCATACAGATATACCAACATCCATTTTTATATTATATTATTTTGGCCTGTTTTTAAAATTTAAACTTTGAATGCCTATATCTCGCTTATTTATAGCGACCGACACAATTTTCTTCCAGATTTATCATTAAAATGAAAAAAATTGGAGAGAGGTTCCTGATACTGCAGTTATTCCACTTTTATAACTATGTGATAATACTTACATGTATATATTTTAATTAAAGAGTTTTGAACAATGAAGCACAAATAATTAAAAAGCAGGAATAATTTCACTGTATTACCTTCACAATATTTTGAATTTAGAATAACGCTTGGCCGACTTGACGTTTGTAGGTTTAACATAGCAGCGCCATCTATGGATTACTCAATAGATAACGCCATCTGTTAAAATCGTTTGGAACTAACAGATAATTGCGAATGTCAAATAATAGACATTGCAATAAAATAATATCGCGACTATAAATTAGGACGTAAGCTATCCTATCTTTCAAGTTGGATCAAACTGCACATTGTGTGCAAATTTGATTCAAATCGGTTAAGTAGTTTAGGAGTCCATCGCGGACAAACAACGTGACACGTAATTTATATATATTAAGATAGATATATATATATATATATATATATATATATATATATATATATATATATATATATATATATATATATATATATATATATGTATATATATATATATATATATATATATATATATATATATATATATATATATATATATATATATATATATATATATATATATATATATATATATATATATATATATATATATATATATATATATATATATATATATATATAAGGTATATATCAGACGAAGATGTTAAAACTTTAATTCCTGATCCTATCAGAACTCCAAATTTTTACCTATTACCTAAAATTCACAAGCCTAATAATCCTGGACGACCAATAGTCGCAAGCTTTAACTCTCCGACAGAAAGAATTTCGGCTTTTGTAGATTATTTTTTACAACCTTTTGTGAAAAATCTAAATTCTCATATCAAAGACAGCTATCATTTTATTGATATTTTAAAGAATACTGTAATTCCAAAGTCAGACGACCTATTATTTGTTACTATTTACGCCATATCCCTGTATACCAATATTCCTCATAATTTAGGATTGGAAGCCATTTCTTATTTTCTTGATGAGAGACCTCATCCTCAAATACCTTCTACGGATTTTCTTTGCAAATTAGCCGAGTTTGTCTTAACGTGTAATGCTTTCTCCTTTGAAGATGAATTTTATCTTCAAATTAAAGGGACTGCTATGGGCACGCGAATGGCACCTTCGTATGCCAACCTTTTCATGGGATTATTCGAGCAAAATTTTCTTCAAACGCAAAATTTAAAACCCATATTATGGTATAGATTTATTGACGACATAGTAATGATTTGGCCACACGGACAAACTACTCTAACAACCTTTCTTGACGACCTAAATAATTTTGGCCCTTTGAATTTCACTCATACCATTTCTAAATCACAAATTACTTTCTTAGATGTTGATTTAACAATTTCCGAAGGTAAAATTAAAACCGCGATTCATATAAAACCTACAAATAAAGAACAGTATTTACACTTTGATAGCTGTCATCCATTTCACACCAAGAGATCCATTCCCTATTCAATGTCCATTCGCGGACACCGTTTAGTTAACAACAAAGAAAATTTAGATAAATATCTCAATAATCTAAAGCAATCTCTTCTTGAAAGAAAATACCCTGCTCCTCTATTGGATAAACATATTCTAAACTCTGAAGTAAAATATATACCAAAACCTAAAATTACTTCAAATAAAAATAATAATAGTAATAAAATCTTTCTTAGCACCACTTATTTTCCTGGTGCTGAGAAACTGCGAGATATATTATCTGATTTATTCCCCATCATTTCTAATGATGCATCCACTAAGGATCTCTTAGATTCACCGCCAATTTTATCTTTCCGCAGACCACCTAATATTAGATCAATATTAAACAAAACAAAAAATAATCAAAATTTCTCTATTGGTAATAATACTTATGGTCTTCAACCTTGTGGTCGTCCACGTTGTAAAACTTGTCCTCTGTTAGATCTAAGTCCTTTTTTTACCAGTCCAAATACTACTAATAGTTACAGGGTTCCCTTTCATTGCAGTTGTATTTCAAAAAATATAGTATATCAACTTCTGTGCAGGACTTGTGATGCCTTTTATATCGGTGAAACAACAACACCACTTAATATTAGACTAAATAATCATAGGGCTAGTGTAGGAAATGAAAGCCAACTCCCAATATCTTTGCATGCCAGGGCACATAATTTATCTTTTGATCAATGTTTTAAAGTTAAAATAATAAAATGCCTTGGTGATAATGCACAAGAAAGGGACGTCAAATCTTGGGAATTGGCTTATATTTATATTTTAGGCGCTTGCAAAGGTTCCGGTCTCAATAGGCAAAATTAATAAGGTTTATCATATTATCGACCTGGTACCAGCTGAATGTGGCAAATTAGAAAGCGCTGCGCCACCCTACAAAAACTTTGCCGCTTGCGCCGCAGCATCAAATTCGTCGACTTCGAGCGCAAACTTGAACTGCCAGCGATCGCCGCCCGCGGTGGGAAGTAGTTTAGCAGCCGCTGGCGTCAGTTCTGCCGCTGCCAATGATGTCACTAGGACCTCGCACCCTAGCATCGACGATGAAGGTTTCGTCACTGTTAGCCATCGCCGATCAGCTCAACCTCGCCGGGGTTGGAGGGAAATTATACGCGGGACCGGTGCTGCCGATGAAGATTTGCGTACAGTGGAGCCGGTTACCCGCAAATTCATTCACGTGTGGTCGGTTTCTGCTGATGTTACCACGGATAACATATTAAATTACCTAAAGAAAAGGGATTCTGTGTCACCATTCACAGTAAAAAAAGTGATAAAAGCGAAAGGTAACTACAATTCGTTTATCGTGGGTGTTCCAGATTCTCTTTTCACCACATATATGGATCCCACTTTTTGGCCTGCAAGTGCGATGTTTAATGAGTGGTCCTTTCGGAGTGGAAAACGCACTGCCTATACGAAAAAGAGACGTCTTTCCGTGCAACACTAGTGACATGAATATATCCTATCAAAATGTGCGGGGTCTGAAAACTAAGTTGCGCCAATTTTCTGAAAACGCACATTTAATTGATAGTGATATAATTATTGTAACCGAGTCATGGCTAGACGATTCTGTAACCGATGCGGAGGTTTGCTCGACTGCAAATTTTACTCTTTATCGTAAAGATAGACAAACTTTTGCAGGCGGGGTATTCCTCGCCGTGAAGAACTCCATCTTATCGTATCGCATACCTAGCTATGAAACTGATGGTGAAGTATTGTGTGTGAAAGTTATATATAGAAATGTACCTGTATTCTTTTTTGTAGTTTACTTTTCCCCTAAAACCGCTGATGAAGTATACATGTCTTTTTTAAATAAAGTAGAAGAACTTTTTGTTGCAGATAGGTTAAAAAATATTTGTATTATTGGCGATTTTAATCTGTTTTCTGCGTCGCAACATGTAAATAAATATTTTGATTACTTTTTATCTTTATGTAACTTTAAGCAACATAATAATATTTTAAATTCTAATAATCGATGTCTAGATCTGGTGCTCTCGAATTTCCAACCTGATACTGTTACGGTATCCGAAGCCTCGATAGAGTTGGTGCGAGCTGACGGCTATCATCCGCCGATTGATGTGAGCATTGTACTGCGCCCAGCGCGTACGCATATTCAGCCGAGCGACAATCAAAAGTATAGCCCTACTAGTGGTAATTGTCTATTCCGGAATGAATGGAACTTTAAAAATTGTAATTTTACTCAGTTGTACACTTTTTTTGAAAATTTTGATTGGAAATTACTATACGATTTAAGTAACGCTAACGATTGCGTTGATTATCTCTATAGTGTCATCTACAATTGTTTCGATAGCTGCATTCCAAGCAAAAAACGGACTGCATTGACCAATAGGTATATTTATCCTAAATGGTTTAATGGCGACATTATCCGTGACATTCAATCGAAGTCGTATCATCACAAGTGCTGGAAGCGGACCGGTTCTCAGTTTCACAGGGAGCTTTTCGAAACTTTGCGGTGTAGAGTTAAGCATAAAATAAAAGACTCTTTCAATTTGTATATGCACAATATTGAGACGTCTATCCGAGAAGATAGTTCACGCTTTTGGGAATATGTTCGTAGTCAGCGAACTGCTGGTGGGGTACCCCTGAATGTGGTCTATAATGAGGCTACATATTCGGGTGCTGCAGCCGCTGATGTTTTTGCGAATTACTTCTCATCAGTGTTTCTACCGAACATACCGGCCTTAGACGCTGTCGCCGCTGAAGCGACTATTATGTCGAGTGACGCAAATTCTTCATGCGTCAACGTCCACAGTATCACTAAAGATGATATTCGGTTTGCAATACGCAAGCTGAAATCAGTCCGCACTATTGGACCTGATGGAGTTCCTCCTTATGTTATTAAAGCATGTTGTGAGTCTTTTATACAACCCCTGATGTATATATTTAACAGATCGTTGGAATCTGCAGTATACCCCTATAAGTGGAAGATATCT
>OX155980.1:2009383-2036883 GCA_944548615.1 Micropterix aruncella
GCGACCTCGATCCAGTAACCAGTCAGGAGGTAGGAGTAATCCTGAAGATTAATTCCAGATGGAGATATTATTCCAAACTGGTAGTCAGGTGGCGAGGCTGCCCGCTGCGTACCTTTCCCGGTGCCTTGTCATAAGGCGTCGGCCTCTGACGAGCAGGTAGCGTAGCTAGACTGTGGATTGTTTTTCGTCCCAAGTCTTCTGCGCTCATTTCACGGGAGATAGAACAATACATTTCGTTAAAACCTTCTAAGGTGATGAGTTCGCCCGTTGTAGTTGACAGTTCTAGTTGTTAGTCAAACTAATGGGCCCATGATGAGGTGGCCACGATGACCCATGTCTTCAGGGTCGGTCACACTCACGGGTCAACACCCATCCGATAGCCTCCACGCATGGGGTGCGAGCCTGGGTAGGACACTGGGTCAACCAGTCTCCCCTGGGAATCAAACCTCTGGCGCTCCTGGACGGTCTGCGCACCGAGCGGCGCAAGCCAATCGACTGTGCTCTCCGACTAACAATCGGGGGAGTCTGGGAACTGTATTGTTTCCTATAGAGCGGGGGTGGTTGTCTACCTTACGGCGACTGCTCTTGAAATGACCATTGGCCATCCGATCCCGGTTCAGAGTCGGGCAAAGGACGCCTTGGTCCGCGATAGATTCGGTGTACACCGTTTCACCGCTTCGTAAGGGAGAGGACCGCGCAAGCGACCTCGAACTCGGAACCAATCGAGAGACCGGAGAAATCTGGTCACAATTGGAAGCAAGGGCGCGAGGGTCGGCTCGCCAGGTAACACTGGCTATCTCGCGGTAAGGCATTGGCTTCTTGCGGGTTGTGACGTAGCTGGACGTTGGATTTGTTTCTGTCCAAAGTCTTCTACGTTCACTGCAGGGCGACAGAACGAGAAAATCGTTAAAACGTCCTGTGGTAACGGGCTCGCCCGTTGTAGTTGACACCGCAAGTTGTTAGTCAAACTATAAGTGCCAAGTTCAAGCTCGACTAAAACATATTATTATATCTCCACGATCCTAAAATATTTTTCGTATTTTTCCTTTTTACTCCCTCCATCTGACTTTTTTAAGCTATTGCATAGCTTTTATCGCGGGCCTAGCCCAGCGCGGCGACCGAATGAAGAAATTTCTTAACGAAAATTAATGATTTTAAACTGATAATTACGTCTAAACGAGTACTGCTTACGATTCGAAAAAAATATATGTTAAACAAGAACATTTTCCTAACATTCTTAGCTCTGAATATTTTAGATTTTGTTTATATTACATAGTGTAATTAATTTGTGAAATTAGGTCTAACCGAACACAAAAACGACTACTACCCAAATTCTTGCTGGCGTATTATTATGAAACCTGCACCATTTTAAAGATAATTTAATTATCTATCTTTTTATCTACGCATTTTTTGGAATAATTCGTTTTTTTTTCTTTATCGAATAAAAAATTCGTTAGCGGCGCTCTATCGGAAGACGTTTAAATTATTCCGAATCATTTCCTTCCGCAGATGATTCGGAATAATTTCAACGTTTTCCGATAGACCGCAGTTATCTGATATCAGAAAAAATAAAATAAATAAATAATTATAATTGCATAAGTTATTAAAAATGCTATCCAATAGCTTTACCGCGGCAGTCCCCGAGTGCCACACGTATTTTTTTTTGCTTTATGGAATAAAAAAATCGTGCGCGGCGCTCTATCGGAAGACGTTTAAATTATTATTCCGAATCATTTGCTAACGCAGCCGCAAATGATTCGGAATAATTTCAACGTTTTTCGATAGAGCGCAGGTATCTGATATCAGAAAAAATAAAATAAATAAATAATTATAATTGCATAAGTTGTTAAAAATGCTATGCAATAGCTTTACCGCGGCAGTCCCCGAGTGCCACACGTATATTTTTAATTTTTTACATTATCTTCTAGATAATCTTTAACCGGATAATCAATTTTTCGAAATTTTGAGAAACATTCGACATACTAACGTAGAGTGGCTTCATTATATAATAGACAAAATTTTAACAAAAAAAGATACCGATTCCTTTTTTATATAAGTGCAGCCGCCATGTCATAGTGATAGTTAGAACTGGCTATCATAATTGAATGCGTATACAAAATTTTATGTATGTGCTGTTTACCGTTGAGGAATTCCCTCGTTGGAAGCCACCGCTGGCTGTCGCCGTCCATAGTGAAACTTAGAATTGGGCTGTCGTCATTGAATACATCTACAAAATTTTGTGTCTGTGCTGTTGAATGTTGAAGGGTTCCCTCGTCGGGAGCCAACCCTTGGTGCAGCAGCCATGTCATGATAAAACTTAGAACAGGCTATTATAACTGAATGAGTATAGAAAATTTGCATATACATTTTTAATTTTATATGATAATATTTGAGGAGTACCCTCAATTCCTCATACTACCGAATTGATAACTTCCTCCTTTTTTTGAAGTCGGTTAAAAATACATCCATCTGTCTGTGTATACTTACTCGAGAATATAGGACTGATTCCGATACGGTTTTTGTCCTATGCTAGTCTATACAAGATCTAAATCGGTTGGATACTTACTGACATATCATACAGAATGTCAGATAAGTGCTATTGCATAGCTTTTATCGCGGGCCTAGACCAGCGCGGGGACCGAATGAAGAAATTTCTGAACGAAAAATAATGTTAAGCTATTGCATAGCTTTTATCGCGGGCCTAGCCCAGCGCGGCGACCGAATGAAGAAATTTCTTAACGAATATTAATGATTTTAAACTGATAATTACGTCTAAACGAGTACTGCTTACGATTCGAAAAAAATATATGTTAAACAAGAACATTTTCCTAATATTCTTAGCTTTGAATATTTTAGATTTTGTTTGAATTACATAGTGTAATTAATTTGTAAAATTAGGTCTAACCTAACACAAAAACGACTACTACGCAAATACTATCTGTCGTATTATTATGAAACCTGCACCATTTTAAAGATAATTTAATTATCTATCTTTTTATCTACGATTTTTCTCGATTAATCCAGTTTTTTTGCTTTATCGAATAAAAAATTCGTGCGCGGCGCTCTATCGAAAGACGTGTAAATTATTCCGAATCATTTGCTTCCGCAGCCGCAAATGATTCGGAATAATTTCAACGTTTTCCGATAGAGCGCAGTTATCTGAAATCAGAAAAAATAAAATAAATAAATAATTATAATTGCATACCTAAGTTGTTAAAAATGCTATGCAATAGCTTTACCGCGGCAGTCCCCGAGTGCCACACGTATTATTTTTTTTTTAAACTGATAATTACGTCTAAACGAGTACTGCTTACGATTCGAAAAAAATATATGTTAAACAAGAACATTTTCCTAATAATCATAGCTTTGAATATTTTAGATTTTGTTTATATTACATAGTGTAATTAATTTGTTAAAATAGGTCTAACCGAACACAAAAACGACTACTACGCAAATACTATCTGACGTATTATTATGAAACCTACACCATTTTAAAGATAATTTAATTATCTATCTTTTTATCTACGATTTTTAAGCTATTGCATAGCTTTTATCGCGGGCCTAGGCCAGCGCGGCGCCCGAATGAAGAAATTTCTTAACGAAAATTAATGATTTTAAACTGATAATTACGTCTAAACAAGTACTGCTTACGATTCGAAAAAAATATTTGTTAAATAAGAACATTTTCCTAATATTCTTAGCTTTGAATATTTTAGATTTTATTAATATTACATAGTGTAATTAATTTGTGAAATTAGGTCTAACCGAACACAAAAACGACTACTACGCGAATACTATCTGACGTATTATTATGAAACCTACACCATTTTAAAGATAATTTAATTATCTATCTTTTTATCTACGATTTTTTTTCGAATAATCCGTTTTTTTTGCTTTATCGAATAAAAAAATCGTGCGCGGCGCTCTTTTGGAAGACGTTTAAATTATTCCGAATCATTTGCTACCGCAGCCGCAAATGATTCGGAATAATTTCAACGTTTTCCGATAGAGCGCAGTTACCTGATAACATAAAATAAAATAAATAAAATAAATAAATAAATATAATTGCATAAGTTGTTAAAAATGCTATGCAATAGCTTTACCGCGGCAGTCTCCGAGTGCCACAAGTTTTTTTTTTTTTTAAATATTGATAATTCAACACGTCACTCCTTCGCACCTCAATTTGCAGTAGCTTTGCCAACTTTAAAAAATCGCTTGAGGTTAGTATAAGAGTTGCAAAAATATAACGATTTGCAGCTTCGCAAAGAAGGCTTGGATCCACTATTACTGCACGCGCGGGTTTGCGTGCTCAAAAGATGGGTATAAGGAATTAATTTGTATAAATATGTATATATATATATATATATATATATATATATATATATATATATATATATATATATATATATATATATATATATATATATATATATATATATATATATATATATATATATATATATATATATATATATATATATATATATATATATATATATATATATATATATATATATATATATATATATATAATATATATATATATATATATATATATATATATATATATATATTTTATATATATATTTATATACGTTTTAATATCGTATTTCTTATACAAATATTAAATAATTTAGGAAAAGACTCTAAATATATCGAATTAAAGCCGACGAAATAGATAACATGCAATAATAAATAAAATACGTGTGGCACTCGGGGACTGCCGCGGTAAAGCTATTGCATAGCATTTTTAACAACTTATGCAATTATAGTTTCTTATTTATTTTATTTTTTCTGATATCAGATAACTGCGCTCTATCAGAAAACGTTGAAATTATTCCGAATCATTTGCGTCTGCGAAAGCAAATGATTCGGAATAATTTCAACGTCTTCCGATAGAGCGCCGCGCACGAATTTTTTATTCGATAAAGCAATAAAAAAAACGGATTTTTCGAAAAAAATCGTAGTTAAAAAGATAAATAATTAAATTATCTTTAAAATGGTGCAGGTTTCATAATAATACGCCAGATAGTATTTGGGTAGTAGTCGTTTTTGTGTTCGGTTAGACCTAATTTTACAAATTAATTACACTATGTAATATAAACAAAATCTTAAATATTCAAAGCTAAGAATATTAGGAAAATGTTCTTGTTTAACATATATTTTTTTCGAATCGTAAGCAGTACTCGTTTAGACGCAATTATCAGTTTAAAATCATTAATTTTCGTTAAGAAATTTCTTCATTCGGTCGCCGCGCTGGCCTAGGCCCGCGATAAAAGCTATGCAATAGCTTAAAAAGCAACAAGTAACGTTTAACTAACTGCTTGCCAGTGCAAATAATTAATATTCATCTATTACACAATTATAATAATATAATATTATAAATATCTTTCTTTAGGCATCGCCCTATTGTGTAGCGTGGGTTCTAAGAGTGTGTATGTGTTTCTGTATGTGTATGTGTTTGTGTGTGTGACGTTGCGATGCGCGACGAAAACGGGTTTCTAGGATGATTAGCGGTTATTGAAAAAACAACGGGGTATTGATAACCGATCATGATATTATACAGAATTATATTATTATGTTTGAAAATAAGATAATAATAGGAATAATTGTTTAAATTTAGTCAGGATTTACATAGTGAGAAATCTGATAAATTGTCTTATAATAAACGGTAATAAGGTTAATAATTAGATGTAATTCGCCAATTAATATATGGTTACCTTAAAGATATTTAAACGGATATCGAATTAATCGCTTGATTTTGTCATCCTGACGTATAGTTTATTTTCTAGAAAACTTTAACCCATATGTTTTCACAAGACAACGATCTGTAATGTTTTCTTAATCTTTTGTTGTATTTAGCCAGTATATTTCAATTTCAATTTCAATTTATTTCTGCTCCAGTAGGTAGGCTTTCCTACACTTGGATGCGTCTTTGTCTCTAAAATTTTAAATAATGTAATTAATTAAAGAATATTAACTATCATTATATAGTTGTGGCAATATAAATTAATTTTAGTAAATTATAATTGGTTTGAAAACCATTGATAAATAGAAAATAATCTAATAATCAGAATTGCTGATCAAAAAAAGAGCTCAATGTCTGTAGTCATAATTATCAAGGCAATAATATGATGGTCAAGAAAATAGATGAGGGTATATTAAAAATATCTAAATTTAAGTTAATTGTCAAATCTAGCAATACAGCCGTCGTCGATAAAAATAAAAATAAAAATTACGTTCTTTGGCAAAGTTGATTATCATGAATTATCCGTTATTTTACATTAGGATGCTCTGGAATAAGAATTCAGCATTATCCAAATCTCTTAAGTCATATATATGTACATTGTTGTATTAAACCAGTATACAAATAACTATATTGGCCAGTTAGGATGAATAACATGAAACTTCGCCGTTGTGTCTTTTCGGTGGATATCTATGTGTAATGTACTGTGATTGATTAATAATGGAATACACGGCTTATAATTGGTTTTTGCGGTTGTTAATAATTACTTACGGCATTACCTGAAATGCCCTGGGGTTAGTTGGGTCACCCCGACTTTCCCAGCAAGCAGAAAAGCCACCCTTCCTCGCAACAAATACCCCACTACGCCCCAGTCAACACCAGTCAACTTTCCCTTCCTCCCAACCCCAACCCTTCCAACCCCCGCGAATGTTGTATAAGTGTATTATTTCCGTGTTAAAAAGAGTTATTTTCCAATATGATTACGAGTTTTTTTTGTGTCGCTTGTATAAAGTATATTTTACCCAAAATTTTACGATGCGGTTTCAACCCAACGACGGAATTGTTTACCGAATTTCAAGTCTCTAAGTCCAATATTTCGCGATTGAAGTATGACTAGCGAGCCCTGGTGGGCCGTTTTTATCACAATCTTTTCAAATCTTTCCATGACCAAATATTGCTTGCATGCCGAATTTCAGCTCAATCGCATGAAGCGTTTGGGCGCTATCGTTGGGGAATACACACACATATACACACACACACACACAGACAGACTCTAGTCTGGAAATGGTCTTAGATAGATACATAGATAGATAGATAGATAGATAGATTTTTATTCGAAGTAGACTTACAGTACTTTCCGAACGTCTTATGTTTCTAGACATTTATGCCTTGCTTGTAGGCTTTACCATTGATTACTACACTATATAATCAATGGCTTTACGTAATAGTAATAATAATAATAATAATGACACTTTACAAATGGTTTTCATAGCTATCTTACACAAAAACGTCTTGATCAGACCAATGTATCGCTTAAAAAATCTTCAATTTTATAATAGCCTTTAGAGCACAAAATATCTTTAACAATTTTTCTAAATTTAGTGTCTGGTAAAAGGGTTAGTTCCTCAGGCAAAGTGTTATAAAAGCGAACACCGTCTCCAATGAAAGATTTACTCACTTTTGCTAACCTAGAGCCCGTAATAGCTAGTTTATTTTTGAACTTGGTGTTCCTATTGTGAATGTCACCCAACCTACGGAACCTGTGCAAGTTTTTACGAACATACATTATGTTATCGAGTATATACTGACTATAAACCGTCAGAATATTGATCTTTCTCAATTTCTCTTTTAGCGATGCTTGGGAGTTTAAACAATAAATGGATCGTATGGCTCTTTTCTGCAAAGTAAATATCGTTTGCATATCGGCTGCGCGGCCCCAGAGCAAAATCCCATACGACATTAAACTATGGAACTAGCTGAAATAGACAATTCTGGCAGTAGCTTCATCAGTTAGTTGCCTTATTTGACGTACCGCAAATGCTACCGAGCTAAGTCTTCCAACTAATAATTCAATATGAGGACCCCATTGAAGTTTATTGTCTATTGTAATTCCTAGAAATTTTGTAGAATTTAAAAACTTTAGTGTTTCACCGTCCATAACAATATTAATGTCTTAATTGTCTCGGAGGTAGGAGTTAAAATGTATACATCCGTCTTCATCTCGAAATATTTTTTTAGCGCGTTCACAATACATTCCCTCGGCCGGGAAAGTAAATAATTTACATTCGTAGAAAAAAGAAAACTGAAGCTAAAGGGGTACTTTATCTCTAGATTTATTTCTGGAATGGTGTTACCGCTAGGGAGCTAACGGGCCCTTGCTGAGTTGGCCACGAAGACCCATTCTGTTCAGGGTTGGTCACACTCACGGGTCAATACCCATCCGGCGGCCTCCACGCATGAAGTGTGAGCCCGGCTAAGACTCTGGCCTTAGGGCTAGTTTCCCCTAGGAATCAACCTTCTGGCGCTCCTGGACGGTCTGAGCACCGTGCGGCGTAAGCCAATGGATTGTTTACTCTATCAGTTGGGGGAGTCTGGAAGCAGTACTGTTTCCTATAGAGCGGGGGTGGTTGCGGACCTTACGACGAAAGGTTTCGAAACGACCATCGGCTACCCGATCCTAGGTGAAGCCAAACAAAGGATGCCGTGTTCCTCGATAGATTCGGTTTACACCGTTTCACCGCTTCGTAAGGGAAAGGACCGCGCAAGCGACCTCGAACTCGGAACCAATCGAGGGACTGGAGTAATCTGGTCGCAATTGGAAGTAAGGGCGTGAGTGTAAGCCCGCTGGGTAACATACCTGGTTATCTCGCCGATGAGGCGTTGGCCTCTTACAGGCATGTGGCGGAGCTTGACGGAGGACTGTTTGGTCCAAGTCTTCTGTGCTCACTTCACGGAAGATAGAAGGATACATTTCGTTAAAACTTCTTGAGGTGACGGGTTCCCCCGTTGTAGTTGACAACTCTATTTGTTAACCTTAGAAGCGGTTTACCTCTCCGTCTCGCGCCCAGGAAGAAACTTAGAAGCACTTGGATTACAGTGGGTAATCTATGTAACAACTATTGCGAAACCCCCTCCGGTGCTTAATCAAGTGCTTAATCACGGTGCTTAATCAAGATCATGAATGCAGCATTACATTACTCGAACATACTTAAAACCCACCCAGTAAGTCAAATGTTAATAAGACATGACTCACGGTTATGGGCGATGGCGGTTGGTCTGCCTGGAATTTGTGGTCACAAATGTCCACGATTATAGTTGTATCATCGATCTGCAATAGGTAAAATTATCGTAATAAAGCCGCGTATACATTATGCATCACAGACGGACCCCGCCCAACCCGCGCATAATCCGCGCCCAACTTGCCCCTTCCCCTCAGAGGCTGTCAGAGCTGCGACGCGTAGTTTGAACGCGACTTTTTACGCGACTTGTTATCACGACAATTGAGATCGAGTATTGTAAGTTTGTCGATGGTCCGGCGACACTGATCGATGAGATTCATTCAAGAGAAAAACGGCGAAAGATTGATGTCAACAACGGATAATGACGAACATAGACCTTTGGAAAAAATAATTTAATATAATTATAAATAGGATAAAACTAATGTACCGCGTGAAGTTTGTAGCACTCGACGTTTCGGCGACGTTGCAGCTGCCGTTTTCCAAGGTAGTCTATCATGGACTACGGCGGCTGCAACGTCGCCGCAACGTCGAGTGCTACAAACTTCACGCGGAAAAATCCTTTTGTTACGAAAACGACCATGAAAATCCGCTGTAGTTTTCGATATAGAACTAGGACACAATGGGCTGTAATTCTCTTAAATTGCGTTAAGGATCTCGCCATGGCCTAAGTTTTCAAGCTGATCCGGGGAAGAGTTGATAATCTTAGCATGCTATCGAAGGTTTGTCTCTTTGTTCCAGATAATTATAATCGTGCTCGCTCTCATAATATAATTGCGGAGCCGTTTTCGCTGACCAACCCAGGTCGATGGAGTCTTCTTACGCGTGCTTTGCGGCACGCGCAGCTATTTTCGGCAGAGTCAGACTTTGATATTTTACAGCAAGCCCACATCTCGCATTGCGTTACATGTTTATGTCAGAATAAGATCAATTGTTTTATTCTTTATGTATTCTGTAAATTCCTTTTACTATTCCTAATCTGTATTTGTAATTAACACCTATTTAAACATGCTGTGTATGAACTCTATTTATTTTTTTATATTTATTTTTATATTGTATCTCAAGGGATTGGTCTATAATGTTCTCTATAAACTATAAGGATCTCGTGGAATATCTTCTGCAGCGCTACAAATAGAGTTGTCAACTACAACGGGTGAACCTGTCACCTCAGTAAGTTTTAACGATTGGTCGTTCTATCTCCCGTGAAGTGAACGCAGAAGACTTGGACAAAACAGTCCACCGTCAAGTTCCGCCACATGCCCGTAAGAGGCCAACACCTTATCCGCGAAATAACAAGGTATGTTACCCAGCGGGCTTACACTCACGCTCTTACTTCCGATTGCGACCAGATTCTCGTAACCGGTCTCTCGACTGGTTACAAGTTCAAGGTCGCGTGCGCGGTCCTCTCCCTTACGAAGCGGTGAAATGGTGTAAACCGAATCTATCGAAAACCACGGCGTCCTTTGCCCGGCTCTTCACCCAGGATCGGGTAGCCGATGGTCGTTTCAAAAGCAGTCGCCGTAAGGTCCGCAACCATTTCCGCTCTATAGGAAACAGTACTGCTTCCAGACTCCCCCGACTGTTAGTCAGAATGCACAATCGATTGGCTTACGCCGCACGGTGGGCAGACTGTCCAGGAGCGCCAGAAGATTGACTTCTAAGGGATACTAGCCCTAAGGCCAGAGTCCTGCCCGGGCACGCACTTCATGCGCGAGGCCGCAGGATAGGTATTGACCCGTAAGTGTGATCAATCCTAAACAAAATGGGTCTTCGTGGCCAACTCAGCAAGTGCCCGTTAGCTCCCTAGCGGTAACACCATTCCAGAGATAAATCTAGAGATAAAGTACCCCTTTAGCTTTAGTTTTCTTTTTCCTACGAATGTATGATATTTACTTTAGCGACGAACATAACGAACGCTTTCTTTAAGAAATTTCGGACTTGGAGGAAAGATACCAGGGAAACTGGAGTGAATCAATGTTAGCGGATTATTGTTAAACGCTCATCAGGGCAGCAACAAAATACAGAAGGCTGGCAAAGCGATTGCGCCATCAGTGACCTTTCTTCGAGGGAGAACTACACGGTAAATACATGCATAGGATTTTAAGGGCAATTACGACAAGCTTTAAAAACGACAAAACAAGAGTTAAACTTTCATTTTACTTTCCTGTTTAAGGAAAGTATTGTGAACGCACTTCTGTGTGTCTCTCTCTCTGTGTGTGTGTGTGTATCCTCCGACGATACCGCCGAAACGCTTCATCCGATTGAGCTCAAATTTGGCATGCAGGCATCATTTGGTCATGGCATAAGTGATTGAGGTTGAAATCCGTCCACCCAGGGTTGGCTCCCGACGAGGGAACTCCTCAACGGTCAACAGCAGAGAGCCAAAATTTTGTATACGCATTCAATTATGATAGCCCCTTCCAAGTTTCACCGTGACATGGCTGATGTACCCTGAGTTGGCTCCCGATGAGGGAACTCCTTAATGATCAACAGGAGACCCAAAATTTCGTATACGAGTTTCGATATCGTTTTCGATAGTTTTCGATTTCGGTTTCAGTGTCGATTTCGGTTTAGATTTCGATTTTAATTTCGATTTCGATTTCCTTTTCAATTTTGATTTCATCATCATCGCCGGGGGGGGGGGGGGGGGATAAAGGGTGGCGCTAGGTTGGGAGGGGTAAGATTTATGAAATTAATATTCAGATGATGTAAGTTCCTGGCTACCTGACAGGAAAGACTTAGGGTGACACAATCGACTTTTTATTATCATTTCTGTGTTCTCTCACTGTTATACCACTCTCACATCCTTGAAAACATAAAGATGAACTGTTTTCATCAAGGTTACAGAAAAAACGTTAAATTTCGTTGGCTAGTGTAATCTGCCAGATACAGCGCGGGTTTTGCAGGGAGCACAACTCAAAATTCGCCCAAGGGATGAAAGCTCTAGGATTAGTTAGACCGGTCATAAAATAAGCTGATGTTGAGGCCCAAAATGCATGAAACCATCAAGCTTCAGTAACTTTTTGGTTCCATATAGGCGCTGAGTTAAGCTAGATGCTATATATTATGAGAGCGAGCACGATTATAATTATGACCAATAAACATGACCTAACGATTGCAATTATTTTTTAAATATAAAATACTAGTTTTTATTACTTAATTAAAAAAGTTAGACATATGCTGTGGCTGACTTTTTTGTAGGCATTATCAAGCTCTACAACTCTTCTCTAGAACTTAATCATATATCTCTCATCGTTAAGGCAGCGTTCGTTAGAAACGTCTTCGTTCGACCGTTTTTTCCGACTTACTTTGGAAATCCGACTACCACGAAGAAGTCTTTTCATTTTTCGGAATAATATATAGCCTATGACACTGACAAATAACGTGGCTTTCTATTGGTATAATAATTTTCAAAATCGGTTCGGTAGATCCAGAGGCTACCTCCTACAACGTCACAAACTTTACCTCTTTATAATATTAATCTCTATGTGGATCAACCTCCAGATTAAATGACCTAACCGATTGAGTTAAAATTTAAAACATGGACTTCTGAGGGGTCAAGTAAGTGGTGCAATTCTTGAAACGATAAAGAAAAATAGTTTTGAAATGTTCAAATGTTCAAAATTTCCTTTATGTGCCCTGGAAGTACGGGCTACGTTTTGAAATTTGAAACAAAGACTTCTGAATGATCAGTTAAGCGGTAAATTTCATAAAAACTTTAAAAAAATCAAAATGTTGTCGGTTTATTAAAATACAAACGACAAAGGAATACCAAAGTTATTATATTGATATGTTCCTTGCAAACACTGGCTAAACCCTCAATTGGCACGTTTTGTTTTGATTGGGACAATCAACAAAGGCTGAGCGGTGAGATCAAATGCATTTGCATTGTCTGAGCCGCAGTGGTTTCCAAACTTTTCTTGGTGACCACATTTTTAGTGGAGACATTTTATTAGTAAACACATGGTATCAATATCTGGCATATTCGATTGCTCTGACCTGGTGGGCGAGATCAATATTAACGCCCAAATGAGGACCACATGCCAATTTGACCTGTTTCGATTGCCGCGTTTTAAAACTAATGCATCAAGGAATGAAGTACTCGAACGCTGCTGTGCGCTTTAAAATACTTATTTAAATGGTATTGATATGTTTAATAATTTCATAGTCACTTATAAATATTCCGTAAATTAAACCTTAACCGACACAATAAGCTGACTATTCGTTTTACTAATATCATACACGCTTACACTCCACACCCACACACTCAACACGCTTTCTCAAACACATACACAGACACCCTGAATACTAGACTCTTATGTAGTACTAAAATTGAAGGTACATCAGTTTTATAAGGTTGTTTTTTAAACGTAATTTATGTAGTTTTATTGAAATCCGTACCCGGTTTTATTTGTTGTACCTATATCTGTGTACATTTAAAAAAAATATTATTGCTGTAATACTGTGTGATTTATCAATATAGAATTGAATTGAATTAAATTGAATACATTCCAAACGTATGACAAACGTATAAAAAGGACTTGTTATGAAATTGAACAACCTTACAGACACCTGTTTCGAGTCTACTACCCGCTTTGTGAGGTGGAAATTTAATATGTTGCCATAACTAATTTTGCCTTTTCACAAAACTAATTTATGGACAGTTTTTATTTCATCAGATTATATCGGCATATTATTTAGCCAATGCATTCTTCTCAAAAAAAATCGTCAAAAAGACAACTTTGTGCACCAAGTTTTATTGCTGACTAAGTTCACGAATGTAAAAGCTGCATATTCTTACCTGATAAAGATTTACTCAAAACCTGGAGGCACACCAAAAGAGATACTTACGGCTCCCCATTTTGCCGATGTACACCGATTGAAAATCACTGGCGTAAAAGGGTACGTGATTTACAATCGAATGGCAGTATTAAAGCTGTAGCGAGTTCGTGACAAAGGCTCTATTTGCGCCCTTCAATGCAGTTAAATTCATGGCCAATGCCAAGTACTTCCTATTTAGTAACGCCACATACACACGTTACGGTTTTAGCCAGACGGTTGACCAAATTTGTCTCCGACAGTGCCTCTGTGCTACAAGCGCTAGCAAAAAATACTATAACCTCTGTCCTTGTACTGGAATGCCACAATGCGCATCAATCCATTGCAAGGTCAAATAAAGTGACCCTGCAATGTATTAAAGGGCACAGCGACTCACTGGGCAACGACGCGGCAGACGAACTGGTCAAAACGGGATCAAAGAAAATAGTATATGGACCGGAACCCTTGATGCCTATACCCCAGGCCCAAATAAAAACATGGCTACGCAGGAACACCGATGAAACCCATCTTACAGAATAAAAAAAACGCAGGATGCGGACAAACAAAGTACGTGGTTCTGGAAGCGTCTAAAAAACTTGCCCGCAACCTCACCAAATTAAAAAGGGACAAAATCCCTAAAGTCATAGGTACGACTGACTATGACAGGCCACTGCCCCTAAACAAACACCTGTTTACCATATATTCATATTCATATTCATATTCATTTTATTAGTATACTGGTATACAAGTCAGATACGGATTAGCAAACATTGATACATATATTAGCAAACAAACATTTTTTTTATCGTAAAGAATAGATAAAACAAACAAAAGAAAACGAAGAAAATACACAAGAATAATGTAAAATGAAGAAATACAAGACAAAATGCAAAGAGATCATTAAATACTTTAGCCACCAAAGCATTTTAGACTTCACTCGAGTAATTTTTTATTTTTATTTTATTATTATTAAGGAAACTTACAGCTATTACAGTAGAAAAATCTGAATTTTATTTATAGATTACAATGCCAGTTAGAAGTTTCCACTTAAAAATCGTAAAAATATACAGTCGCCTAGGAAGGGAATAGGAGGAAGTGGAGGGGAATTAAAGTTATTATTTTATTATTAGGGAAATTTTATGGTATATATTGAAGAAAGAAAAGAAAAAATATAATATAATTATTTCACTCGTCCTTGAATATTGCCTTTCAGAAGACCCGGAATAAGAGTCTTGAGCGCAGTCGCAGTAGTATTAAACAGGTCAATTTCGCTTAGCTTGGTATTGCAGAAATGACATACTCGATAAATGTAGTTATTTTGATATATTCCTCCAGTGAGTAATAAATGTAGTTATTTGATAATATTCCTCCAGTGAGTAGCCTTATCTGTAATATATCTCCTTAAACACGTCAAGAGATTGCGCCTCCCTAATGTGCTCGCTGTGACAGACAGCCCTCTATGCAGAGAATGCATGGAGGAAGAAGAAACGCCACAGCATGTGGTCATGGAATTCAGGAGCGTGGCAGAGCAACGGGCAAAAATACTACAATCTCCAGCATCTGTCCCGGAGGCCTGTAGCAACCCAAACAGGCTGCTAACCTTTTGGGACAGCCTGGGTTGGCCGAAGTAACATAAACACAAATAGAAATATGAGCCACGCACAACGGCCCAATCGAGAGGCCAAGTGCGAGAAAAAAAGTCCAGACAAACTAACTAACTAACTAGCCAGACGGCGAGTTGCCATCTACAAAGTAGTGTATGGAGATGTATTAAACCTTTCACATATTACTGCTACCGTACGTCGGCCATCCCAACCACTGTATCATCCGGTTCCTAATGGTTTCGTGCATCTTGGGTGGTGTTGGCTCAACCCTGTGGCGCTTACCCTATCAGGACCGCTGTGAGCTTCAGCCACGGCTGTAATCCTACAGTTGGAGGCGGTTAGGATTAAAAGATCGCAGATTTGGAGGAATGCCTCGGGCGGATCTGGGCGGTTAGAGCACTATATGCACTTGCGAAATGAATTAATAGTTAAAAAAAACACTAAAAACACGCTTTTATAAATGCATGTAAAAACCAAAAAAGGTTTGTTATAAACCTTGTAACCGTTGTTACCTTGAAACCTGATCGTGTTTAATGTCCATTACGTGATCTTTCTGACAAGTGCAAACACGACTATGATACGATATTCCATCATGGAATGCCAGTTCCTGTCTTTCGGCTTCATCATCAGACCTTAAAATTTAATCGTGGTCAAAGTTTATTACAAGACCTTTCTAACAAGTCCAAACACGGCTATGATACGATATCCATCATGGAATGCCAGTGCCTATCTTCCGGCTTCATCACCAGACCTTGAAACCTAATCGTGGTCAAAGTTCATTCCAAGACTTTTCTAACAAGTCAAACACAGCTATGATACGATGTTCCATCATGAAGTTCCAGTTCATATCTTCCGACTCCATCATCAGATCAGTTCGACAGTACCATATTATTGTATTGTCATCAGAACTACATACAGCTGCCAATTTTCATGACGCTACGATCCTTGAAAGATGGTTAAATTAGTTACCTTAGATTCCATTACATAGTTACATACTGGTCGACCTAATAAAAGCGTGTTAAAAATGAAGAAAGCTCCAGCCGGCTAATAACCAGGGGGTCTGTAGCCGTATGTTTCCTATGACAGCGAAGAGTAGTTGTCGACCTGACGTCTACAACCCTTGAATCGATCCGTCGGCCACCCGATTCCGAGTGACCATTGGGGGAAAAGGTCGTCGCGGTCCGCAAAATATTCAAACTCAATAACCGCTTACGTCAGGTAGAGGCCGCGCAAGCGACGTCGAATCCGTGACCACACCGAAGGATAAAGAAATTCCGCCAAATCTGATAGTAAGGGTTGGCCCGCTCGTTTCACATTCCAGTGCCTCGCAGTAAGGCGTCGGCTTCTTACGGGCGTGTTGGTGGAGCTCGACTCTGCACTGTGTTAAACCTAAGTTCTATGTAATTATTTAACGACTGAAAGAAAGATCCATATCGTTATATCATCCCGAGGTGTCGGGTTTACCCGTTATAGATGACGGGCACAAAATCTCGTCCGGTCGTCGCCCGGCGGACAACATACATAATTGTTAACCCTTCAAATGTGAGGCGTCCAATAATGGATGCCTTGGCAAAATGTATATAAATTTATATAAATGTAAATATAAATGTAAATGTGCGCCGCTTTATAGTAATCCGCTCTATACTAATGCTATAGTATAATAAATACAAACGGAGCTGCCATGGAATTCACCGACCGGAGTCGGGCCCATCATAATACTATTTTTTTTTACACTTCTGGGGGCTGAGCAGTGGATTCCGGACTTACGAACCGGCTGTGGTAGGTTTAGGACAGCTGTCTTGCCACATGTGAGCGTTCACCTTGCCACCCATTCACTCCCCCTTCGAAGCCATAGAATTTGAGATGCGCAAATCGCAGTTTTAGATAATTTTTCTAAGAAAGAGTTGATTATTTTTCTGGAAAGGCCAAGATCTTTAAAGAGGTGAAATAGAGATTTAGCTGGCAGGCCACGAGCGCCAACTTCCACCGCGTGAAGGTGAACAGTGAAGCCGTTCCGGGTTACGGCATTTGCAAGATCATGGTATTTATTTAATTTGTACTCGTGGTCTTTTGGCATATTTGATTCCCATGGAACAGTTAATTCTACAATAAGAGCCACCTTCCGAGATAGAGAGTAAAGAGTTATATCTGGACGGAGGGCCGTGCATCCGAGACTTTCAGGGAATTTATACTGCTTAGAGACCGAATCAACCTCCAGAATCCAATCTGTAGCTTTCTCGATTATTGAGAAAGGTTTTGTAGTTAAATGTTTTTGCCTTTAGAGCCATCCCGCACAAACTGTATTGGTGGTTTGGAGGATACTGTCAAACCCTTGTTGGCACGAGCCACTGAGAGACTAATTACCTCGCGAATAACAGCGAGAACTTTGTCATGGCGGTAAGTGTACCGTCCTTGATCTAAGGCCACCTTGCAGCCAGCTAGAATGTGTCTAGCTGTGCAAGGGGTATTGCTACAGAGGGGACAAGAACTATCCTCGGCAAAGCTCCAACGAGCGAGGTTACTGGGGTCTGGAAGTGTATGCTGAAAGGCATTCAAATAAAATTTCAGCATCTCTGGCGTCCAGTCATAGAGCATTACCTTCCAGTGCATTGGAGGCGGAATGCAAAAGTCCCCAATTGTTGTCCAATCATTCTGGCATTGAAGGCCAATAGCATGAGCCATACTCTTGCTGTCGTAATCACCCCGCAAAAGAGACTTCTTCAAGTCCACGTCGCTCGTGGTTGTACTGCCATACCCCAGACCAGTGCCATTCTGCCTGATTCCAGTAAGGAACTTTTTGTGGAAGTCTACGCGGGCTTGTAGATCATTTGAATCACTACGGCCACTTATTACGTGCTTCGATATTGCCGGATCTTTGGAATTGCACAGAATCGAATTTTTGGTTATTCTGGAGTTGGCGTAGAGCAGAGAGGGCAGTTTAAGCGCTAGCTCAAAATTTTGTTTGGACCTGAAGAGAGTCGAGGGGTCAGCTGGTTTGGCTAAGGACAGCCAGGATTTTAAACTAGCTGTCACCAGCGCATCTAGACGGGACAGTTGGGTTTTGGTAAAATCGTAAATAAGAAAGGGCCATGACAAATGTGACGTTAGATAATTGTCATAGATCCAGGCCTTACGAGGGCCAGAAATTAGCAAGGCATCTATTTTCGCCAGGCAACTTTTGAAATGCTCTATAACATGATCGCCCGAGACGTATTTTCCCTGATGGGTGATTTTTCTGCCGAGGAATTTGAAATGATTGTTTGGGTCTATAAGGGAGATATTAGAGCCCTTATAGACCAATTTGGGGTCATAGGATGTAAATTTTGTGCCCATGCGGGCGAGTCCAAGGCAAAAACATTTGGAGGGCTTCACTTTTATACAGCCTGACCAGTCGCAGAAAAGCTCCACTTTCTGTAATAGCAGGGAAAGCTGCTTGGGGCTTCTGGTGATGAAAGTTAGGTCGTCGGCAAAAGCGAGGCACGACGAGGTGTATTGGCCGTCTGTTTTAAAACGGTAGCCCCACTTCCTGTCAAACTGGGTCAGGCTTTCCAGCAGTATATTAAAAACTATATTAAAAATCGTCGGGGAGAGGCAACAGCCCTGAAATAGTCCAATTGAATATGGTATAGAGCGGGTAGTCCATTCTTGCGTTTTAACATGGAAAGTCAGACAGTTGTAGTAGGAGGCTACAATGTCACGCACGACTGGTGGGAAGTTGTACCAGCGGAGTGCAAAGTGGAGGAGACTGTGTCGGACTGACCCAAAGGCATTCTCTAGGTCGAGCCAGCATACATTGATTTGGCGTTCGTGCTGTCTCGCATCCTTGATGGCAGCAGCCAGGAGAGAATTGTGCTCGAGGCAGCCCGAGACGCCACGCATGAAGCCTTTTTGAACTGATACTCCAAGGTACTCATTCCGGTGCATGAATTCGCTCATCCTCGTGTGGACTATGCTAAAAAAGATTTTGGCCACAGTGTCTGTGAGAGCAATGGGCCGAGCGTCCTTTGGTCCGGTGCAAACTGGGACCTTCGGAATTAAGATGACTGTCGCTCGGCCAAAATTCTGTGGGACTACACCGCTATTCCATATATTTCGGAAGATGGATCCTAAATATTGCAGAAGGCAGGGGCATTTTTTGTATACTAAATAGGGAATACCATCGGGACCCGGAGTAGAGCCCGACGGCTTCCTCTTTACTTGATTAAGAATCTCATCTAGAGATGGAGGTTGAGAAGCAAAAGCTACCGTAGGCAGGGGCAGAGGTGTAATGCCCGGCGGAGGGCTGTAATTATGGAGCCGCATTGGGTCCTCATACGTGGTCGAAAAATATTCCGTGGCCATTTCTTCCGGGATTTGGATTTTTCCCTTGGCGGCAGACAAAACCGTTTTGCTGTAGATAAAACGGTTTTTGTCGAACCGGGCTTCCTCTTTGGATTTGAGAAATGCTGCCTTGCGCTTGTCGTTTTGCGTTGCTACGCTCTGTATGAGTTTTAGTATAGAGCGGTACGCGCGCGAGAAGTTGTGGCAGAGGGCTTTATCCCCGGCTTTCTTGGCTTCACGTAACTGGCGACGAAGTAGCCGCTTTTGCCTACGGAGCTTTGCCTTAAATGCGTTTTCTCTGTGAACCGGGTCGACATGGGTAGATTTTGGGTAAACACCCGAGAAGTATTCATGGACCGCCACCTGGAAGGACGACAGCTGGATGCTGGCAGGGGCATTACGGTTCACAGAGTGGTCAAGAATAGAAGCTAAATTATTATTATGAAATTCCCAGTCCTCTTTCGCAAGTGAAGGGAATTTTAGAGGAGGGAAGGATACGATTTGCGCGGGTAGAGGAGACCGGTCGGGTGACAAACTGGGGGCAGATGTGGAGTCAAGGGACATGTGAGGTTCAACTCTGTCCGTGACTCCTTGCGACGTGACTCCGTGACTCCTTGCGACGTGACTCCTTGCGACGTGACTCCTTGGTACTATAGACACAGTCTATAGTAAACCCCGCTCTATGTAAATGTAAATGTAAATGTAAATATAAATTTATATACATTTTGCCGTAGGCAAACCCGAGCTAATCGTCATTAATATGCGATGAGTTTATTTAAGACACACATTAACCAATTTCCAAAATCCAATAAAAATTTAAATAATATCTTCTCGTCGTATCTCAGTTGTTTGATTTTTTAGCGATTCAAATTTAGTAGGCGTATCGTGTAATGAAACCGCCTTTAGTGTTCGATGAACGCTCATCGCTTGAGTCTGAAAATAGATCATTTGAGATGCAGTCAGTTGCCGTCTTTCATTTAATCGTTCCCGAGTGTGCCGTCGGTTCCTAATGCTTCCGTGCAGCTTGCGCCCGATGGCGGTAGCCTCCTCGTAGCCCCCCACCCGGTAGCCTTCTCTAAGAGGGAGTAACTTTTGGGGTCTGAGCTAAATGAAAGAGGTGGCTGATGTGCGGGGACCGGCGTTCGTGGAACACACGTTCTTTCGTCAGCGCACACACCTATACCTATTTCTGTCGAGTAGCACCGGGCGAGTGATGTCACAGCACTAATGTAATGTATGTCATAGTACTGATGTATTTGGGAGTTAATGGGCCCTTGCTGAGTTTGCCACGGAGACCCATTCTGTTCAGGGTTGGTCACACTCACGGATCAACACCTATCCGACGGCCTCCAAGCAGGAAGTGCGAGCCTGGGTAGGACTCTGACCTTATGGTTAGTTTCCCCTGGGAATCAACCTTCTGGCGCTCCTGGACTGTCTGCGCACCGTGCGGCATAAGCCAATCGATTGCGCATTCTGACTAACAGTCGGGGGAGTCTGGAAGCAGTACTGTTGCCTATAGAGCGGCGGTGATTGTGGAACTTACGGCGACTGCTCTTGAAACGACCATCGGCTACCCGATCCTGGGTGAACAGCCAGGCAAAGGATGCCGTGGTCCGCGATAGATTCGGTATACACCGTTTCACTGCTTCGTAAGGGAGAGGACCGCGCAAGCGACCTCGAACTCGTAACCAATCGAGAGACTGGAGTAATCTAGTCGCAAATGGAAGTAAGGGCGCGAGTGTAAGCCCGCTGGGTAACACTCCTGGCTATCTCGCGGCTAAGGCGTTGGCTTCTTACGGGTTTGTGGCGGAGCTAGACGGTGGACTGTTTTGTCCAAGTCTTCTGCGCTCACTCCAGGGAGATAGAAAGAATAATCGTTAAAACTTCCTGAGGTGACGGACTCGCCCGCTGTAGTCGACAACCCTAGTTAATGTATATGGCGGGGAGACCAAACGCCGGTCCCTGCACCTCAGCCAATGCTTACATTTAGCTCAGTCCACAACTATACCTCTATAGGCCGCTGTAAACTCTACCCTCGGTGTTTACCAGGATAACACATCGGGCGGAAATGAGCGGTTTGCTCACCGGGCTGTGTCAGCCACGCTTACACAATTCTGCGTATAACCGGGGGAGTCTGGAGACGTATGTTTCCTGAGCAGCGGGAGTAGCTGTTCACCCGGC
Organism: Micropterix aruncella; assembly: GCA_944548615.1. Lineage (NCBI taxonomy): Eukaryota > Metazoa > Arthropoda > Insecta > Lepidoptera > Micropterigidae > Micropterix > Micropterix aruncella. The sequence goes on from OX155980.1 coordinate 2,031,289, forward strand.
GTCACAAACGATCCGAAAAAAGACCTTTTGAAAAGATATTTAGGAAAAAAAAACTATATAAAAAAATAAAAATGACTATTAAAAGATGCCCATAGATTATTGCTATATCGAGGGGAAGAAACGATGCACAACAGGAAAAAAAGGCAAAGACGTTATATACCCACATTAAATTACGGCGACACTCTTCACTCCTTTCTCCAAGTCAAACTCTGTCATTTTTTCCTTACAAAGAACACGATACTCTTTTCCTGGCGCCAGAAGCGATCCGATGGCTCCACGGGCGAAGGGCAATATGGATGCGCGAAACATTCAATAGCTGATTTACTGCCTACGTCAAGTATAGGCGGCGCAAGCGACCTCGAATCTGTGACTACACTGAAGGATGGAGAAATTCTCCAATCTTGTAGTAAGAACGTTAGGTTGTCACGCTGAGTTCAATTCAAAGATCCTCGCGATAAGACTTTGGAATTTTACACGCTGTTGGCGTAGTTTACCTCAAATCAAATCAAATCAAAAATTTATTGTCCTAAAAACTAATACACAGTTGTATAGACAGTTGTATTACATTTACATTTGGCCGTGATATGATTGAATTCTTCATTTATGATCAAATTCTTCTATTAATAATCAAAACATAAAAGGTTACTTGTAAGAATAAAGAAGGTATTATTGTAGAATTAAATCGAGTCTCACCATTTAGTTGACCAGATAAAAAAAAACACAGAGTAATTAATTGTTTAAAATACCGATAAAAATAAGTTTTTTAGTAAAAAATTATTAAATGTAATGTCAAAAATAACAAAAAAAATGTGACGGTTATAAAAAGTAAAATAAAATGTTTTAGTGATTATAATGCAAATAAAAATAGTCAAGGTATAATTAATATAGAAATAGTCTGCCTACCTCATAATAGAAATAGTCAATACATTTTAGTCAAATTAAAAATCGTTTTTAAACCTATTACAGAAAGAGATATAGTCGAGATGCATACAGGTTTTAGAGATCGTTAATGTCGTACAATTCTCTTTTAATGAGATATAATTTGATTTTTTTTAAAATTGGAGCATTTTTCCTTCGCGGCATATTTTTTTTATACTAGAGGGTAGCTTATTGTAGCATATAATTCCGACGTAGTTCGGATCTCTTTTACAAAGTTCTAGATTTGGACGAGGAAGAATCAGATTATTTCTTCCCCTGGAAAAGTGTTTATGGGTATCTGAATGTATCGGCAGCTGAGGTAGGTTTTTTATGATCTAAAACGTATAGAGATGGATGGGTGAGGATTTTAAGCCTTCGGAAATGACTACGGCATGATTCTACATAACCCAGATTACTTAAAATACGAATGGCCCGTTTTTGCAATGAAAAAATATGTTGCCTTAGATCGATGGTGCATTGCGCCCAGAAGAGAATACCGTAACGGAGAAGAGACTCAAAATAAGCGAATTCAAAATAAGTTTATCCTGTTGTCCATTAAATCAGTGTTTTTGCACCAGTGCCTCGAAACCCCATGGGGGGTCGCGAAGAGACTCCCGGGGGGTCGCAGGCTATCTAAAAATAAAAATCGAATTAATACAAAAAAAAAATAAAAATAATATATGCAAACCTTTACAGCTTCGGAAGAGAAACATATTTAATATGAGTTTTTTGCTATTTCTTTTACAAAACTGTATTTTAATCTATAATGAAAACAGATAGGTACAGCTTCAAAAGTGAAAATCTTTTATAATAAGTGTGGTTTTCCTAATTGCTTTTCCAATTAAAAAAAATGAATTCTTACAATTACAGCTGTTGAAGAGACGGGGTCAGAAGAACTACGTTACACACTAAAGGGGATCGCGGAAGTTTTTAAGCTATTGCATAGCTTTTATCGCGGGCCTAGGCCACCGCGGCGACCGAATGAAGAAATTTCTTAACGAAAATTAATGATTTTAAACTGATAATTACGTCTAAACGAGTACTGCTTACGATTCGAAAAAAATATATGTTAAACAAGAACATTTTCCTAATATTCTTAGCTTTGAATATTTTAGATTTTGTTTATATTGCATAGTGTAATTAATTTGTGAAATTAGGTCTAACCGAACACAAAAACGACTACTACGCAAATACTATCTGGCGTATTATTATGAAACCTGCACCATTTTAAAGATAATTTAATTATAATTATCTATCTTTTTATCTACGATTTTTTTTCGAATAATTCGGTTTTTTTGCTTTATTGAATAAAAAATTCGTGCGCGGCGCTCTATCGAAAGACGTTTAAATTATTCCGAATCATTTGCTTCCGCAGCCGCAAATGATTCGGAATAATTTCAACGTTTTCCGATAGAGCGCAGTTATCTGATATCAGAAAAAATAAAATAAATAAATAATTATAATTGCATAAGTTGTTAAAAATGCTATGCAATAGCTTTACCGTGGCAGTCCCCGGGTGCCACACGTATTTTTTTGTTTTTATTACCAAAAAGGGGGTCGCGATCTAAAACAGGTCGAAAAATACTGCATTGTCTTACGTTCACTCCATGGGCTACAGAATGACACGATGTCGTTATAACTCCCAGGAGTTTCGGGTTCATCCGTAGTAATCGTCACTCCTTAATGTGCCAACAACGGACAAACGAAATTCGGAAATATAGGAAAGCTAAAAACAGGAAAGGCATCCAAATCACAATACAATACAATACAATCAACTACTCCAGTAGATAGGCATTCCTACACTTGGATGCGTCACAAAATTAAATGCTAAAAATGTAATTATTAAAAACATAACTATCATGATAGTAGTCATGGCTGTAATATTTTATTCAATATTACCTACATACAAATAATCAAAATATACTAATATGATTTAAGAGTCAGGGAGAATAATATATTAAAACAGAAATGCAAATTCTATGTAGAATAATCAAAATATATATTTTTTATTGTCAATCCAGCAATATGCCTTCGTATTTTTTTTTAAATGAATAGATGTATAAAAAATATATGAAAATTAGAATGTCAGCTATCATAATTATGTTTAAAACTTTATGCATTTCATTAATCATCAGCATGGAAAATATACTCAGAATTTTCAAACTCCCTTATACCATATATTGGGTTTCTTACCAAATTATGGATAATTATCTTTTTAAATTGGTTTATTCCATACTTAATCGATAAATCGGTTGAACTCGATAAATTTCCCGAATATTATGTTTGCCACGATTACGTTGATACAATTATCCACTAAATATGTTTTCTTCGGTTTGTATTCGAAGATGGCTTTGACACAACTGATATGTGACTATCAACCAAATCGACGGCAGCTCGCCGGTCAGACGATAATATTAATATGTAAAAGTATCCATAGGGTCGTGTCCGCCGGGGTGCGGACGACATGAGTAGCCTAAGTTCCGTATAATGTATTCAATAGGGTCTTTTTATTGCTCGTTCGATGACACTATATCGCTGTGAGACAACTGCACTGATGGCTTTTTTTTAAATAACAGAATATTTAAAAAAATCTCTTACTTCAATATTATATTCAAAGAAGTATAGTAATAAAATGTTATACATGTATACATAGATATAAAACTAATCAAGTGCATTTTACTCGCAAGCCGAGGCCTCCGTACTTAAATTTCTTGAAACTCTGATAGTCACATATTAAGTAGCTATGTGGGTAGATAGGTACTAGCTTATTATTCTTTCATGAGACTATAAAACGATTATCGAAGGTAGTATCTATTAGAAAGAAACCAATCTATTACATATACAATCGCTGAATAGTAAGAGAAAATGTTTTAAAAACTAGTTCATTTGTGTGTTCGGAATAGTTCATGAGAGGATATAAGTAGCTAGGTTATTTATAAGGCTTGTCTTTAAGGTATTTTCTTTTCCTCGTGTTTAACATGGCCTTTTTGATAAGGTATACGTATTACGGCGTATTATCCTAGAACAAAACCAATCACAGGTGTTTCTGGAGTATCTTCTTGGTCTTAATATACTTAGTTAATATAATATACTATGTTACTAATATACTTGGGTCCTAATGGTTCCGTGAAAATAGGCACCATGGCCTGTGTGTCTTCCTAGGTCGGTTTAACTCGCGGTTCAATTCCCATCCAGTACCTCTCCCTCCCACCCGGGGGATGGGGCCTTTGTTATTTCTAAATATATGTAAACGATCTTCCGATTAATTTATATAAAACTCATGTAAATATGTTTCCGGATCATACCACTGTCATTGTCACTGTTAATAAATACGCAGAAATGAAATTGAATGCGAATTTAGCGTTAACATATCTAAAAACTGGTTTAACGCGAAAATGTTTTAAAATGCCAAAAGAAAACTCCGTTTTTATAAATAATTAACTGAAAATAAATAAATATACAGCAAGTTACGTCAAGGTTGTATGTGATAATCTGTCCTGGAATAATCTGTCATCTGTCAAATATCAGACATGTTTAAAAGGAAAAAAAACTACTTCACAAAAACAAACAAAAAAAATGGTTTAGACACTAAAAAATATAATTTTAATGGCAATTATGATTTTAACCTATATATATATATATATATATTATTACTGAAATTATTAGAGAAATAAATAAAAACCTATGCCTAGTAATAATTCATTATCATAAAATGAAATGTAAAAAAAAAACTAAAATCAATATAAATTTTAAATTTAAAATAATATTAATAGTAATAAGGTTTTAATAGTAAGACGATGTAAACAAATAATAGGTTCATATGTAGAATATTAACGGATCCGTGTAAAATTATTGCATTAAAATACAAACATAAATATTATTAAAAAAAGAAAATAGTAAATTATTTATGAATAAATAGCCAAAGAAGAAAAAAATGTCTCCAGAGGTAGTAAGTTTTCATATATAAGTTTGTCAAAAATCCCCAACGCTTTTGAATAGAGCTAGATAGTGGACAGTTCTTGGTACCTTCCTTGGGGACCTTCCAGGACCAAGCATCCACGAATACAGTTTTTTTTAATATTCATATACTCGGGTTGAGGGCTTGATCGCCTTGAGGTCAGGTAGATATATTAGGCCAAAGATAAATATCATTTCTTTCATCCATTAAACAATATCGTTATATATCGATAATTCCAGGGTGATTTTTAATTACAACTTTAATAGCATTCTAGCATTCTAATACCTATCAACACCATATCACAAAAATCGCTTGCAAAATATGTAGTACAAATTAAATTAAATACAATATACAAATTACAATACATACTCAAGAACCTAATAATAAAATAATAATTCATACCTGCACGACATAAGCAGTGGCTGGTGTGTTGATTGGCAGATCTGGAGTTGCAGGAAGTAAAGAGCCGGAAGAATTGATCACTCGTAGAATGTCACACGGCCTCGCACCGCAGGCACCGAGTAACATTTCTGTGAACAAAACAAAAATCTGTTTGATACATGCTATCATATTTTTTCCCGAATTTCGTCTTGATGAAGCGACATATAAAGCATCGCTGTTCTAAGTATTGGCTATAATAAGAGCGATAATTTATATGTATTCGAATTTCAAACTTTTTGTTTTCTTACCTTCAATCTTATTGATTTCTTAACGGCTAT
>OX155980.1:2041883-2064095 GCA_944548615.1 Micropterix aruncella
TATATTATTGGTATAATATACTAGACTTTATTATTTTTCCCATTATTTTTATGATATATTTTTTTTCCATTTATGTAATGTGGTGAGATTGCAACCTTAGATATAAAGAGATGAAATTAGGTTTAATTATATATAAAGAGCACTCGTACGGGTACATAAACAGACGCCTGACTGCTGTTATATACATTCAGATAAGATATTTAAGGTTAGCTAAGGTTAGCTGTAAGATATTGCTTTTAGGCAATAGGCTCGCCTTTTTGTTTAAGCAAATAAAGCGTTTAATTATTATCATCATTATTATTATTATTATTATATTTATTGTATTTATTTATTAGGAACAATACAATTTACAGCAGAAAGGCTATGCTAGTCGGTAAATATTATTATACATCACACAGGAGAGATAAAGTAAACACATAGCCGTTGGCGCATCGCATTCCTAATGGAGGTGAAACGCCGATATCTAGGGATGCTGATATTTTATTTACGATATTGCTTTCCGGGAGCTGGTATTACTTTAAGTTATATAAACAGTTGTAAATATTCACACTTGTGTAATACTTACACACACTGTATTATTCATTTATACACTCACACTTTAGTTGAAAAGAAATTATGATTATTATCTTACAACAAAAATTGCATTCTAGCAAATTTACAAGCATACATAGCACTACGCATAGGTTTTTGTACATATTTTATACATAAATTCATATTTACTCCTATCCTTACATATAGGAGTAAATATGTATTTATGTATAAACAACCAAATGTTAACGCGCGTCAACAACCAAATGTTAACTCAGCACAGCCAGATACAGACCTTATAGGTCTAGTTGGTTGTGCGATTTCGCCTCATTTCGGATATGCTAGCACATTTATATGCATAGAGCTATGTTTTTTCTCTATACTAATGTTTATTTTTAAAGATTCTGCATATAATAACAGTTTGTATGTCCATGTCTTTTTTTGTACATTACTTTATAAAATAAATAAAATAAAAACATATACACATATAGGTACATATACATACAGAATATGTGTAACATCTATATATAAAATACTAGCTGACCCGTGCCCACTTCGTTGGGCGGTCAAACTTTTTACTTGTGATGAAATTATAAGTGTGGTTTGGTTAGTACTGAGTTTTATGATTTATTTCCTGACTGCCAAAAGAAGGGTTATATTTTTACTGCATATGTATGTATGTATTTGCATGCCAATTTGACTATATTACCGTTATTTGTGAGTGTCTTCTTGTGAGTGTCTTATTTGTGAGTTTCTTATCTCTTTAACCATGTATGCAGTAAAAGTGAAATTATATGCAGTAAAATGGAAAAGTCTTTTGTTTTAAACACTTGAGACGATAAATTGACTTATTTTGATAATAATTCATAATTGTTGATACTATGACCAATAAACATGACCTAACGATTTAAATTATTTTTTTAATTTGAAAAACTACTTTTTGTGACTTAAATATAAAAGTTAGACATATTCTGTCGCTGACTTTTTTGTAGGCATTATCAAGCTCTACAACTTTTCTCTAGAACTTAATCATATATCTCACATCGGGCAGCGTTAGTTAGAAACGTTTTCGTTGGATATAACCCATGACACTCACAAATAACGTGGCTTTCTATTGGTAAAAGAACTTTCAAAATCAGTTCAGTAGATCCAGAGATTACTTCCTAAAACATCACAAAGTTACCTCTTTATAATATTAGTATAGATGATGTTTTGTTTTAACTGGCCTGTGTAAAGTATTATTCATCTATTTCTCATTGTTCAATTCTTTATTATAAATATCTAAATAAATATCTAATGTGGTCAGAGGTAAAAAATACGTCCGTTCGGACACTAATTAATATTGCTCACAAATTTAAAGCCACTCGACCGATGACATTTAGGTCGAGGCGCTGCTGCGGTCGGCGGCGGCGACAGCGGCGTCCCCTTGGGGCGGAAAATGTAGTAATGTGATTAGTTTAGTAGGGATCCGATGGGAGAAGTCTATCCTGTATTTTGTGATGTAAATAGCGCTAAAATCCAGGCGCAAACCGGCCGAAATCATCCGAAACTTTTGAATACGAAATCAGCGAGCGGGCATGCACAGTGAGTGGTGCGAAACTTTTCCAGTGAATTTTCGGACGGCTATGTTACATGAATATTTACAAGTTGGAGGGAAAAGAATACCGACCAGTGGCTGGAGTAAATACAACATCGTGGAATTATCGCAGAAGATATGGGAAGAAAGAATAATACGCTACAACCACTGAAATTATTCAGAGGATGTGTGCCAACACTACGATAATTTGCAACTAATATATGTGTAACTTTATGGATTTAATAAGTATTGACTTTGGGATCAGCGCGGCCGCCCAGTCTATATTCAAATTAGGCGTAATGAAAACGCCTCTGTCGGTCACTGCCACTACGCGATATTTTAGGCGTATGGCGCCAAATTCGAATATGAAATATTTTGATTTATGTACATCTTCAGTACACCACCAATGTGGCTCCCTCCAGACTTTGTTAATGCGGAAAAAACTATACTTCAATATAAAAACAAAACGCTTCTCTTCGATGTTCAAAGCCTAAATCAAAAAAAAAATATAGATGACTTTCATGTTAGTTTTTCGAGTGGAATAACCTATTATTAATGTTTCCTAAATTCCAAAACATGTTTTATAAGAAAACAAAAATATATTCTCGTCTAGTTTTGCGCTCAGAATTAACTTTCGAAAGGATTGCTGTTGCGAACCTCCTATATAGTATCCTTATATGGCCTTTAAAAATCGCCACTAAAACATACTTTAAATAAAGAAGAAAGGCGAAAATCCCAGTCATGCTCAACTACATAAGTACACGGTTTTAGAAAAAGAATTAGTAATAAATAAGTGATCGTCAAATACAATAAGAAAATGGTTACTGATTTACTAAGAACCATCGAATTCATAAACCAGAGTGTGACCGAGAATCCGCAAGACTTCCTTTTTTATTTTAAATATACTGAAAGCCTAAAATCTGAACCTAAACTGAACCTTCGTTTTTTTTCTGCGGGCAATAAATATATTTTTACTTTTAAAATAAGACAGTATCCGAATGGATTTTTAAAACGAATTAACTATCGCAATGAACTGCGAAGAATCACAATGCCGCCAAAGATAATTCTCTAAACTTCTCTAAAGAAGAATGGCGTGACTAATTTTAAAAAGTTTTAAAATGTCACCAAGTTTACATCAAGTTTCCTTTAAACGACGTTGACAATTACATGGTTGCACAAACTTTATCGCACATTCACTGTGGTCGTGTGCGACATTCAGTCACTGACCCTGAAAATTGACACAAGTATTCAGTATTCAGTATTCAATTTATTTATTCAGAATATACAATAAAAGCATGAATTATGAATTAAATCTAATTATCGCATATTAGAATTCGTTGACTAAAGTCGGCTTTACATGGCAGACAAATAATAATAAAAAAAAGAGCTGAATCCATGTACATAAGTATACATATAAAATAGATAATTTTTATAAGAATATTAATAGTCATCAAGAACTTTATACAAAAAATAATCACACAATAGGAAGTATCAAAACAAAATTGGAAACAACAACGTATGTATATGATCAGGTATGTTACATTACACATTGTAATCTTCATATTAAATATTAAATTCATAATATTATTATTAAACAATAAGAACTAAAATGAGGTACCTGAAATTTACATATTGAATGCCATATCAAAAATATCTAATAGTTACGAATAGTTAAAATACTATACAAGTTGAATTGAGATGATCTGCTCTCTCCCATTAGATAAACGACAAGTGAAAGCAGTATGTAGAAGGTCCTCCAATATTGGTAATATAACTCTGGGTTTTACTTACGGATCTTGTGTCTGTAACATATTCTTTTATTTTATTTATCAAAGACTCAACAATAGCCACGCAAAAGGCATATATTTAATCTGATGTAGACCATACCGATACGATATGCTGGTTTTTAAATAAAGCAAATGTGTCTGAACTAGAAAAACAATTATTGCGTCATAAACGATATTCTTAAGTGGTTTGGCATACGTTGTGATATACACGCCCAAAGACCCATACAATCCGTTTCTACTTGGATACAATTTACAAAAGCGAAATTAATATTCCTCACAACGGTGTACTTTAACCCCTGGGATGCCTAAAGCGCCAATCGATGGTGGCAATGGTTAACAGATCCACACCTAGCTATTTCGGCCGGCCTTCAGCCATATTATGTGATATAAATATATGATATACATGGATAATCATATCTATTATTAGGTAACAAGAGATATTTCATTTAAACAGTGCTATGTAGTATTTATATAGAAAATCGTCGAACAATGCTTGACTAGCACTTGTACTGAAGGAGTATCTAAAAATACCATGTTGTCAGTGTTGTTATAAAGAACACTACGTTGCCAGTCTCATTACCTAATTTACACACCTCATATAAAGGTGCCTACCTTAACTCCTTCAAACTCAATTTCAAATTTCAAATTATTTATTGAGTTCAAATTATGAGTACATTCAATATACAAAAGTCTTAACCTAACTAGGCAGTCGCCTGTTCCAAGGTAGACAATTTATTTTAATTATCCTAAGAAATATATAATATTATATTTATATAAATAAACAAAATCATACTTAATGTAACAGAAATATCTTAATTACCTAATGCATGGCAACATTAGCATGAAATATTGGATGGCGTTGGGCGGTTATTATGATGCTTTTGCAGTATTTATAAATGGTTCACAGAAGCAACGGATTACATATGGGATTGGGGATTGTACTTTGCAATTAGTTGCGAAGACATTACTCAGGGTGCGTCGACGGTAACCAATCAACCGTAAAGCCATTAAGGATACGCTGAATCATATACATAAGCTGGCTGTTGTTTGACGTGTGTAACGATCTACTCCCCGCTGCTGACGTGTAGAGCACCTCTCAAACAGGCTGACATCTACCATTTAGGATAATTGAATTAGATATCGTACACGAGATCCACGCCTCAGATGCAAAAACCTAACAAACACGATGACACTAATTTTTAATCAAATGCAAAATCATTATTTTCTATAAACATCAATAAACAAACTTGTAGTCGTCATTTGAACATGACGCTAAAATATAATTTAATATTTAACAGATATTTTAAAGTTTCTTTCGGTACTAACTGGTAGGATCGGACTAACTGGCAACCGAATAGTAGGATTGTCCCACACTTATCGAGTAATTCTGATTCTATGCATTCGATTACTCATTACAAAAGTACATATTACTAAAATATAGATGTTAGATACCAATGTTACGTTACAAAATTTATACAATTCAATATTAGCAGATTTATCTCCCATCGACTGTTTTAAGTTAATAATAAAAAAACCAATTAGGTATTTATAGAAATCGATGATTAGGTTGATAGGTGATATTAAAAAGAAGCAATTAAAAAAGCAATAAAAAAGTGCTCGATTGTTAAAGGACCACTCTATGATAAAACGGAATTTCACAGAATTTTTGATTAGGTAAAATTATAAGTAAAAAACAAATACTTATATTTTCTTTTTTTTATTATTTATAAATATAATAGACGTATATGTGAGGTTTAAGACTAGAGGTATTTCAATTTATTTGTGTACATTTTGTGTATATTAGTATATATATTTATTTTAAATATGTATTTATTTTATTTATGTATTAGGTACTATATATTGGTGTTGGGTTGAATAATAATTTCTTACTATTATTTTTTTTTGTATGTTGGTATAGCCCTTTGTGCTTGCGTATTTATATTATGCAAGAATGAATGTTTTTAACTGTATACCAATAATAATTATGTAACCGAACGTCATACATGTCAGCTCGCAATATGCTAAGTCAAATATCAGCATCCCTAGATACGGGCGTTCTTGCTCAGTTAGGTATACGATGAGCCAACGGCTATGGGTTCACCTGGTGTTTCCTGCACGTTTCATTGTACTGTATACCGAATATCATAGCCATTCGTCTGTAAATCATGTTGTTTAAAATAAATAAATAAATTATATTATATTAGATATACATAATTGTACTGTAGTAATAAAAACCTGTAATAAACCAAAATGGTACTGTAGAGACTACGTCACATGTTATATTACTTTTGCCGCGTGGTATTGCCACGCGGGAGACGAGCTATGGAGTCAGGTATTTGCTATGTCGCTTTTACGAAGGCAGATCGATGTAAACGCCGCGCGAGCTTGAACTTGCTAACCCGCTCGATGGTCTCAAATTGCCGAACAACTATCTTATGTTTTTCTCCTCCTCTGATGAAACCGTCATTGCCACAAGCCGCGGACGTGGCCATCGATTCTCTACACGGACCACACCGCGTTAAAGAGGGTACATTAGTATTCTAAAGAGATATTCGCCAAAGTATCTTAAATCAATCAAACTAAGTAAACGTCACACAAATTTGAAAACAGTGCGGCGACTAAAGTTGTCTTAAAATAAATTATACATTTTAAGAAATACAAATGCCATTAAATCAATATTCACTTTACATTGTATTGTATACTCTCACTTTCTGACCAACTGTCAATTTAATCAAAGAGGAGATTTTGGGCATTTTCACTATTAGTGGAAAGCTCCGAGATTCCGCTAGTGTTGCTATTGCACGTTGCACCCTCACAAACTTTGTAAATGGCATTTGTTGCCCCGACAGAATGGCGACTCAGGTATTACCTTCTGATAATTGAGCTTGACTGACAGATGTTCGAGGCAAATACTCTAATTTGGAGGTAACTTTTGTAAAGGACTTTTGAAATAAGTTGCGTTGATCATTTAGGTAGACGTTGTCGTATGTCGCTCCATACAATAAAATCAATAGTTTTCATCAGTCTTCTGAATCAAATATAAATGTAGAATTTAAATCTATTTTGTCTTAACTCATATTAATTTGCAAAGAAATATATACACCAGCACCTATACAGACAGAGACGTTATAAAACTACTTACGACTGTTTAATGCCAAATAAGTAGGATTATACGCGAGAAATACAAACATCTACTTTTATGAATATATGCATCTCAAAGTTTACTCAAAACTGAATATGCTAAAGTGCTACGTGATTACTTAAATTTGAAAGAATCCAATATATTTTTCAAGCAAATATCACCCTATACATAATACGCATACTTGTGTATCTATAACCTCATCAAACTTGATGGTGAAATTTCGACTTAAGATATTCATCGTTCTCGCGGCACGTTTGATTGAGGACTATCGCTATTTCCACAAATCCCTTCATCGTCGATCCTGGAGGGTTATTTGCGGCGGTCTATATGAAATAAATTCCCAATTTTCCCCGTTTTTCGTAAAGTACTTCACAAACATATTTCGTCGACAGAGGAATAAGCGGTTTTCTCTTAGGATACACATAATATCGCTCAGGATACACATACCTAATAGGCACAGGATAAACATAATATCGCTTGATTGGCCAATGAGTGTCGCCGATCTGAGCGACTCTTATTGACATTACAGAGATATTAAATAACTACTGGATTATTTCTGCGGAATCTCAAAAATTATATTAGAATGTTTATACGGCTCTTCAAGGTTAGTCAACGTTATCGAGAATATGATTTGAGGTAAGTAGAAACACTAGAGACGATTGAAATTTCTTGGATAATTTATTATTTCTCTCGACTTTTTGTTACTTTCCTACGATGAAATGGTATGTACTTACATTTGGGGACTGAGCTAAATGTAAGCGGTCGCTGAGGTGCGGGGACCGGCGTTCGGTCTTCTCCCCACAGACATTAGTTCTGTGACACCACTCGACCGATGCTACTCGACAGTAATAGGCATAGGTATGTACGCTAACAAAAGAACGCGTATTCTACGAACTCCCGTCCCCGCACCTCAGCCACTGCTTACATTTAGCTCAGTCCTTGGCAGTACGTGTGTTGCAACCTATCATAGCAACAAACTAAGAAATAAAATAAGAAAAGAGCAGCTTTGTTATAATATAAAACGTATAAATCAACATAAGTAGCCACAAACAAACACACGAGGCCAGGACTGCCGTAGTACGCGATGAACATCTCCACGGAAACACTTCCGGTTTCGGTTCCACCGAACAAGTCATACACCTGCTCCGATACCGCGAAGGCGGAAACGGAGTGAGACAGCGCTGCACGAAAGAGCGATACAGCACGAACCACCCAGCAACCAAAAGCGAAAATCAATGGCGGAAGCGGCTAGATAGGCATCGGAGCGTATCAGGACGGCCTAAGATCTGATCTGCCTTTATTTGTAGGATTCTACGGCACACAGGGAGAGAGTTGAAAATACAAATTCACGGTGACGTTAAGCGTAAGCTCCGCATTGGTCAGACGTCCACTCGCGGCCAGCGTGCGATAGCGCATATTTATATGGCGGCGCGCATGAGAGAGAAAAAGACCGAGCGTAAAAGAAACTCATATGACGGTGAAATTCAGTGGTTTATTCAGTAATAAACTGAATATGAGTAGGAAATAAATAATATGAGTAGTAAATTAGATGTAGAGTTCAAATATAAGCAATAGTAACGGGATAGTATTTCACGAATCGATTATCATACTTAAACACACAGTCCATGCTTTGTACACGTTTTACTTATACGGAAAAAAGTGTTACAAGCATTTATTGGCATTTTTTATATAATTATTTGAAATGTCATCCACCGGCAGAGGCGGATCATGCATTAACAACTCTTTCAAAAAGTAAATTTTTGATGGCTCGGTAGTTATATTAAACCGTTTCTGTTGCAGTTTAAAGGTCATCGAAGCTATTATTTGTAAAAAAATCTTGATACACTATTTCTTTATTGTGTCCAAAACCCAACAGCATAAAATAGACTAAGATTAGATAGAAAGAATTTTACTACTCTACAACTTATCGTATATCGTTATCTTGTATACCTTATCGATATATTGCATAATACCTACCTATGGACCAAACTCATCGGCACGTAATTATTAAGAACAACCAGATGACATACATAAATAACCTCGAGCATCCCACGCTGAAACCATGCTGTTAATTGGACAGACGGCATTCAGTTTGTCATTGTTCACATGTAATATATAATAAGCAGGTGTCGACAATAATCTTTCTTATTTTATATTTATTTTGGATAATACCGTGATATTCAACGTCATAGTATTTCGAGAGAATTCTCCTGCCTTGTTCACTAATAGGTAGATAAGAAATATTGTGACCTACAAAATAATGAAATAACAACGCGGAGATATAATGAAAAATTGTTGATCGAAGATGAACGTGGGGTCTACCGCAAAACGTCGAGTAAATACGGTTAAAAGGGGGGGGGGGGATACACCTGCCCCCCTTTGGTTGGCGGCTAGGGGGGATAGGGGCCGGGGGCAAACGACAAGGGGGGTCGAACACGCGAATGGGAGGGGTCAAGTATGTGCGGAGTGGGCCACTGAAATAAAAGCGTGCAACATGAACAGCCCGCTTTTTCCAATCCGACAGATTTTAGGGCGAGCCCGAGGGGCTTCCCTCCAACAGCCACGTTGACAAATCGCACCCATTCTCGACCTACCGTCGACACATCACTCTCGTTTAGGTCGTCGTGCTTGCCGACCTACAGAATGACGGAATACCGACAACTGTCAGCTTGCCTCATTTCATAAATTGGCAAATATTATGAAATCAAAGACTTTCGCAGTTGTTTGATATAATAAACAAGATTATGGCAAAATTAAAACGGATTAAAAAAAAACGAAACTAAAAATAAAAGCAAATAATATTTTTCTATATTCAGTATTAAACCGAAAACCAATTTTCTTTCCCCTGCATATAAATCAAAAGAGTTTCAGCTAATAATCACACAAATTATTATATATTTTTTGACTATTATCTACCGGGAGTATCAGCATATTAATTTCATCCTGAGAACATCAAGGAAGATTTCGGACGTTCCCTATCATACAGACCCCGTTTTTTAAACTATTGCATAGCTTTTATCGCGGGCCTATGCCAGCGCGGCGACCGAATGAAGAAATTTCTCCCCTCAAGCCCCGATTGGCCGATATCGGCCACAAACTGATGCAGCGTGACGGGCCCGTTTTAATTTTATTTTAATTTAATTTGTTGTATTTCATTATGTTTTATTATGTTAATATGTTTTATTTTAATTATGGGTACAGTGGTTTGGCAGTAATTAATGTTTTTGAGACAGTGTCGTAATTCAATTTTTTTACTAATTTTTACTAAAAATTTTTGGGACATCAACTTGTCAATCGGCTGAGGGGCCGAGGCCTGAATGGTTAACGAAAATTAATGATTTTAAACTGATAATTACGTCTAAACGAGTACTGCTTAAGATTCGAAAAAAATATATGTTAAACAAGAACATTTTCCTAATATTCTTAGCTTTGAATATTTTAGATTTTGTTTATATTACATAGTGTAATTAATTTGTGAAATTAGGTATAACCGAACCCAAAAACGACTACTACGCAAATACTATCTGGCGTATTATTATGAAACCTGCACCATTTCAAAGATAATTTAATTATCTATCTTTTTATCAACGATTTTTTTCGAATAATCCGTTTTTTTTTTGCTTTATCGAATAAAAATTTGTGCGCGGCGCTCTATCGGAAGACGTTTAAATTATTCCGAATCATTTGCTACCGCAGCCGCAAATGATTCGGAATAACTTCAACGTTTTTCGATAGAGGGCAAATAACTGATATCAGAAAAAATAAAATAAATAAATAATTATAATTGCATAAGTTGTTAAAAATGCTATGCAATAGCTTTACCGCGGCAGTCCCCGAGTGCCATCCGTATATTTTTATTTATATCTCTCTATTCGAAGCCTAATGGTTTCGTGCAGCTTGGTACTAATAGCCTCTATATGTCTTATTAGATCGGCTTAACTCACGGTGTCCCATCCGGTAGCCTACTCAAAGAGGGGCCTGGAAGAGCCGCCGTGGATTCTGTCGGCGGCTGTAACTGCAGTCGAAAGCAGTTGGGATCGGAAGTGCGGATCCAGAGGAACACCTCTTGCGGAATAGGGTGGTTTTGCGCATTGGGCTGTTAGCCTAGCATGGACAATCCGCCGAATAACCGGGGGAATCTGTAGACTGAAAAGCAGAGGAACACCTCTGGCGGAATAGGGTGGTTTTGCGCATTGGGCTGTGAGCCTAGCATGGACAATCCGCCGAATAACCGGAGGAATCTGTAGACTGAAAAGCAGGCGTTGCTGTTGACCTGGCGTCACCTATCCTTAGAAACGATCTGTTAACCACCCGATCCCGAAAGATATTGACGGGCAAAAGGACAAATTCAATCTGAATTACTGCTAAGTCATGTAGAGGATGCGCAAGCGACCTCAACTACGTGACCAGACTGGAGAACGAAGAAATTTGTCCAAGTTTGGTTGTAAGGGGCGAGGTTGGCCTACTGTTTGCACTTCCCAGTGTCTCGCTGTAAGGTTTTGGACTCTTCCAGGCTGCTGGCGTAGCTAAACTGTGGATCGTGTTGTCCATTAAGTATTTAAGTTCACTCCATGGGAGACAAAATGGCATGATCGCATTATAACTCTCTGGAGTGGCGGGTTTCGCCATAGTAATCGACACTCCTCAATGCCAGGCACGATATTTCTAGAACGCATTGTCGATTTTCAAAAAATATTTCTGCAATGTGTTAAGCAATTAGATTTAGAATTGAAATGATCTTGCTCTGAAACAGTCGACTGTAAAATCACCTTTTTGGTCCTATGGTCACAATTTACTCTTCGACTTATTAAGAAAATACGAAGAGTTTTAAAATCATAGACTTGTTCTTGCATTACAAAATTTGAATTGCCTAAAAAGTCATAACTTTTAAACAATGACAATAGAGGTAATAATAACATTGGTGGTGAAACAGAAAAATAATTCCTCTAGTTACACACGATTTCGAGACCTAATATAACCAAAAAAAAGTCGGTTGTCTGTAAAGTCGGTTTACTGACGATAGTTGAACGTGACAACGTCATAAGAAAATACTGATGGAATGGTTGCATTTGAAGCAGTTTCATTTAAGATCCTGATATTGTTTATTACAAACACCCAAAAATATATGCTTTTATACCTACTCACCGATTTGACTACAACATGTAAATGTATTATTGTATAGCAGTATAATTGTTTATTGCTTAAAGTTTATTGTTTTTTTTTTAATTTGAAAGTTTGAAATCTCAGACTGTTAAATAACGGTTTGAGAAGCGTTTGAGCATGCTGCGCCATCTAGCGGTAGGTAATACGTCGTAAATAAAAATATCAGCGACATTTTACCAACCGCTAGATAGCGCATCGTAATGATAGCTTTTCATACTTTTTTTTTTTTTTTTTAATAAAAGTTGCTTACCTTGTTGCACTTTGTTGTACCCACAAGAAAATTGTCCGTTCAGTAATAACATTCCGTATATCAAGAATTCATATAAAATTATGTCAAGAATTTAAATCAATCTAGTGATTTTCATTCGTACTATTTTAGACTGAGGTTAGTAAATAATTCTTTCGCAACCGGTAGATGGCAGCATTTATATTGAATAATAAATATAATAAATGGAACGCCTCAGAGCGAGGTAACGCCGCATGAGTCATGTTTTTTCGTGCGTGCAGCCAGCTCCATCGAATTATAAGACGTTGTCACGTCAAAAACCCATAAGGCGAGAATTAGTATTGAAACAAAACACGTTTTTTTTCTATTTCATAGCTGGCTTATTAATGACTGAGTTATAAAATAATTAAAAATGAATTTAAACTCGTGAATTTGGTAGCAACCGACGTTTCGGCATTGTTTCAAACGCCGTAGTTTAATGTGTACTGAAGGCACTGAAGCAATCCGCCCTAGACAACCACGTTTAAACAACGCCGTAACGTCATGTGACATTAACCTCACGCGGTAAAATCCGTTCCTATTTATTTTCTAATATTAAACATTCATTACATTTCTCGATTTCCTTGTAAAGCTTTGCGAATAGTTGGAAATATAATTGGTGCGATAAAAATACGCTATTGTAACGTAGCTCTGGCGAATTCAAATATATCGCAAGACATTTATTGGCTTCGTTGACCATTTCCTCGTCGATTATATAGTGACTTTCATATAGCCTTCGCATTCCCATTACGTTTCTGAAGCCGTATAGTTTGTCCGATAGGAAATTGTTGCTGACGCAAGAGCGACGTCGCCGCTGTGGCTTTTTCTTGGCTATGATATTTTTCTAGCATAAAGAGATGCAGGATTTGTGATATTCTATAAACGGTTTTATATTTAAAATATATTAAAAATATAAAATATATTTAAATATATAAAAAATATAAAATATATTTAAAATATATTAAATATATTTTGCAATCAAAAAATTGTTTTTTTATGGAGCTTGTTTTAGGGATGTCATATGAAGCTACTTCTATCCGAGATTTATTTATTACGAGCCAAAAGCAAGGCAATAAATGTTCAGACCTGTTGATAAAACAATGCAAACTTATATGTTGCAAAGGTTTTGCCCTGACAGATTTCGCACATATGCTGAACAGCGGATGATTAATCGATTCCAAAATTATGCAATGGCAATTTTGTGCCACACCAGAACCATGGAGGTTGCAGCATTTTATAGTAATACATATCAGTTTCATATCTCCGAAAAGACAGAAAAAAATAACTACTTTAAATAATAAAAACAAATACTCAATTTATCATTATAATATAAGGCGTTCTTATGGAAACTAATTGAATAAACTTTATTCTCACAACACTTTCTTATTTGAGGGCAAACCAGAGTCAGGAACCAGAAACGGTAAATTTCGGACATTACAATAGGCAATACTGTAGAGACGGAAGTTATTTAGAACCGATGCGTTTTTCTTGTGAACGCATTGCAATTTTGTAATCACAGAGCTTTGGAGTGGTGCAGAACGTGCTATCGCTGTGAAAACGTTTTATAAGCAGGGTATTTCGACAGAATTACCACCCAGGACGTTATGGATGTGTCCCGTCTGCCATGCGATTACAACCTGGGTGCGTCGTTCGAACTATAAGTACCCCAGAGAACATTGCAGTTGTTCTAGTTTCCATGCATTTGCTCTAGAGATTGGGCGACAACGCTTACAAGAATACTGCACGAATTATAGTTAATGAAAACATAATGCACAAATTAATAAGAACATAAAAAGCTTACTGGCCCGCATTCCATTTCTCGCAGGCTTAAACTAAGCTGGTGTCAAAATTTAGGAACTTGAACACCTTCGTTATTTTTTTTGATATTATGTTGCATCAAAATTACGAACCAATCTCAAATCCTAAAATTTTCCGTATTGTCTATGGCTGTTCCAAAGCTGGGTCTTAACCGTCCTACCTTTGGGTTATTATTCAAAAAGTAGGTAAAAAATCGTTTTTTTCATTAGATTTCTTATTAACAATACTTGTTAAAACAACATACCAGAAAACTTTTATACACAATAGACCCATTTATGACTCTTTTTTGTATTCAAGGTCGTAAAAAAAGGTATATTGCGTACTCTTTGTGGGTTTCGTTTTTTTTTGTTTTATACCTAGACTTACGGGATACGGTTTGTTGCGATCGGGCGATAATATAGCAGACGATCACGTAGGTACGTTTGTACATGTAGGGCGGTTAATTTCGACAGCTCGGTCACTCGCTCGCCCGCGCAGCCTTGTTTTGTCACCGTACGCTGATTTTTCCCACGTTTTCGTTCGTTTAAAAATATACAAATATACAAAGCTTTTTATCATACAATATAAAAGGCTAAAAAATATATACAAGGCTATTTATCATAACCTACAAAAAATATTGACACAAAATTTTCAGGGCTTACTTACGATAATCGGCGCTTATCGTCACTTCTTCGATTTTGCTGAGCTAACATCTTTGATATCGCTTCAAAAACTCCTCAAAATCACGACAGAAACAAGATCTACACGTCTGTCAGACGCAGACTGCTCGATTGAGACCGTTCTTAGTTAGGGCCCCGAACATGACCCATCCGCCATGACATTTGTAGAAACGAAATATTAAAAGTGGTCTAGTCGGTGCTAAATATCAATTTAAGAGCCTGATAGTCTCTATATAAGCACGCTCCACTTAGGAACCATCAAAGGGAATACCAAAACGTCAGATCAAAATTAAGTGTTTTTTGGCCAAGTTAGGCACCTGCGATAAACGTAAACTGTATCTTGCAAATTGGTCAATAAAATCAGTTTTACCTGTGTTTATCCGTGCAAATAACGTTACTGGGCAGCTCTGTATATTTAGGACTAGCTGACCCGTGCCCACTTCGTTGGGCGGTAAAACTTTTTACCTGTGATGAAATTATGAGTGTGGTTCGGTTAGTACTGAGTACTATGATTTATTACCTGACTGCTGGGTTATATTTTTACTGCATATGTATATATGTATTTGCATGCCAATTTGACTATAATACCGTTATTTGTGAGTGTCTTATTTGTGAGCGAATTATCTCTGTAACTATTTATGCAGTAAAAGGGAAAAATCTTTTGTTTTAAACACTTGAGACAATAAATTTACTTATTTTGATAAGAATTCATAATTGTTGATAATATGGCCTATAACTATGACCTAAAGAAACAAATTATTGTTTCATATAAAATACTACTTTTTGTGACTTAAATATAAAAGTTAGATATATGCTGTCGCTGACTTTTTTGTAGGTATTATCAAACTCTACAACTTTTGTCTAAAACTTAATCATATATCTCTCATCGTTAAGGCAGCGGTAGTTAGAAACATTTTCGTTTTCTTTCATTTTTCTTTTTCTTTTATATTTATTTTTCGGATTAATATATAGCCTATGATACTCACAAATAACGTGGCTTTCTAATGGTAAAAGAATTTTCAAAATCGGTTCAGTAGATCCAGAGATTACTTCCTACAACGTCACAAACTTTACCTCTTTATAATATTAGTATATAAATACATTACGCGCTGGTTTGATGTACAGAGTGTTGCAAAGGGCCAGCCAGTAACAGCGTCGATCGGAGTACAGGGCGCGGTGCCGCCAAACTCCAATTTTAAATAATAGCGCGACGTGTTTCACAGCCGGCTGACACTAGTGGTGAAATCAGGACCCGGTAAAAAGGAGCGGCACATGCCGAAAATAAATCTCACGCCTTGCTGGAAGGGCCAGAGGGTGCGCGTCAAGGGAAGACCGACAAGAGCGTCTTTCGTGTATTCAAGAGATGGGTCGTGATCTGTTTTCAGTATTGAAAAGAGGGTGAACACTGAACAGCACCCCGCGCTCGCACCTCTTTCTCGAATAAACGCTGCGATACGACTCAGACAAACTTTCTTTTACATATGTTTTAAATATTCAACGGTCAAAGGGGAGATTTTCTATTATTTTTATTTTCACAGATTTTGTTGAAAAAAAAATATAAGTACCTATATATTTTTTTACGAAGCAGATTAAATGAAATTTGTTTGGATTTTATCATCAAAAGATTTCATTATTTTTTTTTTTATATTGACCTTATTTTTTAATTTTTCTTGTATTGATTCAAATTGCTTATTTCTTAAAAACTAAAGGAAACTTATTTACATGAATAACTAACTAACCTACTAATATTAAACATTAAAAAAAATAATTAAATATATATATATATATACATATATATATATATATATATATATATATATATATATATATATATATATATATATATATATATATATATATATATATATATATATATATATATATATATATATATATATATATATATATATATATATATATATATATATATATATATATATATATATATATATATATATATATATATATATATATATATATATATATATATATACATATATATACATATATATATATATATATATATATATATATATATATATATATATATATATATATATATATATATATATATATATATATATATATATATATATATATATATATATATATATATATATATATATATATATATATATATATATATATATATATATATATATATATATATATATATATAATTATATATATATTTGATTGTAAATGTGTAAATTATTATTTTTTCAAATTGAAATTATATTGTCAAATTATATTTCAAATTGAAAAATTATTGGTCTCAATAGGCAAAATTAATAAGGTTTATCATATTATCATAATCATCAAATGCTTTTTCTTTTAATTTATAATCATTCATTTTAAAATAACGTTTTGCACGGTTGGTTATGGTACCTTAACTAAATCGTGTAAAATATTATTAATCCATTTCTTTTTGTTCGATTCCTTAAATTTAAATTTTCAACGAATTGTTCGATTTCAGAAATGTCACATATCTTGACGACGGCTGAGCCGAAATATTGATATACATTTTATAACAATCATTAATATTTAAGAAACACTAATCGCCTATTATTTTCCAGCATTCATTCTCGTCTCGCATTGTTGTGTTGCCGCTGTGGGAGACGGTGGGAGGCCATTTTGATCGGGTTCTAGTGCCACAGCAGGAAGCACCAGCAAACACTGAGGGAGGAGAAGAAGAAGGCGTGGAGTCACTCCTGGTCACCACAGACCAGATAAGTGCCCTTTCATTATTTTATCATTTCATTTATTTAGTGATAAACATAATTTCAATTTGAAAAAATAATAATTTACACATTTACAATCAAATATTAAAATATTACCTAATTTTAATTATGTTGCAATCACATCCATTATGTACACTCATTGGTTAAACCAAATAAATTACCATTCACTCAAGACAGCTAAATTCACGGGACACGTTGAATTTCTTTCTAAATGTTTAGAAAACAACATTTGCCCTAAAGGGTTATTACCAAAATTTCCTTTCGCAGCAATTAGTACAGAAATTCAATATGATTTCACCGCAATCCGTTTAAAGTATTCAATGGAAATTACGTCTGTTTTGCGAAATGAATATCAAATTTTAGTTGATAAACATTTAAACTCACTGTGTTTTTATGTTAACATGATAACAACACATTCTCCTTTCTTATTTCAAGAAGCTCGTAAAATAGTTAACAATTCTGTAACAGATTTACGAAATATTAGATTAAAACACGATAAAAAGTTCCTTAATTTACTAAAGAACTTTCAGAAAATTTGCATTATCCCAAGTAACAATACACGAAACATTTTGAATCCAGTTTCCATTTCAAATTACAGTCATTCCAATGTTAACAAAACAAGGAATTCAAATTCACTTCGAAATGTTATCCCAGCAGTTCACCAAGGTACTCTTTCCTCTCCGATGCACACCCTATCAGTAAACCAAATTACTAACAATATATTTCCATTAGTATCAGATTCCGTACCAATACGTGCCACATTAGTAAACCAAATTAATAACAGTATAACACCATCAGTATCATATTCTAATAATATACAAGGTCCATCTCCTAGAGAAAAAAATGCTGTTAAAAACTTGTCATCCAAAGTAATTAACCACAATGAATATTTAGTATTAGCTAAAGGTCTAAATTTCACACCGACTCAAAATGTGAACCATTTTAGTTTTGGTAATGATGTTGTTAAATTTTGTCGTAATTTAAGATGGCGCGAATTTTGGCATTCAAATCAAAAGAATAACAATAATAATATTAAATTACACAATGCACTAGCTCAATTTCGTCCACACTCCAATAAAGAACCCCCTCCATTACCAAAAAATCATCCGGTAGAAAATTTTATTACTATTTTATTAAACAAAGTAACACAGCCATCTTTTCTAAATAGCCTCAAGCCAACATCAAACTTGTCAGTAGATGAACGTGCAGCTCTTGAGAGTCTTAGCAAGGATACCAGCATCGTCATTTTGCCGGCTGATAAAGGTTCCACTACTGTCATACTTAACAAAACTGACTATGTTACTGAAGGCTTGAGACAACTTAGAGATGAAACTTTCTATAAAAAACTATCTAGAGATCCAAACAAAAATTTTGCAGTGAAAATAAAAAAATATATTGAACAAAATAAATCAAATGAAAAATTATCAGACGAAGATGTTAAAACTTTAATTCCTGATCCTATCAGAACTCCAAATTTTTACCTATTACCTAAAATTCACAAGCCTAATAATCCTGGACGACCAATAGTCGCAAGCTTTAACTCTCCGACAGAAAGAATTTCGGCTTTTGTAGATTATTTTTTACAACCTTTTGTGAAAAATCTAAATTCTCATATCAAAGACAGCTATCATTTTATTGATATTTTAAAGAATACTGTAATTCCAAAGTCAGACGACCTATTATTTGTTACTATTGACGCCATATCCCTGTATACCAATATTCCTCATAATTTAGGATTGGAAGCCATTTCTTATTTTCTTGATGAGAGACCTCATCCTCAAATACCTTCTACGGATTTTCTTTGCAAATTAGCCGAGTTTGTCTTAACGTGTAATGCTTTCTCCTTTGAAGATGAATTTTATCTTCAAATTAAAGGGACTGCTATGGGCACGCGAATGGCACCTTCGTATGCCAACCTTTTCATGGGATTATTCGAGCAAAATTTTCTTCAAACGCAAAATTTAAAACCCATATTATGGTATAGATTTATTGACGACATAGTAATGATTTGGCCACACGGACAAACTACTCTAACAACATTTCTTGACGACCTAAATAATTTTGGCCCTTTGAATTTCACTCATACCATTTCTAAATCACAAATTACTTTCTTAGATGTTGATTTAACAATTTCCGAAGGTAAAATTAAAACCGCGATTCATATAAAACCTACAAATAAAGAACAGTATTTACACTTTGATAGCTGTCAACCATTTCACACCAAGAGATCCATTCCCTATTCAATGTCCATTCGCGGACACCGTTTAGTTAACAACAAAGAAAATTTAGATAAATATCTCAATAATCTAAAGCAATCTCTTCTTGAAAGAAAATACCCTGCTCCTCTATTGGATAAACATATTCTAAACTCTGAAGTAAAATATATACCAAAACCTAAAATTTCTTCAATTAAAAATAATAATAATAATAAAATCTTTCTTAGCACCACTTATTTTCCTGGTGCTGAGAAACTGCGAGATATATTATCTGATTAATACCCATCATTTCTAATGATGCATCCACTAAGGATCTCTTAGATTCACCGCCAATTTTATCTTTCCGCAGACCACCTAATATTAGATCAATATTAAACAAAACAAAAAATAATCAAAATTTCTCTATTGGTAATAATACTTTTGGGCTTCAACCTTGTGGTCGTCCACGTTGTAAAACTTGTCCTCTGTTAGATCTAAGTCCTTTTTTTACCAGTCCAAATACTACTAATAGTTACAGGGTTCCCTTTCATTGCAGTTGTATTTCAAAAAATATAGTATATCAACTTCTGTGCAGGACTTGTGATGCCTTTTATATCGGTGAAACAACAACACCACTTAATATTAGACTAAATAATCATAGGGCTAGTGTAGGAAATGAAAGCCAACTCCCAATATCTTTGCATGCCAGGGCGCATAATTTATCTTTTGATCAATGTTTTAAAGTTAAAATAATAAAATGCCTTGGGGATAATGCAAAAGAAAGGGAAGTCAAATCTTGGGAATTGGCTTATATTTATATTTTAGGCGCTTGCAAAGGTTCCGGTCTCAATAGGCAAAATTAATAAGGTTTATCATATTATCATAATCATCAAATGCTTTTTCTTTTAATTTATAATCATTCATTTTAAAATAACGTTTTGCACGGTTGGTTATGGTACCTTAACTAAATCGTGTAAAATATTATTAATCCATTTCTTTTTGTTCGATTCTTTGAATTTAAATTTTCAACGAATTGTTCGATTTCAGAAATGTCACATATCTTGACGACGGCTGAGCCGAAATATTGATATACATTTTATAACAATCATTAATATTTAAGAAACACTAATCGCCTATTATTTTCCAGCATTCATTCTCGTCTCGCATTGTTGTGTTGCCGCTGTGGGAGACGGTGGGAGGCCATTTTGATCGGGTTCTAGTGCCACAGCAGGAAGCACCAGCAAACACTGAGGGAGGAGAAGAAGGCGTGGAGTCACTCCTGGTCACCACAGACCAGATAAGTGCCCTTTCATTATTTTATCATTTCATTTATTTAGTGATAAACATAATTTCAATTTGAAAAAATAATATATATATATATATATATATATATATATATATATATATATATATATATATATATATATATATATATATATATATATATATATATATATATATATATATATATATATATATATATATATATATATATATATATATATATATATATATATATATATATATATATATATATATATATATATATATATTACAAATTATTTGAACAATAAATTATGTAACTTAATAAGGCTCCATATTATGCACATATAGGTATCTCATTATTAATAGCCCGTTTTAATTTAAATTAAACTATTTAGTAAAATGTTATTAATTTGTTTTCAATAAAGTCAAGTATATGAAGTAGGATAAAAACGAAGTAAGGTAGACTACCCTAGACAACGATGGT
This sequence comes from Micropterix aruncella, assembly GCA_944548615.1. Classification (NCBI taxonomy): domain Eukaryota; kingdom Metazoa; phylum Arthropoda; class Insecta; order Lepidoptera; family Micropterigidae; genus Micropterix; species Micropterix aruncella. The sequence goes on from OX155980.1 coordinate 2,063,508, forward strand.
TGCAACATCGCCGAAACGTCGTGTGTTACAAACTTGACAAGGTAAATTTATTTTTATTTTATTTATAATGTGAAACCACCGCGATAGTCTCCGATTTCATAAGTATATGAAAACATTATCAAGTACTATATATATCAAATATCATAGCCTGCGTCAGGATGTGTTACAATTGCTTCGTACTCACTAATCCTTCAGTCATGAGCCACTTGTTATCGTATTATTTCAGTCACTTCGTATTATTATCGTATTATTTCAGTTACGACTTCGATATCGAAGTCAACCTGAGGGTTAACCGCGAGTCTCGGGGCCTGAAGGGTTAACCTACGCCAAGGAAGAGCAGAAGCAATCATACAGACGCGATGCCAGAAATGCGTAATGCTTTTGTCCAAATTTATTATTCACTCGTTGGTGGGCCTGCTTACTTTTATTTTAAGTGTCCTGCTAGTGGTTTAGCGAAGAATGACGGAATGCTTCTATGCGTAATTATATTTCGCACATATAATTCTCTCACATTCAATACGTCTATAGCCATAATGACTGTTGTTACTTTACGCCACTATGCGGAGAAGGTGCAAATATTATACTTAA